>JACEFZ010022633.1:0-86856 GCA_014155875.1 Cepaea nemoralis
CTCCCTTCTTCCTCCTCCTCCTCTTCCCCCTCCTCCTTTCCCTCCTCTCCCCCCTCTCCTTCCCTCTTCCTCCTCCCTCCCTTCCTTCCTCCCTCGCCTCCTCCCTCCTCCTACTCTCTCCTCCTCCTCCCTCCTCCTCCCTCTCCTCCTCCTGCATGGGCGAAATAGAGAACACACTGAACCGTTCAACAGGGATTCATTGTCAAAGAAATGTGGTTATTAAGACAAACGAAAGTAAGGGAAATGAAATACTTTGGGCGTGTAGAGTCTGGAAAAGATGTATATGGAGGGAGGCCTAACAAGTAAGCGGACAAGAGGAAAACCCAACATGGATGGGTATATCTTATATATAAAAGGCGATCTCCGTCCGTCTGTCTGTCTGTCTGTATGTCCCTAATGCGCTCGCGAACGGCCCATCCCATTGAGATGAAATTTTTTACACGTCTTCCTTTCATTCCAGCGCAGCCCACTGTCATATTTTTTTAGTATGAAATCGGCTGCTTACCCAAAATTATTTCATTTTTCATTATAATTTCATCTATCTCAGGGGACTTAACTCTGTAAAAGTTATTTCAAGGGGCATAACTTTTCTGTATAACTTATAGTCATATTGTGGCATCGTTTTCAAAGATTTATAAACTCTTTGTCCATAGTTATGTACCGGCATATGAGTTATAATAAATAATGATACAATCTGTAAGGCATTTTCAAAGTTTTCATAAAAATAATGCATAATGCATAACATTGTAACTCATCTTTTTTTGCTTAAAGAATGAATAAATAATAGTTACCTTATCTCTATCAAGTTTGAAGATTTTATATTTCTTTACACTGTCGCCAACTCTAAGAAGACATGGAACAACCTCAGCCATTATTAAATCTACAGGCATATGCGTTATATTCCTCCTCCTCCTCCTCCTCTCCCCTCCTCCACCTCCTACCCTCTTCCTCTTCTCCTCCCCCTCCTCCCTCTCCCTCCTCCATCCTCCTCTTCTCTCTTTCTCCTCCTCCTCCTCCCTCTTCCTCCTCCCAGCTCCTACTCCTCCTTTTTCTTCTTCTTCTGCTGCTGCTGCCGCTGCTCCATTTACCCAAGTTAATATATTACCAAGTTGGTCTTCGTTTATCTAAGGTTGTTCTAACTGCAACCAATAAATGATTAGACAGACAGACAGACAGACAGACAGACAGACAGACAGACAGATAGACAGACAGACAGACAGACAGACAGTCAGTCAGTCGGGAACGGGAACTTATATGACTACTCATATGAATTAAATGAGATGCTACCCATCAGGGGCTGGGCGAAGCCGGGCCGGATCAGACAGATAGACAGACAGACTGACAGACAGACAGACAGACAGATAGATAGTCGGGAACGGGAACGTGAGCTTATATGACTACTTATATGAATTAAATGAGATGCTCCACACCAGGAGCTGGGCGATGCCGGGCCGGGTCAGACAGACAGACAGACAGACAGACAGACAGACAGACAGACAGTCGGTAACGGAACGGGAACTTATATGACTACTTATATGAATTAAATGAGATGCTCCCCACCAGGGACTGGGCGAAACCGGGCAGGGTCAGGTAGACAGATAGACAAACAGATAGACAGACAGATAGACAGTCGGGAACGGGAACTTATATGACTACTTATATGAATTAAATGAGATGCTCCACACCAGGAACTGGGCAATGCCGGGCCGGGTCAGACAGACAGACAGACAGACAGACAGACAGACAGACAGACAGACAGACAGACAGTCGGTAACGGGAACGGGAACTTATATGACTACTTATATGAATTAAATGAGATGCTCCCCACCAAGGACTGGGCGAAGCCGGGCCGGGTCAGCTAGTATTAACATATTACTTTGTTTATTAATGTTCATTTGCAAAAGTTATAATGATGTTACTTATTGAGTTGCCCTGACTATGTTTAAATTAGTTTTCCTTTGACGTTGAGTTGTGGGGAGTTAGAAAATTAAACAGGTCCATATTAAAGAGAGAGACTTATTAATGGGTCCTTGAGAGATCTGGATACATAGATACGTTCAGAAAATATGGTAAGCAGAAAAACATGAATTGAATGCCATGTTTTAGTCAGAAGAGTAATTACATACTGTGGATATCAGTACAATAGTTGGGGGATTAGATGATGAATAGTGAATCGGGAAGGGTAATGGCTGTAGTTATCAGCAACGATAAACATGGACTGAGAGCCATGGGGGCAGGATTAACAATATATGAACCACGAATGTTATTGTTCGAGCTGTGATTGCAGCATGGGACATGATAAATGACAAAGAGTAGAAGTTAAGTTTACAGTAAGTGAACAGCGATATTTATTTTTGGGTTACAGCATATGGACCTGACTTAAAAGCCATAAAGTAAAAGTATGGGAATGTCTGTAATAGATAGACAGAGATAAGATGGGGTAGATAGGTCACAGACATGAGTTTAGTGGCGGTATTTTTATTGCTGATAACGGCATGACGTAACAAATGGAAGTTTCAGGAGGTATTACCCATAATAGTAGTAGTGGGTTACGAAATTAATAGGGAAGTTGTTATGAAGTATTCCTGAGTTGCTGGAGTGATGTATGTAAGGATCAGAGATTTGGTTATATTAGAGGAGGTTTGAGTGGTAGGGCTCATAATGGACCTTTTGATTTGTGTCCTCGGGATGTGTTTTGTGGTTGACATTACAATTCGAGGTTGCTATGGCTGAGGTAAGGTTCAGAGCCATAATATCAGTAGTGTCTGTAATATATAGACATTTATGGGTGGATAATATTTTTGGTGTTTGATGCTGGGGATATCAGCGCAAACTGTATTAGTCAGATATTAAATAATTAGGTGAGATTCGGAGATATGATACGAAATTGCCATAATGACTGGTATAATTGAATTGTGGGAGATATGTAATTGTTTTTTTTTAGACAAAGGTCTTGTTGAGGATAAGGAGGAATGTAACAGAGCACCATCTCTGTTAGGGAGTTGGTGAGTTAATGAGTGGTGTGCAAGGGGGAAAAGACTAGTACAGGGCACGGCTGAGCATCCCATTGGGGGGTAGCTAGGGACGCTCAAGCCGTGACGCGGGGGTTAGAGATGTTTAGTTACTATCTGGACCTTGAATCGGCAACATCTATTGTAATAACAGAAAACCTGTTGTATGCTGTTTTATATTATACGATGTATTCAGTCAAATTAAATATATGGAAAATACAGCCAGGACTTTGTTTGCATCTGCTATATAACTGTTGCTCTGTTATATTCTCTTATTCTATAATCTTGGGGAACGGTGATGGAATAGTGGCTAGACTCTCACATATGAGTTTGATCCGCATCGGAGAGATTCAAACATGTCATGACCTGGGCTCCCTGACCGACACAGCCTCAACTTGAAAAACATAATTGTCGTAGTAAGTAAAGGCGGTTAGTCTGATTCTGATCATTTCACCGACCGAATGCTGGTTGGTCTATAAACATATGCGTCTTTCAGGACGGGTATTTTACGAAGTCCTGTCCTTATTCTGAATATTGCTGCTTGTTTAAGTCGGTCATTTTACTTTTTGCCAAGCCCTGCCCCTTAACTAAACTTTTTTTTCGCATATCCTTTACAGGACATCGCTGTCAGCATCAGCATCTTTCAGCTGATTGTTGATTTTCTTGGCAGGATTACGCTCAGTAGTTTGCCATTGCTTTCTGAACGACCGGCTCAAATACCCCGTAAGTTACCGACGCGAAGAGAACCGCTACCAATTCTCGCGCATTGTCACTTAACTAAACTACTGAAAGTAAACTTTCCAAGAGATCACAACAGCCAAAGTGCTGGTGTTGACTGCGAAGTCTTGTAAAGGATATGCAAGTAACTTTATTTTGTCCCTAACCGGAATATTGTTGCTTGTTTACGTCAGTCGACTTGGTAATGTCCCCACTTGTTACAACTCAAACAATATCAAGGACACGAAATATAAGGCAGCTTTAGAAACGCAACTATAGAAAACACCGGACGCTACTTCTACAAGCCTTCATCAACAAGCAAATAAACAAAAACAACAACAGCAAAAAACACGCAAGAGCAAATCGCGGAGATGACACTGCAGTGACTACTACATCAAGGACAACAACCGAATGAAAACTAATACGCGGATTGTGCTTTATTTTTCGCTCGCTTGCTTTGAAATCAAGCGTAGTCCATACAGGGGCTACTACTTCTAGTGCACAGGACTGAGTTCTGCATTTTCCATATTTCCAGCGTCCATCGCCTTCAGGCGAACCCACTTCGACTTCTGAGGTACTTGTAATTTATGTCCTTAAGTCAAGGATGAAAAGTAAACATTTTAGTTTAACTGACCGGTTTAGGAGTTGAACCGGCAACCTCGGTATCAGCGCACCGGATGTTTAAGAACGAGCGTTCTTATCCATTCGGCCATGCTGACCTCCAACATGGAGCTGAAACAGCCGTTCATTATACCTGTCTACCTCCAGTTGAAACACTGCTGTGGACGATCTAAAAGCAGACCGCCTTGCGTTGGTTTCCATTCAATGGTATGACTGCTGGTCGTTCAGAAAGCAATGGCTAATTACTGAACGTAACACTTGCCCAGGAATCACAAATAACAAAAAAAAAAAAATACTCAAGTTGACTGCTACGTCCTGTAAAAGTATATGCAACTAACTGTTAACTAACCTCGTATTTATGTCTGTTCACACGCAGGAAAATGCCCTGATGCCAGTTGCTACAATATGTTCGGCGGAGAACCCAACGAGTGCAGTACAACAAAGCTGTGCCCTGGCGGACAGATCTGCTGCAACGACGGCTGCAAGAATGTGTGCCAATGGAAGCCCGAGTATGCCGCGCTGATAGCCCAAGAACAGGCCAAAGCTCGGCGGCATCAGCAGATGATCATTCAGGTTCTGTCTTCAATAAGTGAACATCATGTGTCCCTGTTGTGTCGTTTTGTTCTGTGGGGGTTTTCTTTGTTAAGGGATTGATTGATTGATTGATTTAGGAATCGACATCACAGCATTCGGGACATTCCCATAAGCGCTCCGTCCCCATCCTCAGCATCCAGCGAAGAGTTCCAGCACCAATAGTACCAGTAGCAATCTGATTATATGTCCGTCTCGTCTTTCCTCTGAGCGTTGAGCGTAGGCCAGATCCCCTCGTCACTCCTCGCTGTTTCATTCTTGCCAGACCATGGTAATCCATTTGCTCCTCCGAGGTGTACACGTGCTCCCACAAGGCCGCAACCACGTCTGCCTTGTCATGTATCAATACTCTACCACGTTCTGCAGAGCTAGCCAATCTGTCCGCCTGTTCATTTCCCAGCACACCGGCATGCCCCGGAGAAAAGATCCAGGCGATGCTTGTTACTCGTAACCTCCGAAGCGAAGCAAGCCACTTCGCACGAAGCCTGCCCGTCCTCACCCTTGTCAGCATGCTTTCTGAGTCATTTACAATCACGATGTGCGTGTGTGTCTGTCGTATTCTCCATCCAGCGAAGAGCCGCAGCGACTGCCTCCACCTCCATTCTTAAGCTTTTAAGGGATTAATTGATTAAATGTCGTGGGACGATTAATCGTAATTAAGTGGAATATTGTATCTGTCTTGGTCTTGTATGTATATTGCCAACATTTTGTCATTGTGAAATTTTATCTCAGTTAAAATATACATAAAGTATTTTTTCCTAAGCAACCACCTTTTATTTGATATATAATACAACATGGCTGCTGCCATATTAAAATCATGTAGGTCACAACTGTGACACCCTTACTTCCCATTTTCCGCCATTCTGTTTTGTTTGGCCAAACCTACCTTTTGTTTGGCATTGAATCTGTTATGGTGGCTGGCGTAATTAGTAGCATAACTGATTCAGAGCCGAACGGTAATATTGATGTCACTTCCCATTTGGAAAGAATGATAATATATCAGCATAATTGGGTCATCGTGTTATTTGTTATATTTTGAGGTATTTTCCCGCAATTTCAATGCTCATTGAATAGAAAATTTACATCATAATACTCATTAATGTGATTGTGCACCATGTTTGGACCAAACCTACTTTTTATTTCTCACTGAATCAGTTAAAGGATGACATAAAATTATAGTTTTCAATCCTGAGTACACACAATAAGAACAAATACAAATACATACCTGACTAGAACCCCTGTAGCATCCGCAGGTTCTTTTCCCCCGGGCATGATGGTGTGCTGGGAAATTAAGATATGTACTTATTGCCTAGATCTGCACTTCTGCAACATCCTTAGGGGTTGTCTGTATAGTTTGAAAAAAAATGCATGGTCCGCGATGGAGTAACCGGAGGATCTTGCCGACAGTCAGTTCTCCAAGGAAAAGCCAGACAAACTGTAGCTGGTATCATTAGTATTGGGACTCCTCTCTAGTTGTTGAAGAGAATGGTGAGGCACGTATGGGAATACCCCGAGTGCTGTGATGTCGGTTCTGGACTCAAATCAACTTCATGTAAACAAAAAATTAATCGAAGTAGTGGAAAATAGGCGAAACTAGTGTAAATATATAATTAAAAATATGACATACATTATTACAATACGTAAGAGTAACACACGCCGAACGTTGGGCGGCGCTTACCAAACCCGACACCCCACATTGTGCCAACGGCTTCGGGCGGAAGAGCGCAATTGGGAGGGTACAAGCCTTACCCTGGTGCGAGGAAATGCAAGCTAAAGACAAAATTGTCATGGCAGGGCAGACCAGGCCCTAAGCCTTGGTTGGCGACTGGTCTAGGATCGAAGCTCCGACAGGCGGACAGTTAGAGCATTGCTTTGCTGATCCGGCAGCTTCTTCAGCTTGTCTTGCTCCAGATGTAGGGGTGTTACCTTTCCTCTGGAGTGAACTAGGCAGGCCGAGAGAGGGATCATGCTGCATGGGCAACACATGATCTCTATATTTTAGCCTAGGCTTTGTGCTATGGAGAGGCAATAACTCCATCCCTGGTCTTAACTGGTCTCGGAATCAAAGCGAGAGGCAACTGTTACGGGTTATAAGTCCTTGTCAGTTGGCGTAGACATGGGGCGCCACGCGTTGCCTCTGACGGTGGGAGACACCTATAGGTGTCACTGATCAGCTACCGCCCGCCTCAAGCTGGGCAGCCCCCAGCCAATTGGGTGCTGATCCGCCACAGCCTGCCTGCTTCAATGGGTGCTTGGGGCTAGGACAAAATCTGAATCGCAGGCTGTAAAACCAATGCACCAGGTACAAACAAAAATAAAAATAGAAACCTCAAGCTACGGCTTGCAACCTGGAACGTGAGAACCATGTGTCCAGGATTTTCCACTGACTTGACCAATATTGACGATGTGAGAAAAACGGCTGTGATTGATGCCGAACTCAATCGTCTTAACATTGATATTGCTGGCCTGCAGGAGACTCGCCTCGCTGAGGAAGGGTCACTCAGGAAAAACAACTACACCTTTTTCTGGAAGGGTAGAGGGCAGGCAGAAAAAAGGCAACAAGGTGTGGGCTTTGCAGTGAAGAATTCGCTACTGGGAATGATTGAAATTCCAGCAGGAGGAAATGAAAGACTATTATCCCTGCGCTTGGCAACCTCTTGTGGGTTTGCCACCATTATTACTGCATATGCACCGACACTCGATTCCTCTGATGATGTGAAGGATTTGTTCTATGAGGAGTTAGACTCCGTGATCAAGGCAGTTCCAAAATCTGACTACATTTATATGCTCGGTGATTTCAATGCTCGTGTGGGCAAGGACTCGAGTTCATGGCCAGTGTGCCTTGGAAAATACAACATCGGTCGCATGAATGAAAATGGGCAAAGGCTGCTGGAGCATTGCACCAGTAATGACCTATGTATTACAAACTCTTTTTTTAAAACAAAAGAGATGCATAAGGTCACATGGAAACATCCAAGATCCTGCCATTGGCACCAGCTGGACTTCATCATCACACGGAGACAACATCTGAACCATATATCATTGACTCGTAGTTACCATAGTGCTGACTGTGATACGGATCATTCTTTGGTTGTTGCAAGGGTTAGACTGAGACCAAAGAGAATCTACACAGCTAAACACAAATCTAGCCCAAGGATTAATATTATTAACACTCATGATCCTGAAAAGTGCTTTGAACTTGAAGACGCAACTTGAAGACGCTTTCACTGATACACCAGAAAATTGTACAGTAAATGAAAAGTGGGGTCAAATTAAGGAAACTCTTTATAAAACTGCCGTAGGGGTTTACGGCACTGTGGATCATAAGAGGCAGGACTGGTTTGCGGCCAACAGCGAGACTCTGCAGCCCTTGATTGATAAGAAGAAGAAAGCTCTCTTAAGAAACAAGGAAAGACCAACGCGTAACACTCTGAATGAGCTAAGGCAAGCTAGGAAGGATGTGCAAAAGGCTGCCAGGCAGTGTGCAAATGATTATTGGATCAAGTTATGTGAGTCCATTCAAATCGCAAGTGATAAGGGAGACATAAGAAGCATGTATGAAGGAATAAAGAAAGCCTGTGGTCCAGTGATCAAAAGAAGTGCACCATTGAAAACCTTGACTGGAGAAGTCATCACTGATAAGAAACAGCAGATGGACAGATGGGTAGAGCACTATTTGGAGCTTTACTCAAGTGAGACCAAACTAGCGGATGATGCCCTCAACGCCATAGAGGCTCTACCAACTCTTGACCACCTGGACACACTTCCCACCATAACAGAAGTTAAGTGTGCTATAAATGAACTTGCATCTGGCAAGGCTCCAGGTAAGGATGGGATTCCAATAGAGGTTATCAGGAGTGGGCAAGACACACTCACTATACAGATCCACCAGCTAATAGAGCTATGCTGGCGTGAAGGACAAGTCCCACAGGATTTCAAAGATTCAAGCATCATAACACTGTACAAGAACAAGGGCGATCGAAGCGACTGCAACAACTATAGGGGTATCTCACTTCTGTGTATTGTTGGAAAAGTATTTGCCAGAATTGTTCTGCGCAGACTTCAAGTCCTAGGAGATCAAGTCTACCCCGAATCACAGTGTGGCTTTCGACAGAACCGGTCTACCACTGATATGATATTCTCATTGCGACAAATGCAAGAAAAATGCCGTGAACAGAATCAACCACTGTTTATTGCCTTCATCGACCTCACAAAGGCATTTGATTTGGTCAGTCGTGAGGGTCTGTTCAAGGCACTAAAGAAGATTGGCTGCCCACCAACTCTTCTGTCCATTGTGGAATCGTTCCACACAGGCATGAAGGGTATAATCAAGTTTGATGGTGCAACTTCTGAAGAATTTGAAATCAAGAGTGGAGTTAAGCAAGGTTGAGTACTAGCTCCCACCCTCTTTGGAATATACTTTTCACTTCTACTGAAATATGCATTTCGTGATCAGGATGGTGGTATATACATTCACTCACGCTCAGATGGCGGCCTCTACAATGCTCAGAGATTGAAGGCTAAGACCAAAATTAGGAGGGTACTGATCAGAGAGTTGCTTTTTGCAGATGATGCTGCAGTTACGACCCACTCTGAGGAAGAATTGCAATGTCTACTATCTGCATTCTCCAATGCTTGTTCTGAATTTGGTTTAATAATTAGCAAAAAGAAGACACAGATTATGTCACAAGGTGCACATGGGGTACCATCAATCTTTATTGACGACGCCGAACTAGAGATAGTAGACCATTTTACATATCTAGGATCAGTGGTAAATAGCAAATTATCCCTAGATCAGGAAATCAACATCCGGATTGGTAAGGCAGCAACAACAATGAACAGGTTAAGAAAAAGAGTCTGGGAGAACAGGAAGCTTACTGCCAAAACAAAAGTCCTTGTCTATCAAGCCTGTGTCCTTAGTACTCTTCTCTATGGCAGTGAAACCTGGACAACTTACTCACACCAAGAGAACAATTTAAACAGCTTTCATATGCGGTGTCTGCGAAGAATTCATGGTATTAAGTGGCAAGACAAAATCACAAATACTGAAGTATTGGAAAAGATCAGGTTGTGTGACAGTTTATTCCATGCTCAGTCTTCGTAGACTTAGATGGATAGGACATCTTAGGAGGATGGATGATGGTAGAATACCAAAGGATATCTTTTTTGGTGAATGATTAACTCCATCCATGGGTAAGAGATCTCAGGGTCGGCCTCTACTACAATACAAAGATGTGTGTAAGCGGGACATGATTGATACAGGCATTGATAATGCACATTGGGAGCAAGTCGCCGCTGAACGTGTTGCATGGAGGGCAAATATCAGAAATGGAATAAAGTCAAAGGAGAAAATTATTGCAGATAAGTCACACACCAAGCGTTTGAGACGTAAGATGGTGCATGATGGTGGAAATGACCACGTGTTCACATGCACCCACTGTGAACGGACATTTACAGCGCAAATTGGCCTTATCAGTCACACTCGCTACCGCCATAGTTAAAAGTTATTATGCCTTTTTAAAGCACAAACTAACGTCTGTCAAGACGGCAAGGTGCCAATGTTCAAGAGTAACACAGAATAAAACTGTCCGACGAATGAGCAAGTCCTACAAGAAGCAAATAAAAACTGTAAACTGATTTGAGAAATTAGACGTAGACAATTGAAATTGTTTGGGCACGTTATGAGAAGAACTAAACTAGAGAACTTGGTGACAACTGGCAAGATTGAGGAGAAAAGAGCATAGGGAAGACATAGAGGTAAATATCTGGATGGTCTGGCAGCATGGCATGGTTGAGACAAGAACACAGCTGATCCACGACTCAAGTGATCATGTTAGATAGAGAGACATGACCGCCCACGCTTATCGGCATGGCACATCATGATGATGACGTTTCAACTTTAACCTACTATATGTCTATTACATTTATTGTGCTTTAATTTCATTTTTAAAATGTCTTTAAAGTCGAGAGGATCGACTTCATTGCCCCGGGTTTTATCCCATATGACTCGGTGTCTTTCTGCAGGGCGAACTGCAGAAAGCATTACACACAGCACAAGGCTCCGGCGACTAGCCCCAGGAGTCTCCGAGAAAAATACTCCAGTGAACCGAAAGACGTTGCCCGGAATCGAACCCACAACCTTCGAAGCGCGAGGCAAACGGCTTGACCACTTCGCCACGGAGACTCCCATTAAAATTTCATTTTAATTTTCTTATATCACTGGTTTGTTCTTGCGAAAGGCCGTGACTATCGAAACGTCCGACAGTTGCATTGTGTTTTATTCATACTAATTTCGTGACGTTTGTCTCTGCTTTCGCTATGTAGCTCATGCTTTGTGCGACGCTTTCTGTAACCAACTCTCCCGAAAAATACCGAGCCATATGGGAGAAAATCCAGAGATATGAAGCTGATTCTCTGGCTTTACCAATACATTTTTGTCTAAAGCGTCAGTATTATGTATCCTCAGAAACAACAAGAGGAGATGAGACGAAGGCATCAGGAGATGTACATCCAGCGACAGCTGCAGCGGGTCAGTGTTGAGCAAGCCAGGAAGCGAGCTGAAGCCAGGGCAGCTGCAGAAGCTGAACTGATGGCCCAACAGGTTAGTTTTAGACAGAACATTCACACTGTAAGAAAATATTTCAGTATCCTTCGTTGTGAAGATAGACATTTGACCATCCATCTGTGTGAAGACAGATTATTAAGCATCGTTCAGTTTGATCACAAAACCTTCAGCATCCTCCAGTGTGAAGACAGACATTTCAGCATCCTCCATGTGTGAAGACAGACATTTCAGCACCATTCAGTGTTAGTTAGTTAGTTAGTTAGTTAGTCGCAGTTCCAACTTCACAGCAACGGGTCATCCCCATTATGCTCCGTTCCTGTGCCAGTGAACATCACACAAAATGCTTCCCACTGCCCAATGTGAAAAGTGGAAAAGACAGGAGTCTCAACAAACAACAGCCCGCACAGATACACTGTGCATAATGCCGCCGCCAGAATGTCAACACAATTGTCCCCCACGAAAATCCAGTTCATCTCTGATGCAATCGGCAGTCATTTTCCCATATGAATGTTTCCTAGATGTTCACCCACACAGTACACGAAAATACAGTTCATCGTCGATGGCAGTGGCAGCCAACCAGAAGCCCAGCAGCCACGCATTTCTGCATAAGGCAACAACCGGTCAACTTTGGGACATAGCCAGCTGCCGTCGCTCCGAACATGCAGTCACGGTCCAAAAAACCTTGGGCAGATTCAGAAGCATTTCACACGAAGCTCACAGCTCACAGTGTCGCGCCACGCACTCACTCAGTAGCAGGGCGACGGAACCATCAAGCCTCCTTAGTCGCCTCTTACGACATGCGTGGTAGGCTACAGTGTTGCTATTCTTTGCTTCCCTTATGGCCCCGGCAACACACGGGAGTTTCAGTGTGAAGGCAGACATTTCAGCATCCTTCAGTGTTGAGACAGACATTTCAGCATCCTTCAGTGTGAAGACAGACATTTCAGCATCCAAAACAATGTTTTCCTGTAGTGAATTTGAATAACGAAGACACAAACAATAGATTGCACGATTTATTGCCTGGCATATTTCGTTGCATCTCGTCAGGTATATACTGCAGAATTCACACAACATAAAGTAAATTAAGTAGATAAATTCTTCAAACTGAAGGTTGAAGGTTGAAGCTGATTTCAGCATTCTTCAGTATGAAGACAGACATTTCAGTATCCTTCAGTTTGAAAACAGACTGTTGAACATCTTCCAATATAAAGACAAACATTTGAGCATCCTTCAATCTATTCATAGACATTTTAGCATCCTTCTATCTGATCACAGTATGGTGAACATCATCCAACCTGATTACATTTCTTTTGACATCCTTCAACCTGATCAAAATCATTTTGGCAGTATTTCAATCTGATTACAATCATTTAGGCATCCTTCAATCTCATAACAGCTATGTTGGCATCCTTCGATCGGGTCAAAAATCTTGAGCATACTTCAATCTGATTACGGAAATTCAAGCACTTTTCTATTTAAGCGTTCAAACGGAGGTCACTATGGCCGAATGGATAAGAGAGCTCGGTCTTAAACATCCGGTGTACTGATGCCGAGGAAGCTGGCTCAACCCTACATCGGTCACTGGGACAAACATGTTGACTTCTCGTCCATGACTTGGAGACGTAAATTACAAGTACCTCTGAAGTCGGAGTGGGTTTACCTGATGGCGAGAGACACTAGTAATAGGAAAAGCTAATCCACATGCAAAAATCAGTCCAGAGCACTAGTGTAGGGTGCATTTTTAATGACTGTGAGGTTTTTGAACATATTGCGGTTCCAAGTTTTGCATTCACCCTCTGTGGAGTTCATGCAACATAAAAGGTAAATACAAAACTTGGAACAGCAATATTTTCAAAAGCCCCACAGTTATTAAGTATACACCCTGTAATAGTAACACGTGTATGGACAATGCTTGAGTTAAATACCAGCGAAGGCAAAGACACAGCTATCAGACATCCTTTTCCTCCCTCCCATGTTTCTCTTCCATTCTATTTTCCGATATCAGACTCGTTTCTCATATTCCACCTCTTTTTGCCCAACATGTTCCACAACTTGATTTTGTCTTTCCTTTGCGGGATTTTGTAACATCTACAGCTCTCAATACTTTAGTGTTTGTTTTCCTCTCTGACCACCATATTCTCAACATTCTTCTCTGTCCGCCATATTCAAGCAATTCATTCATTCAGTAGCGTGCCCTTTGCAGAACCTCGCCCCCATAACAACCTCTGGAACACCTCTCGATCACAAGCAAGATGTCGCGCGTCCGATACACCCATCTGGAGATCATCCGCAACATTATGCACCCATCTTCTCTTTGGCCGTCCTCTTCCTCTCTTCTCAGGCATATAACCCTCCATTATTGTTCTCTCCAAACTTTCGTGACGTTTCAAGTGACCAAAATATTTCAATTTTCTTTGTTTTATCGTATTTAATTGACAAGATCTTCAATATTCAGCTCTTGAAGTATGGATGTATTTGTTCTTTTCTTTATCCAAGATATTCTTAGAACTCGTCTATAACATTTACATTCAAAGGCATTTCTACGCTGTTCAGCTTGCTTAGTAAGTGTGCATGTCTCAGAGGCGTATGTTTAGTTTAGTTTAGTTTAGTTTAGTTTAGTTTAGTCGACGGATCAACATCACGACCCATGGGTGCCACCTATAAGTGTTCCGTTCTACTCCAAACTCAAGCCTGAGGCAGGCAGGTGTCCGATACACCCATCTGCAGATCATCCGCCACATCCTGCATCCATCTTCTCTTTGGCCTTCCTCTTCCTCTCTTCCCATGCATATAACCCTCCATTATTGTTCTCTCCAAACTTTCGTAACGTTTCAAGTGACCAAAGTATTTCAATATTATTTGTTTTATCGTCGTTAATACCAACCTTCTTCACATAGGAAAGATGCATGCTCTTAAAACTCTAATTTTTATAGTTCTATCTGTCCCACTCCACAATTTATTCAGTTGTTTTAGTCTTTGCAGAGCAATAGATATTCGTCTTTTAATTTCTTTCATTGTGTCACCATTGTTGGTAATTAATGGCCCAAGATATTCGAAATTTTCCACCACCTCAAATTTTTCCTCATTAACATATATTTCTTTCTCCATAGTAGTTTTATCTGTATGCATTATCTTTGTTTTTGCTATGTTAAGATATAATCCAGGATAATTGGGCTTAGACATGCAGAATCGTGTTGTGCTGGCCCTGTAGTTGGATTAACACAAGGTGTCCTCAAGTTTTCATAGCTCAGAAGAGTTGACATTATCAGGGTACAGAATTGCTAGCCACCAGGAATGCTAACCTGGTGTAAAAAAGTGCACGCTAAATTCGGATGTGTTGTCCTAAGGGTTCTATCCCAATGGTGCCTAACAAGAAATATCGCAATTACGTCTGAAAAAACACTCCGGATGAACGCAGAAAAAGAAGAAGAATTGCTAGCTGAGTGCGGGTGGACTAAGTCGATTGCTTATTATCAGTGGACTGACTCATAGTATGAGTCATACTGTAATCAAATGGTTGGTTGGAATGTTCTGGTTCTAACTTTCACACTCTTCCATCTATCACTTTTTTGCATATCCTTTACAGGACATTGCTGTCAACAGCAGCATCTTTCAGCTGATTGTTGATTTCTTGGCAAGATTACGCTCAGTAGTTTGCCATTGCTTTCTGAGCGGCCGGCTCACATACCCCGTAAGTTACCAACGTGATTCGAACCACTGCTGATTCTCACCGTCGTCACGTTACTTACGAGAGTATACGAGATTACGGAGAAAAGTCGCTAACTTCTAGGCCAGGAAGCCGGCTAATAACATACTACTTATATAAATTCAAATGGACGCCCGACAGCTTCATCACTTCTTTTATATCATTGACATATTTACAACATTTCACATTGTCTCACTGTAGTAATGAAACTCCCACATAAGTATAAATAAACTATCTACAGTTGGTGGCAATCTAAACTTTGCCATTGCCACAATGAGTCTGAGCCGGTCTAAACCTCGACCACTGTCTCGACTCCGAGTGTATTAAGAATATACCTTTCCCTCCTGTACCTGGTCGAAAACGTCCTTCTCACACAAAGCAATCTGCCCTTTCAATCATAATATTAGTGTGATGTGAGCTTTAGTCACACTCATTGGTCACTGACACTCCAGATTCTTCTCTACCCACCATATTTTCAAAAGTTTTCTCTGTCCATCATATTCTAGACATTCTTCTCTGTCCACTGTGTTCTAAACATTCGTCTCGGTCCACCATATTCTCACCATTCGTCTCTGTCCACCATATTCTAAACATTCTTCTCTATCCACCATATTCTAAACATTCGTCTCTGTCCACCATATTCTCAACATTGGTCTCTGTCCAGCTCATTCTTCTCAAACAGTGAACTCGACCGTTTCCAGTGTTATATCTTAGTATAAATTCTAATTTGGCGCGCTAGTGAAGTTGATAGCGAACTGCGCATGTAATATCATGAGCACGGTCGGGCGTGTATTTGACGCCTGGTCTCATCACATGATGGCGCTACCACATCACAACCTTATGACAGGAGTGTCTTCTTTTTTTTTGGTTTTAGGACAGTCCATACTGAACGTAAACATGCCAAGAGATCGCGAACTGCATAAACCAGTGGTTCTCAAACTTTTTTGGCCCGTGCAACCCTTCACCATATTTTCAGAACGTCATTCCTCCCCACCCTCCTTCGTATTTCCTCCCTAAAAAGTTCCCCCCCCCCCAGCCCCTACACAGTATACGTAATAATGGAAGCTACATTTAATAGCACATACTAAAACAAGTCTAGACGTCTACATAAAACCTGATTTGCGGGTCTACTTCCGTTATAAAATGAATTTCAGAAGGGTGAGACGTACAAAACCGTAAAGTATGAAGGGAAAAACAATATCAAGTAATCGGTTCTTGTATTAACGCGAACTTGATTCCCCCCCCTCCCCCCCCCCCCCCCCCTCGGAAACCCTAAAATTCCCCCTGGGGGGAATTCCCCACCGGTTAAGAACCACTGGCATAAACAGACTGCAGGGGTTGACTGCGACGTCCAGTAAAGGATATGCAACTAAACAATATTCCATTTGCTTGTAATTAGCCGGCAGACTAATTTCCATCCCCACTTAAAATGTATAACAGGACATTTCTTGTGAAGTACAGACGGCTGGATTGATGTTCATCATCATATGCCATGCCGATTAGCGCGTGTAGATCTATGTAGACAGACCATAGAGGAGTGGTCATTTTTCGCCATCTCTCTGTGCTCAGCTCTGTGTTCTTGTCTCCACCATGTCATGCGGCCAAGCTAGCTAGATGTTTACTTCTTTGCCTTCCTCTTGTTCGTTTCCCCGTCAGTGTTGCCAGTTGTCACCAAGTTATGATATTACTCACATCGTATATCGAGTGACGACTGCCCCATATTGTGGCTCTGGCACCATATACACAATATGCAGGCTTGTCCATGGGACACATTTTCGCTCCCATCCCATCCCATCCCATGGTAAATTATGCCTGTCCCTTACCATCCCATGGGATTCCTATGATAATATTAATATGGAATACAGTTCAAATAAAATTATGAAATTTATGAAAGTGTAGGGTTAGTATCTAACAAAGAGACATGTAAAACAACAGAATTTATTAATTTTAATATTCAAGAGTATTTTATTAAAACAAAGTTTAATTTAAATATGACTATTCAATGTCATTCTGACATTCTCATTCTGACCCTGAATCACTCTGCTCATTCAGCACATTATCAATTTTCTGCTGATCGGCTAGAAACAGTTAATCCAGGTAATCCCTGAACCATTTCTACAATTTTCATCCCATCCAAATCTGATATACACAGAGTTTATAACGAGAGCTGGTAAGATCCCTTTTCGTAACTTACTCAACAACAATCAGCTGCAGCTCTACTGCCGCTGAGGACACTTGTATGGACAAAACAATTTTCGCACTTGCTGTTAGCAGTGGAAACCTATGTTCATTTGTCCAATAATTTAATGGTTGTGAAGTTGGTTGCCGTAATTTTTGAAACATGGTGACTTCATCCTCAAGGCATTTGTTTCTGGGGTCATCAAACTTAAGTGCTGTGTTTGGAGGAGGATAAAAAAATAAATCAAAATCACTTTTCGGCTTTTGTTCTACAATTCCTGCTACTTCACATACAGCAGATGATTCAGAAGAAATGTTTAAATCCTTGATGAATGAAATAACAGTTGGAACAACAGACTTAGAAAAACCAATCCAATCATTGGCCCATTTATTGGTGTCCACAATCCCTTTCTTCTTAGTAACAATTGACTTGAACATGTCTTCTGTTTTGGCTTTAATGTCAACTCCAGTAAGGAATGCTGCAGTAACTGCCAGAGAATGCCGCAATATGGCCAAAGTTTTTCTCCAATAATTTTCTAAAAGTTCTGACAATATTTATTCACCATGCTGTCGGAGTTTCTTCGTCAATATCAACAATAACTTTGTACAACTGATAGTCTAGGAGGAAGTACAACAGCAAAATGAAATGAGATGTCGCACCATCAATTTCTAGTTTGTCCAAAAAAAATTTTGAATTTCTCATGTATGTACAGCATTCCTTTAATCTGAGCAATATTCGGAATGTTTGTAAAGAATTTTTCATCATCTTCATTAAAGTAATGCGAGTAATTTTTTTTAATGGGCATTGTAACGTTGGTAATATGATCGCCATTCACGTGTTACAGATGTTGTTGGTATGGAATATGGCAGCTGTGATGCTTTTGCCTGATGTGTATTGAAATATGTTGATCCATGAACTGACCCATTTCAGAAATCACACCTCTGCTTAAGCTATCAGTAATGCATGTTGATAACCTGTGCTCAGTACAAACAGATCGGTGCATTTTTGTATCGGTATCAAACCGTCCATATAAATGCTGCCGTCATGCTTGCTGCATTATCAGTACACACAAACAATAGACTGGAGAATGTGGTAGATTCTGCAAGAAATTCACTTGCAAAAAACTTAATCCAACTGACCGGGGGATGGGGGGGGGGGGGGGGTTGAACCCCCTACCTCAGCATCAGCACACCGGATGTTTAAGAACACACGTTATTATCCATTCGACCATGCTGACCTGCGCATTTCGGGTTTGATATCGGTCGCATTCTGTTTGGGAGCAGATCGTTTTGTGTTGGTTTTCACAATGGCATGACATTCGGCCATTCATAAAGAAGCGACAAACTTCTGAAAGCAAACATAGTCTTTAAAAATCACGAAACGCCAACAAACACTGGGCTTGATTGCGACGTTATGTACAGAACATGCAATTAACGATTTTGTTTTTAACATTATTCATATACTCTTCATAATTCATTTCCCGCCAGAAACGGGCAGCGTTTGAAGCACATCTGAGGGCAGTGGCGGGAAATCAGGCAAAACTGGCGTCTAGACAGCTCGAGCAAACGGTAATTTTCACCTTTTTTCTATGTCAGTGTACATACATAGGTTACATTTTAACGTGCATTGCATACATGCCAAACCTAAATTACCGCTAACCGAGGGTACAAGCCTTATTCTGGTGCGAGGAAATGCAATCTAAAGACTAAATGCAATGACAGTGCAGACCAGGCTCTAGGCTTTGGTCGGCTACTGGTCTAGGATCGAAGCTCCGAAAGGCGGACAGTTAGAGCATATCTTTACTGATCCGGCAACTTCTGAAGCTGGTTTTGTTCCAGATGTATTAGTGTTACCTTACCTCTGGAATAATCTAGGCAGGCCGAGAGAGGGATCATGCTGCATGGGCTAGACATAGTCTCTACAATTGAACCAAGGCTGTGTGCTATGGACAGGGTCACATTCGCTACCGCCATGGGTTGTAATTATTGCGACTTTTCTGCAGAACAATGTAACAAACTATTGTTTGTCAAGACGGCCAGATGCCAGTCAGCACAATCAACAACAATGAAATTGATGTCAGAAACATTGAATATCTTCGCTCCATAATCAACATAGACACGTTTGAACAAAATCAAATGTAGAGATGCAGAGATTACATAGTATTAAGAACCCACGGTGCATCTTATCATCATCATCTCAACTTGGTCCTCTTGTACCTCGCGGTGTCGAGGTGAAGCATAAACAGCAGGAGAGTGCCAGTTTTGGGTCTTCATATATCGAGATTCCCATGGATTTTGTTATCCCCTTTGTCCATCGATTACATTGTCGGCCATCTATGAATGCATGTTTTTAGTACAAAACAGCAGCGAATAATCTGCTTCCATTGAAGACTGTCATAACTATTACAGTTCTACACTGTTCCCTAAATAATTTACGCAATAGTATTACTTTACAATTGCAGATTGCACAGAACTATCAAGGCAAGCAACAAACACCTTACCAGGCACCGCTTCCTGCTGGTGAGGTTCTGAACATCATTGAGAACAAACCCCAGACAAACAGCACCACAATCAGCGCTAATGGAAGCCTAGCACAGCTACAAACAGCATCAATTGACATCTCTGGAAGTGTAACTCCAATTAAGAAAGATAACTTACCAGAGTCATTTTTGAAACACATTAACTCCCCTGCTAGTCGGAATCCGCATAATTTTCTGTCACAACAAAACGTGGCGCAAAAGATAGTTCCAGAAGAATCTATGCCATCAATTCAGTCAGCGGTGCAGATTTCTGGATCGCAAACGTCTAACTCAAAGGCAGAGGCTGGCTCTGTGATTCCAATCATGACACCTCCCCAGAATGATCCTTTCACAAATCTGGGGAGTGTGAATTCACAGCCAACAAACATCTTTGCTCAGAACATACCCTACAAATCTATCACACCAAACCTCCTACATAAACCCGACCCAGAATGCTTACCCTCGTTCCTCAAATGCTATTTCTACTTTGGCGAATAACTACTTGCCATTTCAGACACAAAATAGTCGCTTTAATCTAATTCAGAATCAATCACCAACACAGGGCATGCAACAGATTCGTTCTAAACCTAATGTCCAAAATCTTTCACCGTCATATATCAACCAACAGATGCCTCGTTTGCCTTCTGCCCAGATCCAATCTCCTGATTACTCGAGGCAGCAGCTTCGTTTCCCTTACCAGGATTTGAAACAGGGTTTGGGATATATATCTCAAACTCCTGGTCGCGTTTATCAAGGGCAGCCTACACGACAAGTCCCATACAGGACAGCAGGTCAAAGGCAGCAGCAGCTTCAGCAGCAGCCTGGGACTTCTCTCTATAGAGGAGGCCAGCAGCAGGGCAATGCCAACTCGTATCTAATGTATGAAATGATGCAAACAGCCTTCTAAACACGTACAGTCGTTCATATCTACACACCGCTATGGGTTATGTGTATGTAACAAAATATAATATAGTGAGCACATTCGTATACTGTGTTGTTGGCTTCATTTCGGTGTTTTCTGTCGTTGTACTATATCTGGATTTCAAATATGATTTTTTTTTTTTTTTTTTTTGGGGGGGGGGGGGGGTGTTGTTGACGTCGTTATTTTAAAATTTGTATTGTTGTTTTCTTCGTCTTCTGCTGCTGCTCCCGCTTCTTCTACTGCTCCTTTCCCACCTCCTCTTCCTCATACTCTTCTTCTCCGTCTTTTTCTTCCGATTCCTCTCTCTTTCTCCTCTTTCTTCTTCTTCTTCTTCTTCTTCTTCTTCTTCTTCTTCTTCTTCTTCTTCTTCTTCTTCTTCTTCTTCTTCTTCTTCATCTTCTTCTTCTTCGTCTTCTTCTTCTTCTTCTTCTTCTTCTTCTTCTTCTTGGTGTGGCCAGACAAGAACAAACACTTTGCAGGAAGCCAAAGAAGATTAATAAACTCACATACAACAAACAACTAGTACAACAAATAATTGATACAACCATCAACTGGTACACCAACTAACTTATACAACAAACAACTAGTACAGTAAACAACTCGTACAACACATTACTGGTACGACGAGAAGCTCATAAACAAACAACTAGTACAACAAATGCCGCATACAGCAAGCAACTGATACACCAAAAAACTCATACAACAAACAACTAGTACAACAAATAATTCATACAACCATCAAATGGTACACCACATAACTTATACAACAAACAACTAGTACAATGAATAACTCGTACAACACATTACTGGTACGACGAGTAGCTCATACATCAAACAACGCATACAACAAGCAACTGGTACAGCAACAACAAAACTCATACAACAAACAACTGGTACCACAACAAACCTCATGCAAGAAACAACTGGTACCACAACAAACCTCATGCAAGAAACAACTGGTACCACAACAAACCTCATGCAAGAGACAACTGGTACTACAAAAACCTCATACAAAAATAATTGGTATAACGAGTAACTCATACAACAATCAACTGTTACAACAACAATAATCTCACACAACAAACAACTTGTACAACGAGTAACTCATGCAACAAACAACTGGTTCAACAACAACAACAAAAAAAAAGCTCATTCCAAAACCAACTGGTTCAACAACAAAAAGCTCATATCACACAAAAAAGTATACAAACAAACAACTGGTGCAACGCGTAACTCATAAACAAATAACTGATACAATAACAAAACACGTATACAACAAGCAACTGATAAAACAAAAAAAACTCTGACGACAAACAACTTATGCATCAAGTAATACATACAGTTTTGATCAACAATGACCTCTTTATTATAACTCTTCTAGAAGGCTCAGTTATTACGCTCATTCAGACTATGCCAATCATGTGTTTGTTAATTCAGACAACACACAGTTTCTGTCTAAAAGGGTTAATATAAACATTAACAATGAACGAGGAGTTTCCCACAACGTGTCATTTAACTGATTAAGTGTCATGGGATGATTAATGGTCTCAAGCGACTTTCCTTATCTACTATGAGCTTATATACAGTAGTTCTCCCTATGCATCTTCTTTTAATTTGATACATGTATGTTACCATATTAACAGCTTTGAAGTCATAGCTGTGACACAACCCTACTTCCCATTTGTTCCGCCATTCATTTTTGTTTGGTCCAAACCTACTTACTGTTTTGATACTGAACCAGTTAAGAAATAGCGAATTCCTTGTCTTGCTGTTTATAAATGAATCGGATGTCGTCTCCACAATAACGGTTGGCTACTATGCAGCGCAATGAGTCGGTCTCTCGCTGTCAGACTGCTGTTTATTAACTCTTAATTGTACCTTCCCACGTTTTCGTGGCCTACATCTTGCTGACCTGCCTTCAATTCTTCCTTCCATTATGTTTTAACTACAGGTGTATGCCTTTTAACTACAGGTGTATGCCTTTTAACTACAGGTGTATGTCATTTACCTACAGGTGTATGTCTTTTAACTACAGGTGTATGTCTTTTAACTACAGGTGTATGTCTATTAACTACATGTGCATGTCATTTAACTACATGTGTATGCCTTAATGTAATAACTATAGGGTCTTCTCCATGATTAAATTTTGTGTTTCGTGTATGTATTTGTTTGCTGATGAAGGCTAGTCGCCGCAACATTCTATGTCTTTCGTAATTATGTTCTGTAAAGCTGCATTACTTTGTGTTATTTTATATTCTTGACATTTATTCAGAGTGTCTGATTCGATTAGATACTTTTCATCTTCTGAAATGCCGCTTTGGTAAATATGACGTAGTAATTATCGATTACATTCAATGGCCTGCGGAATAGAAGTTTATGAATAGTAATGTAATGATGTAACTATTTAACAATACGAGTATCGTAAAGTGGCTTTGCTAGAGAAATAAGCTATCTATTAAACAAACCGATTGACGTAAAGTGGCTTGGCTAAAGGAATACAGTATCTATTTAACAATTCGTTTGGCGTAATGTGATGTGACTAAAGGAACTCGGTATCTATTTAACAATGCATTGACGTAATGAGGCTTGGTTAAAGGAATACGCTGTCTATTTACCAATACGATTTACGAGAGGTGACATGGCCAAAGGAATAAGGTTTCTGTTAGAATGACGTAAAGTGACACTGATTAAACAAATGCTCCATATACTTAACAAACAATGCAATTTATGTAAAGTGATGTGGCTAAAGGAATAAGCTATCTACTTAACAAGAAGGTTGCCATAAAGTAGCATGGCTAAAACAAGACGGTTTTTATTTAATAATGCGATTAACGTAAAGATTATAGCCATAAAGTATCTATTTAACAATGCTGTTTATTGAATTAAAGTGGCTTAGCTGAAGGAATACGCTATCTATCTAACAATGCTGTTGGCGTAATGTGGCTTAGCTGAAGGAATAAGCTATTTATTTAACAATGCTATTGACGTATAGTGGCTTGTCTAAAAGAATAAGCTATCTATTTTACAATAAATATCGTGGATGTATTGGAGACTTGTGGGTCCGGCTGTCTGTTGTAAGTCGTGATGTCTCCGAGCAGTGTGGACGTGTTGCTTACAGCAGACGTGTTTGAGCTGCTCAGGACTGGTGCCTGTGGGTTTGAAGCAGTGCTATCTCCAGACCAGGAGTGACTGCTAGCGTTTCCAGTGGCAACACCTGGTGTAATAACATTACTGGAAATGTCCTTCGCTATTTGAGCAAAATTTGTCAAAAGAGATCGCGTGTCTAAATGTGTCTGTGATTTCTGTATTTTGTCAGCGATTGTTTCGGCGGCATTGGTTGCAGAGAAGACGTCTTGGGGCAGCGAAGGTTCATTTTTAGGTGAGAAAGCTCCAAAGCTGTATGGATTTTGTCTGTTGGTTTCCAGCAGATTGTCCGAAGACATAGTTTCATTATATGCATCGACCATTGAATGAAGAGGATTGTAACTGGGGACTGCAGATTTCCAGACTAAAAGTACATTCATATCAGGCGATCCGTGGGAGGATGAGTTATCTGTGGTCACTTCTGTTAAGTTCAGTGGAGGAGTCTGCAAACTGGGGTATGCATCTTGGCTGCTGTTTAAGGAAAGCCGTGTAGATGATGTAGTTTCGTCAACATACATTTGATAAATTGGTGTTGTTAGATCAGCACTGTCTTGCCATGAATACACGTTAGTTGTTGTTTGTAGCAGCACTGCATCTGCTGATGATGTATTATCGTTAATTGGGCCAGGCGAAGCACCAAGTTCGATATATGTTGGAACAGACTGAGTACTGAGTTGGAACTGTACTGATGTCGTACCAATGCTAGGTGGAGCTGTAGTTATATTTGCATCCGGTCCGCCAGATGTAGAGGAAGTTGGGATATTCAGCATTATCATGGCTTCGTCAATAGAAATCCCATACATCCTCGCAATCGCAGTAGCTATCGGCAGATTTTCGTCTGTGCCAGCTGTTTCTCTCTGCAGCAGTGCTGAATACGGGCTGTGATTTTCGCCACCTGTAGAAGCAAACCTACTATTGCTTTCAGGAAAGAAACGATCAGCCATGGGATCAGTGTAATTGATGGTAGTTACGGTTGGTGCCACATATGCTCGATGTTGAAATTGGTATGTTTCAACTGGTATGAGTGAATCCGATAATTGTACATTGTTGGTAGCTGCATCTATCATGTCGCTGTGTGTATTAGCCAAACCTAGTCTTGTAATCATATCACTGATGTTGACATCACCAGCTATTGGCATATAAACATCTCCAAATGTAGAATTTATATCTGTGGATGTATCATTGTTTGATGTGTACATCGGAATCCAACCTATTAATGAAGATATGATGCTTGTTAAGTTGTGTACAAGGGTATTGTCGATGTCCACGGCGTTAGTGCTCGAAGTGAAATCGGACAGACCGAGGAGTTCTGTTAGTAGCATATTGCCAGCTGTGATCAGAAGGTCGTCCTTGGACAGAACATCCGTTGTGGTATTCTGTGATGTTCCTGCAGGCTCTGTCTGGAAATTCTATGGGAATATATGAGAATTATTGTTGGATACAACATTCGTAAAATATCTATGCACATTAACTACTGAACGTAAATTTCCCAAGAAACCACAAACAGCCAAAGAGCTGGACTTGACTGCGACGTTCTGTAAAGGATGTACAACTAACTAACTATGCATATTTAGATGATCTAGAAACGCTGGAAAGGACAAGAAAGGTGGTCTTTGTTTCGTTTGCTCGCTTTGAACTCAAGCGAAGTCGACACACGTGTCACTACTTCTAGTAGCACTAGGTTGATTTTTGTGTGTGTATTAGCATTCCCTATTATTTTGACTGTTTACAACATCATAAACTTTGGGAAATCATGAGGAATATGGGCTTTCCATCACATGTAGTGCAATGCATAACAATTCTCTGTCTAGCCCAACAAGCAGCAGTTAGAACAGATCACGAGACATCAGATTGGTTTGACATCAAGCAAGGAGTCAGTCAGGTATGTGTGCTATCCCCCTATTTGTTTAACCTGGACGCCGAAAATATAATGAGAAATGTCAGAGATTATATAAACTGGTTGCAATATGATGCTCTAAATATCGGTTGTCATGAAATACCAGAGATTCGATATGCTGATAATACAGTATTACTATCCACATCACAGAATGGCATAGAAAACCTAATAACCTCAACCCAAAAGAATAGTGAAATTCACACCTTATATCTTAACATAGCAAAATCAAAGATAATGCATGTAGAGAAAACTAATATAGAGAAAGAAATATATATTAATGAGGAAAAATTGGAGGTAGTGGAACATTTTGAATGTCTTGGGTTATGATTATCAACAATGGTGACACAATAAAAAAATTTTAAAAAACGAGTGTCTATTGCTCTTCAAAGACTAAAACAACTGAATAAATTATGGAGTGGGACAGATAGAACTACAAAAAAGATTTTTAAGAGCATGCATCTTTCCCATTGTAACATACGCCTGTGAGACCTGGACACTTACTAAACAAAGTGAACAGCGCATAAATGCCTTTGAATATAAATGTTATAGACGAGTTCTACGAATATCTTGGATAAAGAAAAGAACAAATGTATACTTCAAAAGCTGAATATTGAAGACGGCTGGCTATTAAAGACGATAAAACAAAGAATGCTGAAATATTTTGGTCACTTGAAAATTTGGAGAGAACAGTAATGGAGGGGTATATGTCTGGAAAGAGAGGAGGAGGAAGGCCAAAGAGAAGATGTGTGCAGGATTGGGCGGATGATCTCCAGATGAGGGTATCGGACTCGGGACATCTTGGTTATCATCGAGAAGTTTTCTGGAAGATTGTTAAGGGAGCGAGGTTCTGCAAAGGACATGCTACTAAATGAATGAATAAATTACCAGTAACACTCGCCATCGGAACGCAATGCGACTTCAGAGGCAAGAGAAGCGATGTTAAAAAGAAGTTATTTGCATGTTCTTTTACAGTACATTACGAACAATCCCAGGATTTATTGTGATGTTTTAGAGTATTTTCAGTTCAGTACTTACTGAACGACCGACGTTCATACGATTGTGAAAGCAGCGCACAGAGATCTGCTCCCTTATTGCCTGCTGCTGGCCTCCAGTCTGGTTTGTCTGGATTATGAAACTGTTCACTACCTCTGATCCAAGACACCGATGAGAGGTGTAGAGAGACAAAACAGAGAGACGTGACATATTTCGGCAACATTCATTGGGAGTGAAAAGTATAAGACAGAAGAGCAAGAGGTAAACAGTGGTACAAGAGGAATAGTAACATCAATAGATGGATAAGTAGCAGTCTGTCGGTGTGTAGAACCTGGGCGAGAATCAGACCGTTGTTGGACATTCGTTGCAGCCGACCTTAAGTGTGGAGACGGCACCTGATTGATGTATGTTTTTACTCGTGGACGGCTCTGTGGCAAATGGGTTAGTGACGCAATTCGTAATCCCGTATGCCGCGTTTAAAAACACAGCTGCGGGAGATTTGGAAGCAAACCGCGTTGCCTTGGTTTCCATACAATGGTATGAGTGCTGGTCGTTCAGAAAGCAATGGGAAACAGTTGAAAGTAAACTTGCCCAGGAATCACAAACAGCCAAAAAAATGCTGGAGTTTACTGCGACGTCCTGTACAGGATATGCAATTAACTGATATACTCAAAACGTTTTCAATAACATGAATATTAATATAAACCGTCTTAATCACCAATATACACAAGCACGTTATTTGCTTTTGAAAATCTCCCCAACAACAACAACAGCAACAATAACAACAACAACAAGAACAACACATATTTTAGCAAGAGCGGTTCTGGTAAACGCCCATTTTGACTCCGCAGTGGTAACAACATTCGTGCACTGTGTTGGATTCTCCTACCGCAATCTGTGGAGGAAGACTGAGGTACCTATGGCGCTATCTGAGTGCATAGAGAAAGTTATCCTGCATAGATCAAAACCAGTTGTCAATTATCGAGAAGATGGAGAGAAATGAAATAGAATAAACGGCTGGAAAACTAAACATACAATGAGTACAGCAATAAACACGAAAGCCTGCTACAGAGTTGAGTGCGTGGAGCGAAAAAGTGAGTTGTGAATTTTGTGTGGATTGCTTTTGCATCTGTCCGCGGTTTTTTGTAGCGTGCATTTAATGTTGAGAAAAATGGCGGCCGGCAGGTCGCAGAATTAACTAAGTTACCTTATGCAGTAATGTGTGGCTGCTGGTTTTCTAGTGACTGTCGCTTCCATCGACGATCACTGTATTTTTGGTGGCGGACTGTTGTGTTGGCATTCTGACAGCGGAATTCTGCATAGTACACCTGAGCAGTCTGTTTGTTTGTCGAGACTCCTGTCTGCTCCACTTTTCACATGGGGCAGTGAGGAGCATTTTGTGTGATATTCACTGGCACAGGATCGAGCATAATGGGGCGACCCTTTGCCGTGAAGTAGGAACCGCGACTAAATTGCAGCTAACACAGAAGCATAGTTGGTCATTCATAGATCGAAAACAACCAGTCACATCAAAATTGAACTGTACAAACGTTATAAGCGACAGAGGTGAGGCATACAAGGTCGCAGTTTTGAGAAAGGGTAACAAGACATGAAAAAGATACCTAATTAACAAGTTCCATTTTCCCTTTTTATTATTTCTAAAGCTTCCAACCTAATGAAAGTCCGAAAGTCTGGATTGTGTGCTGGATGTTTCAAGACTTCATATTTCAGAGCTTCAAATTATAGTGTATCTACTATATGTGCAGCGTAAGAGGTCCCTCACTATGCGGTTCATCAATGACGTTTTGTCTTTCATTTTGAAATATTTCTACCTATTCATATACGTCCCATAACACAAACAACTGTCTCCATACTGAACCATCATTCTTCTGTAGATTTTGCAACGTTTCACACCCTTCGACCACACAAAAACAAAACTTTGTTCTTCCCCTCTGCATGGCGATAATGGGGCAACCATTGTGTAATCGCTATTACGCATGCGCAAACTGCTCAATCTTCACGACCCTTACATGAGGTATTGCTTAAGAACCAGTTTAGGTTCTGAGATAAGATTTTCCATTGTCCTTACTAGTCCATGCACCTTATAATAAAATGCTTGCTCTTTAATTACTTTTCATTGTAAAAGACTGTGTGATAATTAATGCTGTAAGAAATTTTGTGACAATTATGGATTTTATAGAATTTGTGACAATGATGTAAGAGATTTTATAGCAAACCGTCACAAAAACACACACACACAAAAAGAAGAAAAGAAAAGTGTATACATTGACTATTTAAAGAAAAAGAAAATTCAAAAGATAATTTTACCTGCATGCCATTACGTGTGAAGTCATTTGGTCCTGTTATCAAGTCAAATGCACCAGACTTGTTAGTCGAGTTTCCGTGCGTGTACATCAGAGAGCTTGGGGCTGTAATCATTACAGAAATAAATGGCAGTCTACAGTACACCAGAAATAGCTTATCACTCCACTATGGCACATGGCATTGCGGATGACATCTACTCGTGAAAAGTCTGCTCTAGCTTTCCCTCTATCGCATAATGCTAACCCCCGGTAAATTGTACAATCATGAGTATTAGAAACGCCAAATACCATGTTCTTTTCTTCCTTCTTTCTTTCATATTTCTTTCTTTCTTTGCAGGCCAAAATACATAATCCTTTAAACTATTCAATCTTGTGTATCAGATCAGTACATGCCAAATGTCTTTTCTTTCTTTCTTTCTTCTTTCTTTCTTTCTTTCTTTTCTTTTTTTCTTTCTTTGCAGGACATAAGACATAATCCTTTAAACTATTAAATCTTGAGTATCGGATGAGTAAATGCCAAATGTCTTTCTTTCTTTCTTTCTTTCTTTCTTTCTGTCTTTCTTTCTTAATTTGCAGAACTGACTACATGCCTCCTTAAATAGAAATAAACACACATACAAATAATAATAATTATCTCACAGGACAACTAGTATAATAAACATTCTCCAAATTGTGGTACGTTTACATCTACCTTAGCTAATTATAATTCCAATGTCAAAGATTAGTTTTAATGGGCCGTGTATTATTGATTATTGCACATTGTCCATGCGTTTATAATGCATATTGTTTCTGTTGGTGTCTAAGATTAGCTTCATAAGTGATGCATAAATGAAATAAAAGAGTATGAGAGCAGAGAGATAAGAAGGGCAGAATATCAGACTAGTCTGCGTGCCCAATCCTTAGCCTAACCCTTTTGCAAATAACGTTCTTTCTTTCTTTCTTTCTTTCTTTCTTTCTTTCTTTCTTTCTTTCTTTCTTTCTGTCTGTCTTTCCTTCTTTCTTCTTGCTTGATTGCTTATTTTATTTCACATCTGTATCATCTCAAAAAGATTCAAAGGCAAAATATAAAATTATGCGGAGAGGCAAAATTTGTATGGTTTTAAGAAAATTGTAGGAAATTTATCAATAACACAACACCAAAAATACCAAACTAAAGCACTAAAATCGTATCTCCTTCTTCTCTGTGTCCCGTTACTTCAATGAAGTGTTAGGTGGAGATGAAAGGATCTTTCCACAAGCGACATATAATAAATAGCGTATTCACACCAACCCTATTCTACCAGTGTCAACTTGGACATTAACCAACTCACACTTTCGCACAATCAACATCTGCAAGATGAGATGCTTGAGGAGAGCAGCCAGTATAATGATGATATATATTGACAAAAGTAAATATGCATCTCTTAATATTCTGAATGCTGTCATATCTATTCCAATGAATAATTATGGTAGTTCTATGTACATGGAGCTAATAAAAGTAAGCTCATAAAAATGCATTTGTATTGCTTTGTCACTCATAGAAGTATCAGAAAGAAGTAGACAGTAGACAAAACACTTTCATCATGTGCCATGCCGATAAGCGTGGGCAGTCATGTTTCGCCATCTTACACGATCACCAGAGACGTGGATCAGCTCTGTGTTCTTGTCCCGATCATGTCATGTGGTCAATGCATCCAAATATGTACATGTCTTCGCCTTGTTCTTTTCCCCTCAATCTTGCCAGTTGTCACCAAGTTATATAGTTTCACACTTATATAGTTTACGGTTTTCATTTGCTTCTTGTAGGATTTGCTCATTTGAACATACTAGAAAACATAAAAACTGAAAACTGTAATTACCCCACGGGGATTCGAACCAGTCACCTCTAAACGACAACGGCGTATTGCTGCAGGAACAATGGTACATCGACGGATGACCAACTAGACACCCCTAAAAGGTTAAACCTACCAGTAACTTCCTCTGTTCTTGTCCAATCCATTGCCGAAGGGAATGATCGCGTGTCAAAAGTGGAATTTGCAACTTCAGTGGACAAATCCGCCAACAGGGTACCATTTGCAGCTTGAATAACCGCCATATCAGGAAAACTACCATTCAAAACGTCATCATTTCTTACAGCTGCTGTGTTATTTATCGAAGATGATGTATCCTGAAATAATACACAAGTGTGAATACTGTCAAAGAATAATAATAATGCTTTGGCTGAAATACTGAGTGTATTGTCTCTGGTATTGTTCGAATGTGAATACACGTTATCCCCAGGGAAAGTTAACACTGAACAGAAAGTCCTTCTGTTTACATTGCAATAGCTTGAATAGCCTAACAGATAAAGCTTTGATATATTTGAGTAATCATTATTGTTCGTCGAATACAGTATACAAACTTATGAGACGAAAACAACTAAAAACAAACTAGTAAGATTTGAGGAAAGAAAGAAAGAAGAAGATAGCAAGAGAATAATCTTAACAGTCTTTTGTCATGGTGCAGAACGGTGTCAGCACACGAAGATACCAATGGAGATCTCAAGATGTTGAGAAACATTATCGCCCAAGCCAGTCGGCAAGGCATGTGATGATGATGAGGATATGTTGTTGATGATGATGATGATGATGATGATGATGATGATGATGATGATGATGATGGTGGTGGTGGTGGTGGTGGTGGTGGTGGTGGTGGTGATGATGATGATGATGATGATGATGATGATGATGATGATGATGATGATGAAAAGGTGTAAAATAGTGAGTACATACGGTGTTGGATATTCCCAGGATTATAGACACGTCAAATCTGTTTCTTGGGGCCTGTGCATGATTCGATTCATTTGTCGTAGCCACTGGCTCACGAATCACATTATATGGCTCATTTAGCGCATGACCTGGCTCTTTAGATATGTTAATTAACTGATTTGTGAAAGGCGTTGGGTCGCGGGTCACTTTCTCTGGCTCGTTTGGCACATGATGTGGTGGACTGGTCACTGTTGGATCACTGGTCATGCCAGTCGGATTGTTGGTCCAATATACTGGCTCATTGGTGGCAAGAGTTGAATCATTGACTAGAAAAGTTAGCTCATTCATAGTAAGAGTTGAATCGCTGATTAGAAAGTTTTGCTCATTGGTCGTATACGATAGAGTATGTAACCCTTGAACAAATTGACTTGTGGGAAATGTCTGCTCACTGGGCAACTGAAGTGCTGATGTGGTCGCTGGAGTAGGCTCAACAGTCTCATTTGGAAGTTCCTTGGGTATATACATTGCCTCATGACCTGTGGCGTTTGTCACGAGTGTTGGTTGGCTGGTCAAATGAAGCATTGGAGTCGTCATCGGTGGTGGCTGGTTGATCATGGAGGCAAGCGATGGCTAGATATAAGTAAGATAATTAGAATCGTGTCGTTAATGATAATAGTGAAAATTAAATGTTGTTTTAGCGCGCATTAAGGTGCACTATGCGTAATCGGCTCGATCTATCTTCTTTTAAACCAATCGGCATGCTAAGAGTGATGTGGTCATATCACGCAGACCTGCTTTACTACCGAAGACTTGTTCTGGTACCCAGGCTGGGTCAGCGTGGAAGCCCAGATTAACATATTACTGGCACCTTGCCGTCTTGACAGATGACAGCCTATTACATTGAAGCACAATGTAATTCAAAATAGGCATAGTAACTACAGCCCATGAATGGAGGGATACCTCTCCATAGCACAAAGCCCTGGCTGAATTTTAGTAGAGACCATCTGTTTCCCAAGCGCATAGTATTTTGATTGCATTTCCACGAACTAGGGTAATTCCTGCACCTATTCAAACAGCGCTCCTCCGCCCGAAGTCGTTGGCACAATGTGGGGTGTCAGGTTTGGTGAGCGCCGCCCAACATTCGGCGCTAACAGAAAGCAGGTAGTACGGTCTACTGTCACACCGTAGCTCTGTTATTTCTTACTAAGACTTGACACCAAGATAATATGCTAATGGCATTGATGTCTTAGACTGCATAAAGACCTATGCCATGAGCTGTAGTTATTATGTCTTTTGCAAACATGTAACAAACTATCGTCTGTCTAGACGACAAGGTGCCAATGCAGGATGTTATGCAGTACAGGGTGTGTAAAGTCTCATTACACTTTGTAAGTAGAACAAATTTGAGAAATGAAGTACATGAGATAATCAAAAACTGTGTTCCACAGTCCTTCGTGAAGTAATATGCAGCGAATGGCTGTCGTCTGCTGGCGTAATTCTTTACACTCCAAACAGAATGGTGTTATCAACAGAAGAAATAATTATTTTTTCAAATTTGTTCTACGTGCAAAGTGTAGTGAGACTGTACAAGCAGTCGGTATAATTAGCTTGAAAAGGTAAAGGGGAACTTAACACTCCTTGCCCCGAATTGTGCCTACGGTGCTTGACCTATATTGATATTAATCATTGTGTACTATAGGGATGATGTGGCCAACATCACACCCACCGTCATTAGTTTCTAAGACACTTCCGGTATTCATTTTCGGCTAGATCGGCCTACGACTCGAGGTTAATGTAAAAATTCGCCTTGATGAGGTATCAAACTCATGACCACTCGACCCGCCTGCAGGCGTGCTAGCCACTGCACTGGCGAGGCTCGCAGTATAATTTGCCCCTAAATATGAAGAATGTTTACTGACCTCGTTGCCAAATAAACCTTTCCTGGACTGTTCCGTAGGGGTTGTTTCACCTAAAGAATTGAAGATTTCAAAATCAAAACAATTACAATTGAGATCATGGTGAATCATAGTCTGTAACAATAGCTTTATCAAACTACACACACACACACGCGCGCAGGCAGGCACGCACGCACACACACACACACAGACACACACACAGACACACACACACATAGAGACACACACAGACACACACACACCCACACACCCACCCACACACACAGACACACACACACACAGACACACACAGATACACACACACACTCACACACACACACACACGCGCGCGCGCGCGAGGGGGCTTCATAAGTAAACCTTAATTATTTTTTTAAGTGAATATATTCTGAAAAAAGCAAAGAACAGATGAATCATTATTAGATGTAGTCTCTACTTCGTTCAATGTAAGATCTCCAGCGCCAAGATAGTGCTTGGTTTCCTGTAGAAAAGGATTCTCTTGGTCGCGTGTGTAACCACTCATGCACCACCCGCAGTACCTTTTCATAGGACCGAAATGTTTTGAAACTTCCTACTCCACTCATACATTGGCGGACTGACAGGCATGCATCACCATGCTGGACCTTAATTCTCTCATGAATTTATATGGATCCACTCTATCACTGGTTAAAACACAGATAACAGAACACTGCTTCTCTTTGGTGCATGTCAAAAGCGGAGTGGCCATCTTTAAACGGTCCTTGTGACATCACATGTTCGTCTATACCGTGATGTCAGTGCTTACCACTCTTGACAAATTAACAATATTGACAGGTTACAAGGCAATGGCAAGGTAATTGTAGTTTTATCATGCTTTGAAGTTTTTGATTTGAAACATCTCTTGTGTGTGTGTGTGTGTGTGTATATATATATATATATATATATATATATTATATATATATATATATATATATATATATATATATATCCTCATTGGCACCTTGCCGTCTTGACAGACGATAGTTTGTGCTTTAAAAAGGCATAATAACTTTTACCTATGGCGGTAGCGAGTGTGACTGATAAGGCCAATTTGCGCTGTAAATGTCCGTTCACAGTGGGTGCATGTGAACACGTGGTCATTTCCACCATCATGCACCATCTTACGTCTCAAACGCTTGGTGTGTGACTTTTCTGCAATAATTTTCTCCTTTGACTTTATTCCATTTCTGATATTTGCCCTCCATGCAACACGTTCAGCGGCGACTTGCTCCCAATGTGCATTATCAATGCCTGTATCAATCATGTCCCGCTTACACACATCTTTGTATCGTAGTAGAGGCCGACCCTGAGATCTCTTACCCATCTGTAATTCACCAAAAAAGATATCCTTTGGTATTCTACCATCATCCATCCTCCTAAGATGTCCTATCCATCTAAGTCTACGAAGACTGAGCATGGAATAAACTGTCACACAACCTGATCTTTCCAATACTTCAGTATTTGTGATTTTGTCTTGCCACTTAATACCAAGAATTCTTCGCAGACACCGCATATGAAAGCTGTTTAAGTTGTTCTCTTGGTGTGAGTAAGTTGTCCAGGTTTCACTGCCATAGAGAAGAGTACTAAGGACACAGGCTTGATAGACAAGGACTTTTGTTTTGGCAGTAAGCTTCCTGTTCTCCCAGACTCTTTTTCTTAACCTGTTCATTGTTGTTGCTGCCTTACCAATCCGGATGTTGATTTCCTGATCTAGGGATAATTTGCTATTTACCACTGATCCTAGATATGTAAAATGGTCTACTATCTCTAGTTCGGCGTTGTCAATAAAGATTGATGGTACCCCATGTGCACCTTGTGACATAATCTGTGTCTTCTTTTTGCTAATTGTTAAACCAAATTCAGAACAAGCATTGGAGAATGCAGATAGTAGACATTGCAATTCTTCCTCAGAGTGGGTCGTAACTGCAGCATCATCTGCAAAAAGCAACTCTCTGATCAGTACCCTCCTAATTTTGGTCTTAGCCTTCAATCTCTGAGCATATATATATAATGTAATGATATAAATACATCCCTATGTAATGACATACATACAACCCTATGTAATGACATACATACATCACTACGTAATGCTATAAATGAACGTTCCCACAGAGTGCGTCAGACTTCAACAGCTACTGCTGATGCTACTAATGGACCATACCTAAGGAATTCTTGCCGGCCTCCATGGTCGCCACAATGTTGAAGAGATCGATGGGCTGGAATCCTAGCAGTTTGATCAAGTTATAAATTTTCTCCCGTTTGGCAAGCAATGAATCTGAAAGTATCAATCATTTGAAAAGGGTAATCATGCAGGCTAGTTTTGTAATTTCAAGCAAGACAATAAAATCTTTGAAATAATCCATGTAATGCACCTAATCATTCACAGCACTGTGCTTTGAATGTGCCACTCATCACCCATCTGATGTTGTGACTGCCTATAACTATTTGACTTAATATTATTTTAATATTATTAAATTTTCTAATTTCATGTTTGTCTTTAGATTTGGCGTGTTCCTGATGAAGATTAGTATAATCGAAACGGCGTTCGTTGCGTCGTATGTCTATTGTATCTTATATTATTTAAAAACAATTTATTTTAATTTTAACCCTGTGATTTACTTTTACCGTAGTGGAATTCTTTGTAATATATGTACTCTGTGTCTGTGTTTGGTATATAATACTTTTTCGCAGGGGTTACACATATCTAACTGTTTTTATTATTTTCCACGGCGTAGTTATCCAAACATCTGCCTCGCGCTCAGAAGGTTGTGGGCTCGATTCCTGACTACGTCTTTCGGTTCATGAGTGCAGTTTTCACGGAGACTCCTGGGGGTTGTCGCTGGAACTACGGAGTTCGTGCTTTATGCGACGTTTTTGGCAGGCCGCGCTGCGGAAAGAGACAGAGTCATATGGGATACAATCCGGTGCAATAAAGTCGATCCTCTCGACCTTTCAAGACTTTATGTATGTGTGTGTGTGTTGTTTTTTTTTAATTATTTTCCATGATTTGACTTCTGTAACTTGAAAATTTAAAGCATTTTTTTGCTGTAGTAAATGTAAACTCAGAAGCCATAAATAAAATATTGCACCATTTCTTGCCTGGCATATTTCGCCAGGCATCGCACTATATGTTCTATATAGTGCATATATTCTGCAAAATTTATTTCATTGCTTCAGTTTAATGTGTATATTCCGACGAAATGCAGCGAAATATGTCAGGCAATAATTGGCGCAGTCTATTGTTTATGTCTTTGTTTATTTAAATTCACTGCAGAAAAGCACTGTTTTGAATATCTGAAACGAGATATTCGCCTGAACTTGGACATACATCTGCAATTGCAAACTATATGTCCTCTTCTTCTGTCACGTTTTATAATTTCTCAGGCCAAACGTCATCGCCCACGAGGCGAAGTCAATAAGTAAGTCACAAATGGCTGTAGAAAAATAACTAAATATGATAACAACTTGAAACCAGTTTATTTTTATACATACATTGTCCCTTTATTTCTCAACATAATTTCCACCAACATTGATGCACTTATCCTATCGTTTTATCAGTCCTCCCAAACCAGCTACATAGAACTGCGTGCTCTGTTTTCTAAACCACGTTTTCACATCACATTCAACTTCTGCGTCATTCGCGAAATGTCTCCCGCCAAGGTGGGGTTTCAGTGGACCAAAAAGGTGGAAATCGCTAGGGGCTAAGTCGGAGCTGTAAGGTGGATGTTCCAGAACTTCTCACCTTAGTTGGTTAATTTTCTCATGAGTTAATTGAGCCGTAATAGGTCTGACATTGTCACGAAGAAGCAACACTCCTCTAGTCAGCAGACCTGGACATTTTCTTCGAATTGCATCGTGATGCATTGATAGTACGATTCAGAATTCACATTGTCATATTTCTTCTTGAAATTTGTTAAAAGCAATCCTTGACAATCCCAGAACACTGTCAGCATACCCTGCTGATGGCGCAACCTTGAATTTTTGGAGCGTCATTGAGAAATTGTTTCTACCCAGCTATGCACCGCTTTACGGGACAAACATTTGTCATTATAGACAGGAAGCATTTTATTATAAATGTCCTTTGCAAGCAGTCCTTTTGCCCACAAAAACGCACAACAGCACGTTGCTCTTTGGTTGTACACGCCTAAGTACAGTCGCCGTTTTGTTTATGCGCTGCGCATATGCATGAGACTCCTAGCGCCACCTGACAACGGGAATATAAAGTTCGATGGTGCTGTCACCTAATGACACCTGTAGAAAACACCAACTACATTTACCTGCCATCCCACAGAACTGTATGACTTACTTATTGACTTGCCCTCGTACTTTCTCCAAACATTCTGCTGTCTGTTACGAACGCTGAGTTTTTGTTTGTTTGTATATTTGTTTGTTTGTTTGTATGTTGCGTTCGCTCAGTTTGAACTCAAGCGTAGTTTATACATGTGCAACTACATATAGTGCACTGGACTAATTTTTGTTTGAGCTTTCCATAGTAACAGTGTCCCTCGCCATCACGCGAACCCACTCCGACTTCAGAGGTACTTTTAATTTACGTCCCCAAGTCAAGGACCAGAGGCCAACATTTAAGTCCAACTGACCGGTAAATGGGTTGGTAAATGCCGCTAGTTCGGCATCAGCACACTGGATGTTTAAGAAGAGGTGCTCTTAACAATTCGGCCATGCAGACCTCCAGAACCCTGCTCTACGCCGCAGAGTTTTTCCTCTAGGCATTGTTTTGTTGTTGTCTGGGAATCTCCGTGGCGAAGTGGTCTATCCATCTGCCTCCCGCTTCGACGGTTGTGGGTCCGATTCCGGGCTACATCTTTCTGTTCACGAGTGCATTTTTCTTAGAGACTCCTGAGGGTCGTCGCTGAAGCTACGGAGTTCGTGCTTTGTGCGATTCTTTTGGCAAGCCGCCCTGCAGAAAGATACAGAGTCATATAGGATAAAACCCGGTGCAATGATGTCGATCCTCTCGACTTTTAAGACGTTCTTTAATTGGTTTGTAGTTGAAAACCTACATTTGGCGGTGGCTTTTGTGTAATCGCTAGGGTGTTGCGCTGATCACATCCCACGCATAATCGAGTGCGGGTAACCGACGCCTGCAGTCATCGTCTGCCAAGACAGAGGAAAAGAAATGGCCACCTATTTCTATGACCATTCAGACCTGCACACTGTGAGTGTCCGAGCACTTCACCTCTGTGTGTGTGTGTGTGTGTGTGTGTGCGTGCGTGCGTGCGTGCGTGTGTGTATGTGTGTGTGTGTGTGTGTGTGTGTATGAGAGAAAACATAAAAACAACATTTCCGAGGAATCACGAAGAATATTACATAATAACTAGGGGAGGGAAGGTGGGAAGGCATATCAATTATGATATGATCAGTCTAACCTTTCTCGAGTTTTCCACTCAGTGTCTTGAAGTTTTCAAGCTCCATTGTCGGAGTCGGTTGTTGTTGCTGTTGCTGCTGCAGTTGTTGTTGTTGCTGTTGTTGTTGTTCCTGCTGTTGTTGTTGCTGTTGCTGTTGTTGTCTCTGTTGTTGTTGCTGTTGCTGTTGTTGTCTCTGTTGTTGTTGCTGTTGCTGTTGTTGTCTCTGTTGTTGTTGCTGTTGCCGTTGTTGTTGCTGCTGCTGTTGTTGTTGTTGTCTCTGTTGTTGTTGCTGTTGCTGTTGTTGTTGCTGCTGTTGCTGCTGTTTCTGTTGTCTCTGCCGCTGCTCAAATTGTTGTCGCTGACTCTTCCTCAACATCTGCTGTCTCAGATTTTCTTCAGTTTCTTTGTCCATGGACATGTGTTGACGTCCGGCTCCTGCTTCCTGTATTCTCTGCAAGATAAATTATGGAGGTGGATGCCAGTGGTTTCTGAGGAGAATGTAAAGAATACCACGGACAGACAGAACAACTAACGACCAAGCCCTACAAGAAACAAATAAGCATCGTAAACTGATTAGAGAAATTGGACGTAGACAGTCAAATGTTTTTTGGGGGACATATAATGAGAAGATATAAATTAGAGACCTTGGTGACAACTGGCAAGATCCAGGGAAAGAGAACAAAGGAAAGACAGAGAAGTAAATACCTGGATAGCTTGACCATGTGGCATGTTCGAGGCGAGAACACTGATTTGATCCATCACTTTGGTGATTGAGTGAAATGGCGAATAATGACCGCCCACGCTTACAAGCATGGCGCATGATTAATGGATGAAATTCATCTAAAAAGATGTCCTTTGGTATTCTACCATCATCCATCCTCCTAATATGTCCAATCCGTCTAAGTCTACAAGGACTGAGCATGGAACAAACCGTCACACAACCTGATTTTTCTAATACTCCAGTATTTGTTATTTGCCTTGCCACTTAGTACTAAGTATTCACTACATTCATTAACTCCGCAATCTCTAGTCAGTTTGATTCAGGCCAACGATAACCTGATATCCGCGAGATAGACGATATAGAAGACTTATAACCTGATATCGCGAGATAGACTATATAGAAGTCTTACATGGGGTTCCATAAAACCAGTTAAATCCTTGAGGTGGAGTACAGGGTACTCTTTATACACACGACAACGGTCTTAACTTTCCCTTCTACCTGTAACCGAAGTGATCGCACCAACTATGGGACAGTCCTTTTCCCACTCCATCTCTGTCAACTTTCATTGCAAACTGTCAATGTATCCCCGAGTCCTTTCTTCTCGAAACCATCCACATTACCTACTTACCTGAGGAGGTAAGCGTTGCTGAACGGATAAGAGGGCTCGTTTTTAAACATCCTGTGTCGGTGTGCTGATACCGAGTTAGCAGGCTTAAGCCCTACACCGGCCAGTTGGCGTAAAATGTTGACTTCTCGTTCTTGATTTGGGGACGTGAATTACAAGAACGTCAGAAGTCAGAGTGGGTTCGCCTGATGGCGGTGGACTTGGTAATATGGAAAGCTAATTCACAAGTAAAAATCAACCTAGTGCAAGTGAAGAAGCAGCATGTGTATGGACTAGGCTTGAGTTCAAAGCGAGTGAACGCAGAACGAAACAAACAACCCGACTGACCTGGTTCTCCTGGCGCTGGAGACGTTCTTCCCGCAACCGAAGGTAGTACAGCAGACGTTGTTGTTCCTCTAACTCGGACATTTGGATCGGACGTCTTGGCAGTGTTCTGACGTCTCCAGGGAACCTATTGTAGTGACGATGATAACACTTGTTGTATTGTGTATGGGGAGGTTTTATGGTTGGTTTATTGGTTGGCTGGTTGATTGATTAGTTGGTTGGTTGGTTGCTTGGTTGTTTGGTTAAGTTGCTGGCTGGGTTGTTGGTTGGCTGCTTGTTTGACAAGCTGAATGGTTAATTAATTGACTGCTTGGTTGGTTTGTTGGTTGGTTTGTTGGTTGGTTGGTTGGTTGGTTGGTTGGTGGTTAGTTGGTTAGTTGTTTGGTTGGTTGGGGTAGTGACTGTTTATTTGGTGGTTAGTTGGTTGGTTGTTTGGTTGATTGTTTGACTGGTCGGTTGACTGGTGGAGGACTAGAAAATTAGTTGACTAGTTTGTGCTTTGGTTGATGTTTTGGTTGGTTGACTGGTTGGTGGGTGTGTTGACTGGTTGGTGTGTTGGTTGACTGGTTGGTGGGTGTGTTGACTGGTTGGTGTGTTGGTTGACTGGTTGGTGGGTTTATTGATTTATAGTTTTGTGGTCTGGTTAGTGGGTTTGACTTGTTTGTGGGTGGTGTCACGAGATGCTGGAGAGTGGAGGTCATCGACCGAATGAGTAAGGACAGTGACAGTTGTTGGGAAAGTATTGACCTTTGGATCAGGAAAACAATCGAGCACTTCGGTCTTGAGGTGAATACAAGTCATTGACTCCAAGATCAAGAGAGATATCGCGTGTTTGTTGGAAGACGGACGACGGAAAAAAACGGCGATTTCAAAACCTTTGAACACGGACAATTCGCGATAAAGTATTTCACTAACCTTTGAAGTGGGTAAACGGAGATTCGCGATCACGCCGTATCACAGCCTTTTGTAGTAACGGAGACGAATATCTGTGGTCGGAAGAAACGAATAGATAATCATTCATCATCATCATCATCATCATCTTCCACTTCTGCCGTCAAGCGTCGTGGAGAGGAATAATTTGCGTTCCAGCGCCCGGTGGACGGCACTGGATAGTGTCATTCCGTGTGGTTGTACAATGTCTCTGATGTCGTCAATCCATTTTCTTCTTGGACGTCCTCGTGGTCTCGTCGCAGATGATCTTTGATGTAAGGCCAGTGATGGTAGTTGCTGATGTTGCATTCTAACGACATGGCCAAACCACTTGATCTTCTGTCTTTCAATAAATGTGGCACAAGGTGTTGATCCCACAGTCTGTCTGATAGTAGCATTTCTTACTCGGTCTCGGATTGTTAAGTTGGCAGCTCTCCTCAGGCATCTCATTTCGCAGGTGTTGATTTTGCGAAGGTGTAATTTGGATAAAGTCCAGGTTTGAGATTGATAGCATAGGGTTGGTGTGAATATGCTGTTTATTATCTGTCGTTTTGCGGACATGGGTATGTTTGGATGCTTCAGTAAGGATGAAGTATGTCGAGATTTAGCAGTAGTCGTCGTTAGTCGCTTGTTGTTGTGTCGCTTCGGTGTGTCGTTTCCGGCGTGAACGCTGATAGAGCTGCGTTTTTCTTTCAATTTCCTCCATAATTCTCGAGCAATAGTTCTTGAACAAATAAATTCCCTACCGGTTTGCTGGACCTGTCGTAGGTTCATCCTTAATTGAACAAAATAATGTTAAGAAACACGCACAGAACATATGGTTAATCTCTGAATCGAGCGACGCGGTTTACACCATTGATGTCCCGAAATGACCGTGCATCAAAGGAGAAATTCGGTTGTTATTGAAAAAAGATGAAGAGGACAGGGGGAGAAATAGGTGGAATAAGCCAGGATAGTCGTACAGAGCCAGAGTATTAATAGTCTGGATATTCTAGGTTACTTTAGTGTGCTACTAGTCTTCCACGGGAGAAGTGGTGATTTATACTTGAGTGATTATGGAAAGGGAGTTACGATGTTTCAAGTTGGATGAAACCGACGAGCATTTGTATTTATATGCAAGAGTATTCCCGATTCAGCCGAGGATAGTTATAAGGTAGTTGTGGTTTAGCTTAGTAATCTAGCATAGTGAACTCGCGTGTGTAACCGTAATATTGAGTGTCGGCCGAAATTAGCTAAGAAGTAACTTAATGGATTGAGTAAAGTATCAGTGCACTCGATAGAATAAGTACTAGTGATAGTATAAGGATGAGTCTATGAGAGGAGATTCTGGTATAGATGGTTACTGGGATTTCTGAGCTTTCCTATGACATTTCCTTCTTTTACCTGGTCTTAAGTTATGTGTATAACTCCTATGTCTTATGTCAGAGGTCAGTTCTCTGAATCTATAGAAGTAATAACTGATAACGGCCATAAGCCTACTCTCACTTCTAATGAGTTTGAGTTAGGTTGATAGCACCTGATATTGTCTTTTCGACAGGTTCCCATGAACAAAGAAATAGCAACACTCCTGAAAAGAAAGAATGGACTCTAATCTGGTACAGTGATAAATATCGGCCAGATTGAAGTCTGATATCATACATACAGGTCAGCATGTTCTAGAATTTACGGATACCTATAAGGCATTCTGACTAAGAGACTTACAGAAGAATAAAGTCAACTCCACATAGAACGGATTAGCAATATGGTTCACAGGACCATAAGATAAATACAAACAAACTGTAATACCAGAACTTTTCCTATGAGGAATAGAACATTCTGGGACTTTCATACAAACAGTGTGTCAGTGGAATATATACGCAGGGTTGTGATTAGTCCTACATCCATAGACACTAATTCATTAACTATATCGGATGTGTAAACATTCCCTGGATTTTAAGAAAAACATTCATAATATTGGATATTTCACCAGGAAAGACATTATCTACTAAAAATACGCAGTGGTGAACAAACTGTTTAATTCTAACGTTGTCAAGGATATTGTGAATTCATCAACATCGTTCAGAGAGACACTATACTGGGTGAGCGTAAACAAGTTCTGTGCTGTGGTGACATTATCTGGCCGTTGTGTGATGAGCACAGTGAGATGAATCTTGGACTGTCAATCTTATCTCACCTACACGATAGAACACACCAACAACGTCTTTACATACACTCTATACACACCCATGACACTTTTTATTCAATAAATATGTTAGTATTTATTGGAGGACAATGTTGTGTGGGTATGTTCTGAAGGAAAGTGAAGAGGGGTATGGCATAGCAATACTAGAGAGAGAGAGAGAGAGAGAGAGAGAGAGAGAGAGAGAGAGAGAGAGAGAGAGAGAGAGAGAGAGAGAGAGAGAGAGAGAGAGAGAGAGAGAGAGAGAGAGATAGTGAATAGAAGATTGGAACGGGCGGTGTGTAGACAAAGGTCTGGCAATAGACCCAACATTGGGAAAAGGGACGACAAGCGACAGGTGGGTGGGTTGATTGGTTGACTGGGTGGTGGGTGGGCTGGTTGACTGGTTTGTGTGTTGGTTGATTGGTAGGTGTGTTGGTTGATTTATTGGTTTCTTTACTGGTTGGTGAGCTGATAGGTTGTTTTTTTCTTATTGGTGGATCGGTTAGTTGTTTGGTTAATTGGTTAGAGTTTAGTGTACATATTTTGAATAGGAATGGCCAAATATGTTTTCAACATCATGAAATTAGTATTAACATCTAGAAAGATTAAAACACATTACAAATTAAAATTGACAAATTCTATGTATATTCTACATTACAATATAACGCGAAAGTCTGGACATAGCAATTAGAAAGTCGAGTGGCGGTCCCGGAGATGTGGATATACAGAAGAATATTTTATATTTAAAGGAAACAAAAACAATCAAAAAACAGAGGTTCTAGAAAAAACAACTGGGAAGAAAAAGAGAGTTGGTGAATTAAATAAAAAAGAGAGGCAAATTAACTATTTAGGCCATGGTAAAAGGGATAACACTCTTATAAAAACCATACTGGAGGGTAAGGTTGAAAGCCAGCTAGCGAGAGGTTGACAACGATACAAATGGGAAGATGTACGAACAGCAATCTGAGATAATGTACAATTAAGGCGAGAGACAAACAGTGTTGGAGATTCATTGCAGCTAGCCTTCACTGTGGTGACGGCACCTGATTGATTGATTGATTTCGAAATTACTGGAAACATTACCTAACGGTGATCAAAGTAACACAACCAAAACACATAAAGTAAAATAAAGTGTTGATATGTCGAGGGACGAGTAAACGCAATATCCTGATACGGACTGGAAGATCAATATGCTTATATGGACTGGAAGATCAATATCCTGATATGGACTGGAAGATCAACATGCTTATATGGACTGAAAGATCAATATGCTTATATGGACTGGAAGATCAATATCCTGATTTTGACTGGAAGATCAATATTCTGATGACTGGAAGAATAATAACCTGATATAGACTGGGATATCAATATTCTTATATGGACTGGGCTATCAATATTCTGATATGAACTGGAAGATCAATATCCTAGTATGGACTGGGAGCTCAATGTTCTAATATGGACTGGAAGATAGTTAATTAGTTAATCGACAGATCATTCTCATATGACGTGGAACAATTAAGTCTACAAGTGCTCAAATCCCATCCTTCGTATCTCCCTGGACGTATAGTGACTGACCACACCGGCTCTGTGTTGGTCAGATCAGATACTCCGTAGCACAGCGAAGCCTTGTCTGAGCGCACGTTGATGAGGCAGGCGATTACATGTCACAGACGCAACACAGTCGTCTTTGAAAGCGAAGATGGTACTTTATGATAAGGATGATGATGACCATTTCCTAGCACTACGGGTATGAGATCTTGAAGTGAATTGTGTTCCACTGTTTCGCCAAGCTTGTGACCTAGTACATCCGACTTCTAAAGGTCTGTAACTCAGTACATCCGATTTCAAACAGTCTGTGACTAAGTACATCCGACTTCGAAATGCTGTGATTACGTACATCCGCCTTCGAAAAGCGTTTAACAAGGTATATCCGACTTCGAAACACCCGTGACTCAGTACATCCGACTTCTAAAAGCCTGTGATTATAAACACCCGACTTCGAAAAGCCTGTGGTTACGTACATCCGACTTCGAAAAACATGTGACAAGGTATATCCGACCTCGAAAAACCTGTGACTCAGTACATCCGATTTCGAAAAGCCTGTGACTCATATATTCGAAGAGATTGTGACACAGTACATACGAATTCGACAAGCTTTTTTTTTTTTTTGCTTGTGGGGAAAGGGGTGGGAGATGTGTGGATGTTTTCCTTAGCCTTTGATTATCCCCATTCTACCTACAAGACAGCAGGTCTATGTCTCTCTTTGTCAGGTTCCTATCCCTTGACGTGTCCGACATGTGAGATCCTACTGCGCTATTTGTTGGGGTCACTGGATCATTAAAGTTCTTCTACCATTGTAAGATGGAGGCATGAAAGAGGGCGACCACTACTGGTGTGAATGTCCCGTTAGAACCACGAATACAGTCACAAACTGCTTACCTCCTGTTTAATACTGCCAATCGCTGCCGCTGATCTTCGGGTAGAGTTCCTGATCGGGATCGTAATGGGGCTAGGATAACAATCATGAAAGTATAAGAAACAAGTTTATGTTTTACAAAAGTGAAAAACTGGTACGAGAAGTATTGGGACTGGAGGTCAGCGTGGCGGAATAAATAAGAGCTCTAGCTTTTAAACATCCTGAATACTGATTTCGAGGTAGTGGGTTCAATCCCTACACCTGTCAGGTGTACTAAAATATTGACTTCTCGTCTTTGTCCCTTTTGGACGTAAGCTAGAAGTATCTCAGAAGTTGGAGTGGGTTCTCCTGATGGCGAGGGACACTGGTAATAGCGAAAGCTCATCCACAGGCAAAGATCAGTCCAGTGCACTAGAAGAAGTAGTACGTGTATGGACTACGCTTGAGTTCAAAGCCAGATGACAAAAACAGAAATAAGTATTGGGACACCACACTGGTTGTAGAAGTTGGGAATGGAGCGCGTATGAGAAGTCACGATGGTGTGACGTCGATTCTTCACTCAACTCAACTTTACTCAACTTAAATCAACTATACTCAGCTTAAATCACTCTACTTAACTTAAATCAGCTCTACTCAACTTCAATCAACTTAAATCAACTCTACTCAACTTAAATCAATTCTACTCAACTCTACTTAAATCAACTTAGCTCAACTCACCTCAGATCACATCAACTCACCTCACCTCAGCTCACCTCTACTCTACTCTACTCTACTCTACTCTACTCTACTCTACTCTACTCTACTCTACTCTACTCTACTCTACTCTACTCTGCTCTGCTCTGCTCTACTCTACTCTACTCTGCTCTGCTCTGCTCTGCTCTACTCTACTCTACTCTACTCTACTCTGCTCTGCTCTGCTCTACTCTACTCTACTCTACTCTGCTCTGCTCTGCTCTACTCTACTCTACTCTACTCTACTCTGCTCTACTCTACTCTACTCTACTCTACTCTACTCTACTCTACTCTACTCTACTCTACTCTACTTAACTCAACTCTACTTAGCTCAGTTCAACTCTAATCATCTCAACTCAACTCGGCTCAACCCAACTCGTTTTAACTCAACACTACTCAATTCGACTCAGCTCTGCTCAACTTAACTCAATTCTATTCTACATAGCTCAACTCAACTCAAATCACCTCTGCTCAGCTCGTCTCAACTCAACTCTATTCAACTCGACTCAACTCAACTAAACTCTACTCTACATAGCTCAGCTAAACTCAACTCAATTCTATTCTACTTAGCTCAGCTAAACTCTAATCAAGTCAGCTCTACTCAACTCGACTCAGCTCAACTCAACTCAGCTCATCTTAAATGTCACCAGTTGCAGTAGGACATGGTAAACTCCCCCAAACCCACTGGGTCACTGGAGCTAGGCCTATATTCGTACAGACCAATCATCACTCGCTGGGTGATGTTATCAATATTTCACTGACAGCGTTTACTTCCCAAAATATTTTCAGGTACCCAGTTCAGGTTGAGTTGACAGGAGAGCCCAAGTTATTTTACTTAATATTCTTATACGTCCCCATGCTCAGGGTCGTGCGGTAGATTTTCTTAGTATGATGCAAGTCTTCGAAATGGCGCCTCTTTTTAATTAGTGAATAGTTCAAATTGTATTTTGATTTATCTGCTTAAGCTGCTCCTCTACGGTGCCGCTTGTTGCGAGCGCCTCTCTGTATCATAGCACAGCGCGGCCCTGCACATGCTGATCGACGCTTGATCCCAGGGCCGGCATCATATTCTGTAGACCACATACAGCAGTGGTTCTCAACCATTTTAGACCCATGCACCCTTTCACCATATGTCAGAATGTCATTCCCCCCCCCCTCCCCTTTCCATCGAACGAAAGAAGAAGAATTTTCCCCTTTCCAAACTTGTCAGCCTCAAAAGGCGCGTTCAGAATAACATGCCTATAATACTGAAAATCCCTATGTTCTTCCATATTTGTACATAACCTTTATACGCATAGTTTAATTTTATAGTGTAGTATAACGTCAAAGAATTGTCACTTAATGCACAACACCAGAATGCCAGAAAATTGTGCTTGATCAAACAAAACGTTCGATAGAAAAACTAGGATATTATACCTTAAGCCATTTTGAGTCTGCCAGTCTGTGGTCTTAATACTTCCCCCCCCCCCCCGAAACCCTAAAATTCCCCCCTTGGGGGGGGGGGGGTGAATTCCCCACTGGTTGAGAACCACTTACCTAGAGGTTCTCTTACACCAGTGACGCACAACTAGTTTTCCACACACAAAATGTCCTGAAGTAATTTTCTGCTATCGGTCAGTGATAGCGCCATCACACTGAGTAGGCCTGAACAGTTAGTTGCATATCCTTTACAGGACGTCGCCGTTAACACTAGCATTTTTAGATGTTTATGATTTCTTGGCAAGTTTACGTTCAGAAGTTTGCCATTGCTTTCTGAACGACCGACAATAATACCTTTGTATGGGAAACCAACGCAATGCGGTCTGCTGCAAAATCGCCCGCAGCTGTGTTTTGAACGTGGTATGCGGGATTACGAATTGTATTCGGACTTAGAAATGTTAACTCACGCCTCATGACATTGACCCCAGCACGTCTGGGGGTATCCGAGCCTCGCATCAGCAATGGACGCTGTTGTGGTCCCTGCTCCTGAATAGATACACGGCTGTGGAATTTGCAGAATAGTCATGTTAGTTAGTTAGCTTTTGAGGAATCATTCTTGCACTCCGAACAAGTCCATAGATGCCTAGAACCTCCCCAAACATATGCATCAGCCTCCGGTGGTTAAGAGTATCAGTTGTGTGTTGGTTGATGAGACCTCTCATTGCCTCAATGTGCCTCTTCGTGTCTGGCCGTGCCAATTCCAACTCCCAAGTCTCTCATTCTGGACAGCGATGTGGATTCACTGGTGTCAAAGTTCCCCACTCTCGACAGCTCTCTAAGGGCGTTAATAACATCGGCACGATCCACGGGCTGGCCATCTGCAGGGAATGCAGAGCCAGTAAGTTGATCAGCTCGTTCATCTACCTCAACTCCGGCATCATATTCATTATGATTATGTTTAGTAGATGTAGAGTCATAACCGCCCACGCTTTCCGGCATGGCACATGATTGATTGATTGAGAGATGTAGGTAGGAAATAAGCTAGAAGGATATAGATGTAGTTAGATAGGTGAATAGCTAACTATGGAGGTAATCGGGTGGGTAGGTAGGTAGATATGTAAGTAAGTAGGTAGATAAGTAGGCAGGTAGGTAAGTTAAAGTATGTAGGTATATAAGTAGGTATGTAGATACATAAGTAGGTAGCTAAGAAGGTAGGTAAGTAGGTAGGTAAGTAGGTAGGTGGTTAGGTAAGGAAGTAGATAAGTATATAGGTAGGTAGGTATGTAGGTAGGTAGGTAGTTATGTATGTAGGTAGGTAGTTATGTAGGTAGGTAGGTAGGCAGGCAGGTAGATAGTTGGGTGCGTATGTAGGTAGGTAGGTAGGTAGGTAGGTGGGTAGGTAGGTAGGTAGGTAGTTAGGTAGGTAGGTAGGTAGGTAGGTAGTTAGGTATACGAAAAAAATCGAGAGGCAGACAAAGTGATCGTCAAAGACAATACATAATGCACACCAATAGTCATTTAACTATCTAAGAAAAGTTAACGTTAGTTGCTCCATAATTTTTTGGCTGTTTACTTGGCAATTTTAGTTCAGTAGTTTGCCATTGATCTCTAAACGGTGTTCATATCATTACATAAAAGTATACGTAAATTTAGACAGACAAAGAGTATACATAAGTTTAGACAGACAAAGAGTATACATAATAAACTGCCACAGGGATCTGCAGTCTCACCGGTGCTCTTTAATGTGTATACGAGCAAGATTGCAAACCTAGAAGCACCAGGGGTTGGAAGAATACTAACATTTGCAGATGATATTCTTGCATATAGGCAGGGGAGAGATAGGGAGCAAACAGCTCAGAAGCTACAGGCGACAGTAGACAAAGTGGTTGACTGGTGCACTGAAATGAGTGCTGTCATCCACCCGGAAAAGGCAGCTGTTTTGTGGTGCTCTCTGGACAACAGGATTGTGAGAGCAGATGTCCCAAGCCTCGCGATAGATGGTAGAAATGTCAGCAGAGAGAACAAACTGAAGTATCTGGGGATCACATTTGACAGGAGCCTATCCTTCAAGGACCATGTGGAGACGGTTGTGACAAGATCTCAAAAGGGACTCAGTGCACTTAAAACTATGGCTGCGATGGACACAGAGCAGAGAATGCTTTTCCCACTATACCAGCACTTGATCCTCTCAGTAATTGATTATGGATTAGGTCTGCTCACTGTCTCAGAGAGTCAGCTGGTGAAGTTAGAGCGCATACAGAACGAAGCTATGCGGGTCATTCTGGGATGCACTAGAGACACCCAAGTAGTGTGTATGCGTTACATCCTTGGTCTGCCGAGTGTTGCTGGTAGGCTCAAGGTGATGCAGGCGAAGGCATACCTCAGAGTAGCTGCAGACACAGACCACCCACTGCATGAGGCGCTGGACGCAGTTAAGGGTCAGCGACTGATAAGAGGGAAATCATGGATGGCTCAGGCAGAGTCAGACAGGTGTGCCCCTTGGAGAACATTAGGTGTGGAGAGGAGTGGGTCAGAGTGCCAGCGGAGTAATCAGAATTGTGCAGAGTTATAATCACATTAAGCCGGGAGTGCAGGGAGTGGCCAGCAGGGGCCACGAAAGTAGAAATCCAGCAACTATTTCAGGACAATGCTCACTCGGGTGATGTGATTATCTACACAGATGGTTCGGTGTCAAGAGGTGAGAAAAGTGGCTGGGGGTTCATAGCCAAAGCCAATGGTCGACCTTTGGGGCAGGAGAGCCTGGCATATGATACCACAACATCCAGCTTAAGAATGGAGGTGGAGGCGGTCACTGCGGATCTCCGCTGGATGGAGAATACGACACACATACACATCGTGATTGTAACTGACTCAGAAAGCATGCTGACGAGGGTGAGGACGGGCAGGCTTCGTGCGGAGTGGCTTGCTTCGCTTCGGAGGTCACGGGTGACAAGCATCGACTGGATCTTTTCTCCGGGGCATGCCGGTGTGCTGGGAAATGAACAGGCGGACAGATTGGCTGGCTCTGCAGAACTTGGTGGAGTATTGATACATGACAAGGCAGACGTGATTGCGGCCTTGTGGGAACACGTGCATACCTCGGAGGAGCAAATGGATTACCATGGTCTGGCAAGAATGAGACAGCGAGGAGTGACGAGGGGATCTGGCCGACGCTCAACGCTCAGAGGAAAGGCGAGACGGTCATATAATCAGATTGCTACTGGTACTATTAGTGTTGGAACTCTTCGTTGGCTGCTAAGGATGGGGACGGAGCGCTTATGGGAGTGCCCCGAATGCTGTGATGTCGATTCTTAAATCAATCAATCAATCAATCAATCAATCAGAGTATGCATAAATTTAAACAGACAAAAAAGAGTATTTATATAAATATTTTTTTGTTGGCTTATCCTTTTAACAGGACATCGCTGTCAACAGCAGCATTTTACTGACGTTGTTTATGTCTTGGCAAATTTACGTTCAGTAGTTTGCCATTGCTTTCTGAACGACCGGCTCCCATACCAATTCATTAAAATCCATCGCAATACGGTCTTCTGCGAAATCATGCGCAGCTGAGTTTCGAACGCCGGTAAGTGGAATAACGAGCTGCGTCCGTAACGCTATAGCCACAGAGCCGGCATATATAAATTTAGACAGACAAAAGGTATACATAAATTTAGACAGACAAAAAGTATACATAAATTTAGACAAGCAAAGTGTATATATAAATTTAGACAGACAAAGAGTATACATAAATTTAGACAGACAAAAAGTACAGAGACAAATTTAGAAACCCCGGGCTGGGGATAAATCATACTTGTCGCCACGAAAGTTTGAGAACCACTGCCCGCGTGGTAAGTTTCTCCCGCTGCTAACAGACCCAACGCTGTTCTCCATCTGCAGTCTCTGTCGCTGTATCCATTCTTGCTGTCGTTTTCTCTGTTGCACTTCCAGCTGTCGTTGTCTCTGCTGCAGCCCCTGCTGACGACTCAGTCGCTGTTGCCGAAACGTCTGTTGTAATTGTCTGCGCGTGCTGGGTGGTATTTGCTCTGCATTGTAAATTTGTAAAGGTCGCGGCCTAGAAATATAGAAATATGCTAGTTAATGTCTGTACTGTGAATATTCGAATTATATATATATTAGATATAGATAAGATATAGATATACATTAGATATATTAGATATTAATATATTAGAATTGTTTGTTGCATGTCGTTTACAAGAAGTTGCAGTTAACACTTACTGACTGTTTTTGATTGACTATGCAATTTTACGATCAGTATTTTGTCATTGCTTTATGAACGTCCGACGGCTGGAACCACCTTAATCAACGCAAAGGTTTTAGCTTCCAAATTATGTGCAGCTGATTTTGACCCCCGACTTAGTGTGGCGGGTAAACTGAGTTTGGTATCCAATAAGCCACAAAATTCGATGAATGCCCTATTACATATGTTGTCATGATAGTGGCCTGTGATGTTGCAACGAAATCAGTAAATATATGCTTTTGAATATAAGTAAGCTGTACAACAAATGTAAAGTGATGCAAACCTCATAAGAACTATTTTCTGGCCGACATTATGCTATCAATATCAAATATAAACAATATAAAATAACACAAAGTAATGTAGTTTTACAGAACAGAATTTCCAAAACAAACAGGACGTTGCGGCGACTAGCCTTCATCAGCAAGCAAATACATATACAAAACACAACATATAATCACTGAGAAGACCCTCCAGTGACGTCATTAAGGCATAAGAACGAGATGAGAAGATTGAAAAGAGGGGAAAATGAGAATAATGAAGAGAATGTTTAAATTTGAAGAAGAAAAAATGTGTTGCTACTTAACTCAGAATCCCAGGCTGTGATACAAACAATGTCAGATATAGACGCTTACAGCAACTATTGAGTGCAAAATCGTAAGAACAGAGATGCGGTGTCTTAGAAGAGCTGCGGTGTAATCGTGAGAGATAGAATTAGGAATGAGGAAATTAGAAGACGACTGGGTCTGAACAACCAGTCATGTACTTCATTAAAGAACAACAGATTAAATGGTTTGGCCATCTCATAACAATACGCTGGTACTATCTGCCACACAGATTCCCATTGAGGAAACATAACGGATACAGAGGAAGGGGGAGACCACGTAGAAGATGGAGAGATAGCATCAACATTAACCTTAGAGAAATGAATACCAACTTATAAAGAACATTACAAATAGGGCTTAACGATCATGGATATACACCGGGTATTTGTAAAGTCTCACTACACTTTGTGTGTAGAAAAAATTGGTAAAATTAAGTGCATAATGTCATCAAAAAATGTGCTCCACAGTCCATCGTGAAGCAATATGCAGCCAATGGCTGTCGTCTTCCGGAATAATTCTTTGCACTCCAAGCAGAATGGTGCTATCAACGGAAGAAAGAATTTTTCAAATTTGTTCTACATACAAAGTGTAGTGAGACTTTACGAATACCCTTAGACCATTGATTTCCGGGGGGGGGGGGGGGGGGGGAGGGGAGTAAGCGAAGATATTACAGAAACAGAAATACAACACATAATTTGTCATTCACAGCCGACGTTACAAACATACAAATCAAGAACAGCTTTCATAGCACTAGAATATTTGTAGATGTCCGAAGAAATAAAGCCTGACTCGAAACTTAGAATATTTGCTAGACTAGTACATTGCCATCTTGACTGACGACAGTTTAGTGCATTGTGATTTTTAAAAAGGCATAATAAGCTCTCCATAGCACACAGCCAGAGCTGAACTGTAGAGACCATGTGTTGGCTGTGCATCATTATCCCAGGGCCGTGTCGTGCTATGATACAGAGAGGCAAAGTCATCAGGCGGCGCCGTTAGGGGGCGGCATTAGCAGCGAAATTAACAAATACAATTTGAACCATTCAATAATTAAATATCTTTAAGGGGCGATATTTAGAAAAGAAACAACAAACATTTAAGCGGCTAAAGTTCGAAGATTTTTATCATACTGAGAAAATCTACCGCACGGTCCTGCATAATTCCTCTCTCGTTCGGCCTACCTAATTTACTTCAGAGAAAAGGTGACAACAATACATCTGGAACAACACAAGCTGCCGGATCAGCAAAGCAATGTTCTACTATCCGCCTGTCAGAACTTCGACCCTAGACCAGTTGCCGACCAAGGCTTATGGCCTAGTCTGCCGTGCCGTGACATTTAGTCTTTAGGGTGCATTTCCTCGCACTAGGCTTGTACCCCCCCCCCCCCACCCAATATTTTTTTGAGGGGTACCTCTCATCCCGAAGCTGCTGGCACAATAAGGGGTGTCGGGTTTGGTGAGCACCGCCCAACATTCGAAGCTAATAGAGAGCAGTTAGTGCCGTCTACTGTCTTACGGTAGCTCAGTCATATTTGACTTAAACCTGACTAACTAGAACATTTAACTCTAAAGTTATATCGGTATTACAGTATGGGAAAGAAACAGGAAGAACGAATAAATTAATTACTAATGAACTACAAACATGCATTGGTGTGTGCCTTCGCAGAATAGAAGGACTAAATTGTTATAAAAGAATCAACATTCAACATTATGGAGCTCATGGAGAGAACACACTAAACGCCAGTGAATAAAAAGGTGAGAACAAGACGTTAGTGCTGGATAGGACACACATTGACATTTTTTTATTTTTAGCATATCCTTTACGAGCATCTTTCAGCTGTATGTTGATCTCTTGGCAAGATTACGCTCAGTAGTTTGCCATTGGTTTCTGAGCGGCCGGCTCAGTATCCCGCAAGTCACGAGCGGGGGTCGAACCGCCTCAGCTCTCGCTCCGCTACGAGACTCTGCGTGATAAACGGGATTACAGAGAGAAAGTGTTGTAACCCCACAGCCAGAGAGACCGGCTTATCTGAGAATAGTATAACAGAAAGTCGTTTCTACCAGAATTTTCCATGTTGATAAGATCGAACAGTGTTCAAATTATTTTCTTTCAAACTAAAACATTGGATACTCTTAACATTTGACCGCTTCTCATCATGATTATTTGATTTTCATTTATTTATCATTGATTTAGTTATAATTGGTATCGGCGTTCTGTGAAATAAAGCATGTTATGTCAGTAATGGATATTGACGAGGGTTGGCTATTAAAGACGATAAAACAAAGAAAATTGATATATTTTGGTCACTTGAGACGTCATAAAAGTTTGGAGAGGACAATAATGGAGGGGTATGTGCCTGGGAAGAGAGGAAGAGGAAGGTCAAAGAGAAGATGGGTGCAGGATTTGGCGGATGATCTCCAGATGAGTGTATCGGACGCGGGATAACTTGCTTATGACCGAGAAGTTTTCCGGAGGGTTGTTATGGGAGCGAGGTTCTGCAAAGGGCATGCTACTGAATGAATGAATGAGTGTCAGTAATATTTGTTCTTCTATAACGCTTTGGATATAATCTCGATTATTGAAACAATTTAGCCTCTTTACACACACCTAAGAGTATGCTATTTATTATCTGTATAATAATAAACAACATATACATATCAAACCTATGCTACAAATGCCAAACTTGGACATTATCCACATCACAACTGAGCAAAATCAACACCTGCAAGATAAGCTGTTCTAGAAGAACTGTTAACTTAATCGTCTAAACTAAACTAAACTAAACAGTCTGAGATCAGGTAACGTATGATGTTGTTAGTCAGACAGTGAGATCAACACGTTGTGCCACATATACTGAAATGTAAAAGCTCATAAGGTTTGGTCATCTCGTTAGAATTCAATACTATCACTGCCTGCAGTGGCGTTACACCAAAGATGATCTTATACCAAAGCAAGTGGACGACTGAGAAGAAAGTGACTTGACGAATCAAAGACATTGTACAATCATGTGGAATGATACTATCCAGTGCTACCCATCGGGCGATGGAACGCTAATTATTCCTCCCCACGACGCTTGACGGCAAAGTGGAAGATGGTAATGATGATGATGATGATGATGATGATGATGATGATGATGATGATGATGATGATGATGATGATGATGATGATTTTCGTAACATAAACCTGGAAATGTCCCTGATGGAAGGCACGCTTTGCCGACGTTGAGGATTCAGTATAAGCTGCCTGTTGGGCTGTCGCGCTAGGTCTCTCACATAGAACTCTGGCGATCTTGACATAGGCTGGCGTAATGCCTGTTGCCTTCTAAACGGCATCTGTTGGGACGTTGCTACAAGATTAAGAATTAATTGTATGAAGTATTAGAGTGTCAAGATATCATGATAACTAAAATTAGCAGAAGTTATATGTTAGTACATTGTAAAATAAGCAATTATTATGATGATCACAATCTGTCCCGTAGCATTCATTATAAGGCGCTGAAACTTGAATACTAAATAAAAGTGGTGACACAATATGTTTTCTAAATGTGGTATTGTTTTCGCAGGCTCCGAAGAGTGGACTGGACATTTTTTTTTAAAAGATCGCAGATTAACATTCTTAAATACATACAGATGTTTATGTATTTAAGAAACAAATGAAGATTGTAGACTGATTAGAGTCATTAGATGTATACAATAGAGTCATTAGATGTAGACAATAGAGTCATTAGATGTCGACAATAGAGTCATAAGGCGTAGACAATCAACATTTTTTGGGCATGTTATGAGAAAAAATGACTTGGAGAACTTGGTGACGACTGGCAAGATCCAAGGGAAGAGACCAAGAGGAAGACCGAGAAGTAAATACCTGGATGGCTTGGCCATGTGGCATGGTGGAGACGCGAACACTGAGCTGATCCACGACTCTGGTGATCGAGTCAGGTGGCAGAACATGACCGCCCACACTTATCGGAATGGCACATGATGGATATATATATATATATCATCTATCATCTCATCATGTTCCTCTTGTACCTTGCTGTGTCGAGGTGAAGTATAAACAGCGGGAGAGTTCCCGCTTATGGGCTTCATGTACCGATATTCCCATGGACTCCATGTTATTCCCTGCGTAAATAGTTTACGTGGTCGGACTCTTCCTCTGCTTCCCTCTGGTCTGTACATCATTGCTTGTTGTGGTATACTGTTAGTTGGTAACCTACTTGCATGGCCAAACATGGATATATGGTGAATATATGTATATATATATATATATATATATATATATATATATATATATATATATTGGGGGTACGGGGTGTCAGGTGTTGGTAGTACCTTTGGTAAAGATGACTGTCACGCTCTTTTCAGGGCCCATCCCCCACTAGTCCAAACCTGGCATCCAGCTCACATCCTATGGCTCCTAGTAGCTGTCAGCATGCGACAGCGTCCAGCCCCCCCCCCCCTCCCCCCCCCCCACTCTCCCATTGGACAACAGGCTGTCTAAACTAGGCGTGGGTAGCCGATTTGGTGTCAAACCACCAAGTGAACTAGGGTATGCCTACCCAACATGTGAAGACAGGACTAGACAGACTTCGCGGAAGAAATCATTGTTGATTCAACGGGCAAGATGGCGTTTACCTGCAAAGCGTTGTGGAACGTAATGAGCACGGCAAGGCACGTAGAGCGCCCTGGTCATCTACTGCACCTGTATTCCTCTCCAGTCGTTTTGACTTGTCTTGCCACTGGACTCAGGCGAGAGAGTGAGGTCGACGAATTGCGCAACTCTTCCTCACTTTAATCTAATTCATCGCGCAAGTCATTCTTCATCCTTTGGAATTCATCTTGACACCTGGGAGACTGCTGCCAAAGACCGAAATTAATGGCATACATCATTACGCAAGGGTGCAGTTACTTTGTGAATCAACAAGGACTGCAAGAGCTGTGAAGAAAAGGCTGAACAGAAAAACCACCGTAGGAGATCTTCCCGCTGGAACGTCAAGCATTCTTTGCCTACATTGTCAAAGAACATTTCGAGCCAAAATAGACCTTATCAGTCATTTTAGAACTCACGGCTCACTTCTTTCAACCCCTACTGGATGAAATGAATGGTCATCATCATTTAATGATGGACAAACTACAACGTATATATGTATATATATTGTAGTCTTTCCCTTCACCGCTTGCTTTTCATATCTCCATTCACGCCTATCTAGTCTATCTATTTACACGCTTATCAGTTTGTCTGTCTGTCGACCTGTCTGACTGTTTGTCTGTCAGCCAATCTGTTTGCCTGTCCGTTTCCAAATGTTGAATATTCGCATCCTACCTATAATACATCAGTCTTTGTATTATAGGTAGGATGCGAATATTCATCAACCCTCCTTCAGCATAATCAATCTTCTTTTGGTTTCTAGGTTTTAGATGTATCGACTTGGCTAAGCATGTTCCTTTTCGTTGTATCACACGTTGGTATAATATTTTTTTTTATTTCATATACCCATTGTTTGTAATTTCTTGATTTTCAAGGATAGTTCGTTCTACTAAACAACTAGACTATCCCATAAACAATCATGCTAAACAACAAGAAACTATCTCAATAAAATGTGATAAACAACAGTAACTATCTCAATAAAATGTGCTAAGCAACGATAAATATCTCAATATAATGTGCTAAGCAACGATAACTATCTCAATATAATGTACTAAACAACAATAACTATCTCAATAAAATGTGCTAAGCAACGATAAATATCTCAATATAATGTACTAAACAACAATAACTATCCACGTCAATCTGGAAGCACTATACTCGAGTTTCGCCCTTGTTTGAGCTCGTCAGTAGTGCATATCCCTGACCGGATCCGGAAACAGTCCCGGATCACGCGTGTGAAGCGGGTGTATAACCACGCGGCACACACTGGACACACCAAATTATCACAACAGAACATCACAACGCTACCCATCGTAGGCTATGCTCAAGATTGCCCAATCGCCGCGACCGACGTCCGTCAATCGATGGGACCCGAACGATCAGGTCTTCAAACAAGGGCGAAACTCGAGTATAGTGCTTCCAGATTGACGTGGATAGGCCTTAGGTTCATACCAGAATGTGATCGGCGTTGCCAGTAGTGGGTTGTAGTGGGTTGTGCTCAATATTTAAATTTCAAATCCCGAAACAACCACATAATCAACAATAACTATCTCAATAAAATGTGTTAAACAACAATAACTATCTCAATAAAATGTGCTAAACAACAATAGCCCATACCAACCTGTCGATCTGGTCCCACCATTAAACATCACAGATTGTCCTCTCGGGTTCTGACTTAGGACTCTTACAACAGCAAGGACACCAACCAAGGCTACAAGTTCAATGCGACAAACGGCCATACTCGTGTGTGTAGTCCAACCTGAAATAAAAAAAACACCTCCAAAATCTGGTTAACTGGTTAAGCTTGTATGTATGTATCCAGAACAAAGTGAGTCGGGGTATCGCAGTGACTAGTACGCTTGCCTGAATGTGCGGTGATCATGTGTTAAAATCCCCAGGATTTCAACAAGAAAATAATTGACTGGGCTCTTAGATGTTAAGTTAGTTGCATATCCTTTATAAGCAACTATAAATTCGCATAGAAGCCCTGGAGAAGTGGATATACAGACGAATATTCGTATTTCATGGAAACAAAAACAATCAAATTCAGAGGTTCTAGAATAACTGGGAATGAAGAGAGAGTTGATGAAAGAAATAAAGAGGAGGCAATTGAAATATTTCGGCCACGTTAAAAGACATGATACCCTTATAAGAACCATACTGGAAGGCAAGGTTGAGGGCAAACGAGCAAGAGGTAGACAACGATACAAGTGGGAAGATAACATCAAGAGATGGACGAACATCAGCCTGACAGAATGTACAGTCAAGGCGAGAGACAGACAGTGTTTGAGATCCATTGCAGCCAACCTTCATTGTGGAGACGGCACCTGATTGATTGATTGATTGATATCCTTTACAGCACGTCGCAGCCAAGCCCACCATATTTTGGCTGTTTGTGATTTCTTCGCAAGTTTACGTTCAGTAGTTCGCCATTGCTTTCTGACTGAGCGGCACTCATAACATTTTACAAAGCCAACGCAGCTGTATTTCAATCGCGGTATGCGGTATTAGGAATTGCGTCCGAAATCCCTTTGGCACAGAGTCAGTGACTACATCACCCATCGAGTATCGATTGGTCTATACAAATATCCAGCTAGTCCCGTATAGCCGATAGCCTGATGTCATACTGAGGTTGCATTAATATAATATAACTGTAACTATCCAACAGTATGCATCTAATTTCTTTTTGGCTCAAAAGAACTGTACAACAAGCAATTGGAGCAGAAACTCTGAAAATGATGGATGAAGTCGACTCTGGGCGTTGAATAGTAAATAACGCTGTTTATTTATTCCAACGTACACACAGCTTCGTTTAACCTTACACTTCACTATTCATTAAGAGCCTGTGATACCAGGGCGGGACTTAAGAATAATTATGTGAATATGTACGAATCAAATACAAACATGGTTTCTATTCGTCCACAGACGACCTTTCTGTCCATTCCTTCTGTGTTCGTCTCCCCGCTCTGAGTACAATCTGTCTAGTTCTCTGTCTGCAGGTTCGTTACTTTTGTGGCAATATCTTGTAGCATATTCGTCCTTGCTATTATAACTCCAGCCACTAGTCTTTACGTCAACACTGATCTATAGCCACGCCAATGTTTCCTTCTCGGTTCCATGTCCCCGCAAAGTCTGCCGTTGTTGCCCTAATCACTCTGTGACGTTTTTGTTGTTTCCAACGCGTCCCTTAGTTCCTATTGTATTTTGGCGTCGAGGAATTCTCTCTAATTCATATGACGTCATTCTTGTTTGCACTCACTATATGGCACCTGAAGTCGTGGAAAATGAACCTGTACTTTATTGAGAGAGGGGTGTGGGGGGAAGCTTTATATATGAATACCAGCTATTTTGTTGGGAGTGAAGGCGGCCAGTATGAGAACTGGTCACTATGCCGCTGATCAAGACTGCATGAGATCCTAACACTTCAGACCATGTAGCATTATGAGTTGATCTGATGTTAGTTGAGTTCAGTTGAGTTGCTGCTGAGTTGATATGAGTTGATTTGATTTGAGTTGAGTTGAGTTGAGTTGAGTTTATATGAGAAGAGTTGATTTGGGTTGAGCTGAATTGAGTTGAGTTGATTTGAGTTGAGTTGAGTTCAAGAACCGACATTGTTGCACTCGGAGCATTCCCACACGCGATCAGTCATCATCTTCGACAGCCAACGAAGAGTTTCAATATAATGGTACCCGTTGCAATCTGATAACATGTCTGTCTTGCTTTACCTCTAGAGTGACGACTGTCGACCAAATTCTCTAACCACCTCTTGCTGCCTCATTCTCTCTAGAACACGGTAGTCTATCTATTCTTCTGCATTATTCACCTGCTGCCAGGGGCCTTCACCATATCTACCTTATTATGAATCAAATCACCCCTTATTGATGGGACACCAGCCAATCTGTCTGGTTGTTCATTACACCTTGCAGCGTTATCTGCCATGGTAATATCTGCATTTCGTTTACTCATACAAACGCATACAAATACGTGTTGATTCACACACACACAAGTACACGTAAATATTCAGCGTGTTCTTTTATTACAATGATTATTCTCTTAATGAAATCATGTTGTGTTCTTTTACTGCATTGTTTATTATCATGATAAAATTGTGTTCCTTAACTACACTATTTATGTTCTTTATTAAATAGTGTTTTCTTTTACTACAATGTTTATACTCTTGTTGCTATACGTGCTTGGTGAAATAATACTTCCTTTTGACTAAAATTTTAATTCTTGATGACATGGGGAGATTTTAACATAAATTTCTCTTGAGTTATTTCTTTAATACAACGTTTATGCTTGATAAAATCACGCGATCTTTTACATCATGAAGATCGGGGACAACATTCCAGCAGGTGACATTGATAGTCTCCCTTTGACAGCGAGTGACGTCCCATTGTTCAACATGTCATGGATTCGACGAGCTAAACCATAGACTAATTTCTTCTTACGTATTCTCCATCTACTAGTTGTTAGTTACACATTCTTTACAGAACGAGACAGTCAATCCCAGAATTATTTGGCTGATTGTGATATCTTGGCAAATTTACGTTCAGTAGTGTGCCGTTAATTTCTGAACGCCCGACACACATACCTTTGTATGGGAACCAATGCAAGTCGGTCTGCTGCCAAATCGCCCACAGCTGTGTTTCGAACGCGGTATGCAGGATTACGAATTGCATTCATAAACCCTTCGCTAAAGAGCCAGTCTACTACTAGTTCTGGTTGAATAATTTGACGGGATCGGCGTGGCTGAGAGCTGTTGGTGTCCACTTCAAACTCACTAGGTAATAGGTTCAATCCTAGCATAGGGCCGGGAAATTTTTCAAGCAAAAATTGGTATCCATTGAAGCCACACGGTCCTGGTCCCTGGTCTCTTGGGCAGTGGTATCTAATAAAGCCACACGTATCCCTGGTCGCTTGAACACTGGTATCTAATGCAGCCACATCTATCCTTAGTCTCTCCTGGACACTAGAATCTAATGACGAAACACGTATCTCTGGTCTCTAGGTCAGTGATATCTAATGAAGATACATGTATCCCTGGTCTCTTCACTGATTCTAATCAAGCCACACGTATCCCTGGCCTACTGTGCAGTGGTATCTAATGACGCCACACGTATCTCTGGTCTCCTCAGCTGTGGTATCTAATGAAGCCACACGTATCTCTGGTCTCCTGGGCAGTGGTATCTAATGAAGCCACTCGTATACCCAGTCTCCTGGGCAGTGGTATCCAATGAAGCCACTCGTATACCCAGTCTCCTGGGCAGTGGTATCTAATGAAGCCACACGTATCTCTGGTCTCCTGGGCAGTGGTATATAATGAAGCCACACGTATCTCTGGTCTCCTGGACAGTGGTATCTAATGAAGCCACACGTATCTCTGGTCTCTTGAGCACTGGTACCCAATGAAGCCGCACGTATCCCTGGTCTCTTGGGCAGTGGTATCTAATTAAGCAACATGTATCCCTGGTCTCCTGAGCAGTGGTATCTAAGGAAGCCACACGTATTCCTAGTTTCCTGGGCAGTGGTATCTAATAAAGCCACACGTATCCCTGGTCTCCTGGGCAGTGGTCTCTAATGACGTCACACGTATCCTAAATCTACTGGGTAGTGGTATCGCTTGAAGCCACACGTATTCCTAGTCTCTTAGGCGGTGGTCTCCTTCATGAAAACGGGGGAAAAACTGAAAATACCGTGTGCTAGTTGGGCACATCAGATAACATCACAACATAAATGATTAAAGCTTTAGAAGAATATGGAATACATCAAGTCACTAGACTGCTGAACTCATTATATGATACCGGATATATACCTTCTGAATTATGTAATTCTGAAGAAATCAGGAGCCTTGGAATGTGATCAACATAGAACAATTAGTATAATGAGTCACATCACAAAGATTTTGCTACGAATTATCATGCAAAGAGTGAGGAAGAAAATACAACCTGAAATAGGGGAAGAACAATGTGGGTTTGTAGAAGGAAAGGGTACAGTAAATGCTGTGTATATGCTGCGAACAGTTATTGAACGTTCTGTAGAAGTAAACAAGGATATACACCTTTGCTTTATTGACTACACAAAGGCTTTCGATAGAGTAAGACATGTCAACATGGTAGATATGCTTGCAGATCTACAAATTGATGGGAAAGACATTAGACGTTTCAAATAAAAAACATATATTGGAAACAACAAGCTGCCATAAGGATTGATAATGAAGTGGGACAATATCAGCCTATTAAGAGAGGTGTTAGGCAGGGATGTGTAATGTCTCCAGATCTTTTTTCCCTATACAGTGAAAATATTTTCAGAAATGTAGAAGATATAAATGGAATCAGCATTGGAGGACGAAACATCAATAACATTAGATATGCAGATGATACAGTATTGATTGCAGACAATGAGCAGTATCTGCACCAATTAGTACATGCGGTTGTTGCACACAGTGAACAACTGGGATTAGAATTAAATTGTAAAAATACACAGATTATGGTCGTCACTGGGAAGAACGAAATACCACAATGTAATATACAAGTAAATGGAAATATTCTTAAACAAGTGAATCGGTACAATTATCTCGGAACAGTTATAACATCTGATGGGAGATGTCATGTAGAGATTAGAACAAGAATCGCCATGGCGAAAGTAACCTTTAGCAAGATGAAAAACATACTGACCAATAAAAAGATGTCAATTGGAACGAGAACAAGAGTGTTGCGGTGCTACATAGAGCCTGTTCTTTTGTATGGATGTGAAACTTGGACAATGAACAGTCAAGCTGAAAAACATCTGATGGCTGCAGAAATTTGGTTTCTGAAGAAAATGCAAAGAATACCATGGACAGACAGAAAAACCAATGACCATGTATTACAGGGGACAAATGAAAATCGTAAACTGATTAGAGAAATTAGACGTAGACAATCAGCATTTTTTTTGGACATGTTAGACAAGGGGAAGACCGAGAAGAAAATACCTGGATAGCTTGGTCCATATGGCATGGTCACGACAGGAACACTGAGCTGATTCACGACTATGGTGATCGAGTGAAATGGCGAGTCATGACCGCCAACGCTTTCCGGCATGGCACATGATTGATTGATTGAGTTTGGCACGTCACAAATCCCACGGCATTACCGTATAACTTCATTATCTTATAAATCATAGTACAGTATAACCACAGTACCGTATAACCACAGTACCGTATAACCATAGTAATGTATAATCATAGTACCGTATAACCATGTATATGGCTATATACCGTATGACTATTTTACCGTATAAACTATACTACCGTTTAACCACTGTACCAATTAACCATAGAACCATAGAACCATGTTACCTTATAGCCACAGTACCGTATAACCATAGAGCAGTATAACCATAGTACCGTAAAACCATAGTACCGTAAAACCATAAAACCATATAACCATATTACCCTATAATATAGTACCGTATAACTATATTATCTTATAGTCACAGTACAGTATAATCATCGTACCGTATAACCATAGTACCGTATAATCACAATGCACATAGCCACAGTACCGTATAACCATAGCAACTTGTAACCATAGTACCGTATAACCATATCACACTATAATCAAATTATGGTATAACCATAGTCCTGTATAACCAAAGTAGCGTATAACCAAGTATGAGTCTAGTACCGTATAGCCATAGCATTGTATTACCATAGTACTGTATAACAATAGTACTGTATAACAATAGTACTGTTTAATCATATCACCGTATAACCATAGTACTGTATAATCATATCACCGTATAACCATAGTACTGTATAATCATATCACCGTATAACCATAGTACTGTATACCGTAGTACTGAATATCCATAGCACCGTATAACCAAGCATAGTCCGCTACTGCCACAACATCGTATAACCATAGTAAAGCCGTGTATAGGGTCGATTACTTACCGTTCACGTAAAGCCCAGCTGTGAAATAAGTATCAGCAATATCTGCATCAAGTCCACCTCCAAGGACCACAACAGAAGACAGTCAGGTCGCTAGACTGAATCAACATGACAACATGTGAACACGCAGCTATGACAAGTCAGGGCGACAATGAATAATGACATAGGAACTGTGCATATGTTGTTTATATTTAGAAGTCTGGGTCTGCAAAAGCGATCGAAAATTTTAAAGTTGACAGCAGGCGCACCCAGTGTGTGTGTGTGTGTTTTTTTTTTTTTTTGTTAAATTCCACGCAACCTCTTAATGGCAAATGTCTACCATAGGTCATGGTTTGTGTGGGGGTAAATAACTGATAAAATGTCAGTAGGAATGTTTGGTAGATTGATGGACGGACGACGTTCCAATCCCACTGATCAACAGAGAGATGAGATGGATGGTTGGGAGATGGAAAGGTAGATTAAAGGGTCGTTAGGTAGACAGTTAGAACGAACGAACGAACGAACGAACGAACAGACTTTATTTTCAAAGGGTAACAAATTGGGCACGCAGGCCCGTCTTACATTCGGCCCTTCCAATCACTCATCTTTCTTTCATCAACAGTGCATAGGAAAAAAACATTGTCACATGAATTTTGTAAACATAAACAATGCATATTACTATGTTATGAGACACATCCACCACCCACCCACACATCCCCCATTCACTCCAACTCCCCCACCCAACCACCACATCCCTACACCTACACATCTCCCCACCCACACACACCTCTCACCCACCACACATCCCATCCACCCATACCCCAAGCACACATACATTCAATAACCCACACATCCCCCACCTACACACATCTCCCCACCCACTCACATATCCTCTACCCGTCCCATTTCCCACCAACAATCACTCACCCAATATCCTCCTCCACCCACACACCTCCAATCACCCAGCCAAACACACATTCCTCAGCCACACACACATCTCCCCGTCAACTCACATATTCCGCACCTACCCACACACAAATTCCGCACTCACCCACATAATCTCCCATCTCCCCCAGCCCACTCACAGGTCCCGAGCCCACACCTACAAACATCCCCCACCATCTCCTAACCTGCACACACTCACCCACCCACATATCCTCTACCCACCCACACATCCTCTATCCACCCATCCCCCAACCAAACATCCCTTAACCACACACCCTTACTCATATACAATCACCCACCCACAAATCCTCTACCTAACCACACATCCTCCATCCACCCATTCCCCCAGCCACACATCCCTTAACCACACACCCATACCCATATACACACACATCCCCACCCACGCACAATCTCCCCACCCATACAAACATCCCTCATACACATCCCCACCCACCAACACATTCCCCATTCACAAACACACACCTCCCATCCATGCACACACAACCCACACACACATCCCCAACCCATACATTCATCCCCTCACACATCCCTAGACACATGTACTTATCCCTCAACCACTAACACCCACACATCCCTTACCCACTCATCAACACATACATCTCCTATCTACCCACCCACACTCACACATCCCAACCACCCATCTAAGCACACATCCCCCACCCTCACACACATCCATCACCCACCCGCAAACCCAACCACACCTTCACCCACCCACACAAACATCATTTATCCACACCAGCTCCCCTCACACACAACACCACACCCACACACATCCCAAAGACACATCCCACACACACATCTATCTACACATCTCCTACCCATCCACACATCCCCCAACTACAATCACCCTCACTACCCACACATACATCCTCCATCCAGCCACACACACCCCCACCCAGCCAGACATATCCCCACCCACACACACATCTCCAAATCCATCACCCACACCCATCACGCACCCCTCCCCCAACCCACACACATCCCCCACACACATTCACCCACACATCTCTCACCCACACACACTCCCCACCCATCCACCCAAACATCCCACACCCATACACATCCCTCACCCACACACACATCCCCAAACCCACAACTACCCCACCTGCACACATCTCCCACCCACAACATATCCCCACACCCACATCTCCTCCCCCCACACATATACCTCCACCCATCCCATAACCCACCATCAATCATCCACCAACATATCCTCCTCCACCCACTCACCCACAACCACCTAGACAAACACACATCCCCACCCACAAACACATCTCCCCATACACCCATACATCTCGCACGCATCCACACACAAATCCCCCACCCACCCACACACAAATCCCCACCCACCCACACAATCCCACCCCGCCCACCCACACATCCTGAGCCCACCCACACACATCACGAATCCACCCACACACACATCCCCCCATCCCCCAACCTACTATTATGATCAAACTCCCACACTTGCTTTACACACACATACAGTGAGGAGCGGCTGGCCGAGAGGCTAGAACGCCGGACTCTCATTCGGGAGGCCCGGGTTCGATCCCTCGGTAAGGTGTCGGATTTTTTTCTGTCGGGGGCAAAAAGAAAATCCTAACCTGCACAGTTCGCGGTGACTGCACTAGCCAGGCGGCCTTTATTCCTCAGGCTCAAAGACCCCTCTGCCATACACCGCAAGGTACTATATTGGCAGTAAATGACAGTTTATGACAGTGACGATTGTCGTGAGCATTGTCGCAAAATTGTAAAGAAAATGGAGAAAAATTGTACATATACATTTTGTAACTTAAAAATTAGTGATGTAATTCAACTCTCTCTCTCTCTCTCTCTCTCTCCCTCTCTCTCTCTCTCTCTCTCTCTCTCTCTCTCTCTCTCTCTCTCTCTCTATCTATCTATCTATCTATCTCTCTCTCTCTCTCTCTCTCTCTCTCTATCTCTCTCTCACTAACGCTCTCACTCACATTACAGTAATTTTATATTATACATGATAAAATCAAGTGTCATACATACAAAATGATAATGTGAAACATGAAAATACACAAAAAATATGGAATGGCATGTTACAGGACATGCGAGCACTCAATTCTCTCTCCCTCTCTCTCTCTCTCTCTCTCTCTCTCTCTCTCTCTCTCTCTCTCTCTCTCTCTCTCTCTCTCTCTCTCTCTCTCACACACACACAGGCACACACACATTCCCCACACACACACACATATCCCTCACATACACACCCTTACATACATCCTCACATCTAGACAAATACATGATGCCTCACATGATCACTGAAACTAATAAAATTAGATAATTGGGTAGGTATGTAGTTAGGAAGGTAGGTAGGTAGGTAGGTAGGTAGGTAGGAACAGAGAACACAGACCGAAGGGTGGATGGGTGAGTTTAAGTAGACAGGCAGACAGATTGATGCCCGTGTGATTGGATGGATGGAAAGGTGGATAATAGGACGTTAGGTAGAAAGCATGATTGGTAGGTAAATAGAAGGTAAGTAGGTAGGTAGATAGGTAGGTAAGTAGGTAGGTAGGTAGGTAGGTAGATAGGTAGGTAGGTAGGAACAGAGAACACAGACCGAAGGGTGGATGGGTGAGTTTAAGTAGACAGGCAGACAGATTGATGCCCGTGTGATTGGATGGATGGAAAGGTGGATAATAGGACGTTAGGTAGAAAGCATGATTGGTAGGTAAATAGAAGGTAAGTAGGTAGGTAGATAGGTAGGTAAGTAGGTAGGTAGGTAGGTAGGTAGGTAGATAGGTAGGTAGGTAGGAACAGAGAACACAGACCGAAGGGTGGATGGGTGAGTTTAAGTAGACAGGCAGACAGATTGATGCCCGTGTGATTGGATGGATGGAAAGGTGGATAATAGGACGTTAGGTAGAAAGCATGATTGGTAGGTAAATGGAAGGTAGGTAGGTAAGTAGGTAAGTAGGTAGGTAGGTAGGTAGGTAGGAACAGAGATCACAGACCGGTGGGTGGATGGGTGAGTTTAAGTGACCAGACAGACAGATAGATGGCTGGCTGATCGGATGGATGGACAGGTAGATAATAGGACCGTTAGGTAGAACGCTTCATTGGTAGGTAGAAAGGTAGGTAAATATGATGGTAGGTAGGTAAGTAGGTAGGTGGGTGGGTAGGTGGGTAGGTAATAAGGTAGGTGGGTAAGTAGGTAGGTAGGTAGGTAAGTAGGTAGGTGGGTGGGTAAGTAGGTAAGTATTTAGGTAGGTAGGTAAATAGGTAGGTGGGTGGGTGGGTAGGTAGGTACGTAGGTATGTGGGTAGGTAGGTAGGTAGGTAGGTAGGTAGGTAGGTAGGTAGGTAGGCGAAACACATAAAGTCAGACAGATCGATAGATAGGTGAGTTTATGTAGACGTATGTGAGTTTACGTAGACAGACAGATAGACGGACGGATGTGTGGATGCGTGCGTGCGTACTTGGGTAGGTAAGGAAGTCGATGTATAGACAGACATACAGACAGACAGACAGACAGACAGACAGACAGACAGACAGACAGACAGACAGACAGACAGACACCATAAAAACAAGAAGACTGGGCATCTACCGCCTATGGGAAGTGATCACCGCCACAAACTCGTAGCAGTTCTGAGATCATCTGAGTTGAGCGAAGTCATGAGCCGACATCGCAGCACTCGGTACATTCCCATACACACTTCGTCCTCATCTTCAACAGCCAGCGAAGAGTCCCAATACTAATGTTATCATTAGCAGTCTAAGTATATGTTCGTCTGGCCTTTCCAAGTTTTTCCTAATTCCAAGATTCGCTGCCATACAGCAAAACAAGTCCTAAATAGCATTTCAGCCCTCTCTTTCTTTCATTCAATGATGGTGACTTATTGCATAAGATACTTTTCATGTTCTGAAATGCAGCTATTGCCTGCGCTATTCTGTTCTTAATCTCTGTTTTGCATCTTCCATCTGGTGCATACTTCAGAAAAAAAGTCCCTAGCTACCGTTAGAAAGAGCCATTATCTTCAGTTGAGTTGAGTTGAGTTGAGTTGTGGTGAGTTGAGTTGAGTTGAGTTGAGTTGAGTTGCGTCGAGTTGAGTTGAGCTAAGAACTGACATCCCTGCACTCTGGACATTCTCACATGCATTCGGTCTCCTCGTTCAACAGCCAGCGAAGAGTCATATCGCTAATGGTACCAACTGCCAACTGATTGAAAGTTCTCCTGGTCTTCTTGCTCAGTTACGAGATTCGTCGGAAGCGCTTGCTGTTTCCCCGCAATATCATTCTCTCCACATACGGGTGCTCATTCTGTGCTTCAGCTTTCATCACCCGGTCCCACTGGCGCCCGACAACATCTCCATTGTCCATACAAACAAAAAGACATGACAGTCTCCTTAAAACTACCATGGTCATATTGAAACATATGACAATGTGTTTTGTTTATTTTAATTGAAAGGATTCATTACTCTTCTTCAGCATACGTGAAACTTCTCTATGTAATATGCACCTGACGTAATACGGGGAAAAATGCCTGACATTCAAGTTTACAATATAATGTTTTACAAGTATGGTCAGATTATGTGAAAAAACCTTTAGGATGCCAAATATGAAGAAATTCACAGAAAGGTTAGAACATTGTGTAAGGGGGCAAAAGAAGCATGGCTTGAGATAAACTGCATTGAAATTGAAAAACAACACAACAGTATAAATACCACATTGTGGACAAAGGAATTCAGGAACTGACTAATAAATGAACACGTACATCAGCAGGATGCCTAAAAGTAAAAGATTTGAAACATCATAATAGAAACAGATCAAATGTTACATGTATGGTCAGATTATTTGAAAACCCTTTATGATGATAACATAGAAGAACAGTCAGATGCTCGAAATAATAATGAAGGTCCATCAATTTTGAAGATGGAGGTTCGGAATTTTCTTAACCTTATGAAAATTAACAATACCCCCGGTTCAGACAACATTACAACATACATGATTAATGCTTTAGGAGAACATGGAATAGATCAAGTCACGAGACTGTTGAACGCAATATATGATATTGGGAATATACCTCGTGAATTATGTAATTCTGTAGTTATTGCAATCCCGAAGAAATAAGGAGCCTTGGAATGTGATCAACATAAAACAATTAGTATAATGAGCCACATCACGAAGATTTTGCTAAGAATTATCAAGCAAAGAATTAAGAAGGAAATACAACATGAAATAAAAGAACGATGCATTACGTCATTACCATTGAATGTAAGAAAGGGGGTATAGAATGCAAGGGTTCAGTAAATGCTGTGTATATGCTGAAAACAGTAATTGAAAGTTCTATAGAAGTAAACAAAGATCTACATACTTGCTTTATTGACTACACAAAGGCTTTCGATACAGTTAGACATGTCAACGTGATAAAGATGCTTACAGAACTACAAATTGATAGGAATGACATTGGACTTGTTAAAAATATATATTGGAAAAACAAGCCGGTATAACAATTGATAATGAAGTATGTTAATATCAGCCTATGGTTATAATTAAATTGTAAGAAGACACAGATTATTTTCTTCACTAGGAAGAAGGAAATACCGCAATTAAATATACAAGTAAATGGAAATATTCTTAAACAAGTGAAGCGGTACAATTATCTCGGAACAGTCATAACATCTGATGGGAGATGTCATGTAGAGATTAGAATAAGAATCGCCATGGAGGAGGTAACCTATTGCTAGATGAAAAACTTACTGACCAATAAAAAGATGTCAATTGCTACGAGAAAAAGAGTGTTGAGGTGCTACACAGAGCCTGTGCTTTTGTTTGGATGTGAAGCGTGGACAATGAGCAGTCAAGCTAAAAAATATCTGATGGCTGTGGGAATGTGATTTCGAAAGAAAATAAAAAGAATACCATGGACAACCAGAAAAACCAATGACCAAGTCCAACAAGAAAGAAATGAAAATCGTGAATTTTGTTTTCCGCGTTTCCATCCTGTTTCAGGATATTGCGGTCAACACCAGCATCTTTCAGCTGTATGTTGATTCCAAGGCTAGATTACGTTCATCAGCACGCCACGACTTTCTGAGCGACCGGCTCCATACTCTCATAAGTCACTGGGGCGACTCGAACCACTTCTAATTCTCGTGCGCTCACGTCAACCACGAGAGTATTCGGGGTTAACGGAGAAAGCTGCTAACCTCTCGGCCAGGGAGCCGGCGAAAATCGTGAATTGATTATAGAAATTAGACGTAGACAGTTATGCGATTACCTGCACACGTTGTGACATGAGATATGTCGGTTAGACAGGCTTACGTCTTGGTGACAGATTTAGACAACATCTTTCTGATATCACCAGTGGCGCCCACAAACCAGTATCCGTGCATTTCAACAGTCCTGACCACTATGGCGTGGCCGACATACAGGTCACGGCCATCAAACCATGCGCATCCCACGAATGGGATCGGAAGACATTGGAACACCGTCTCATCTTCCAGTTGGGCACACTCTCCCCTCACAGACTCAATGTCCAACACAGTTTCATTTAACTTCCAAACCCCACTCCCTAGCTTACAGTCCACTATTAAGGCATTTGCAGGACGTCGCAGTCAACTGTCTTGGCAGTTTTGCGTTAGGCGTTTTGCTATCGTTTTCTGAACGACCGCGACTCATGCCCCACTGTGAGGACCAATACAATGTAATCTTCCTCAGCTGTGTTTCGAGCGCTTAACGAGAATTGTCAATTGTGAACTGCATCCGCGGCATCTTTGCCGGTCCCAATTTTTACTTTTCCGCTCACATGAGCGCTTCTCCACCCCCACTCCCATCCCGCTTGACCTTTGACCCGTTTACCATACATCCGGTTTATACAATCCACTGAAGTCCAACGCGCATTAGTCTCTTTTAGAAAGGATACAGATTCAGATAAGTACCTTTACTTAGTTTAATATTGTCACGTGTGTCATGTAGTTTTGTGTCGGTTTGTGTTTGTTTGTCCTGTGCTGACGAAGGCTTTGGCCGCAACGTCCAATTTGTCTCTTGTAGTCGTGTTTCAGTAAAGCTCACAATCTACTTCTCGTTGTTTGGTGATTCATTCATTGCCAAAGTATTGTAAGCATGTTATGAGAAGAAATAAATGGGAGAACTTGGTGACAACTGGCAAGATTGAGAGGAAGAGAACAAAGGGAAAACAGAGAAGTAAACACCTGGAAAGCTTGGCCACGTGGCATGGTGGAGACAAGAACACTGAGCTGATCACGACTTTGGTGATCGAGTGAAATGGCGAATCATCACCCTCCTCGCTCATCGGCATGGCATATGATGGATAGAATATGTTTATGTCTTCATTATTTCAATAACTTGTAACAGCCTGATGTTCCCATTACTTACCACCAAAAGAAAAGACTGATCAAATCAGTCAGAAAGCCACCAAAACCTGTTCAAGATGACTACCACGTTATGGACAGACCAGAACAGGTCATTATTCTGCGCCTTAGAACATGACACAATAGATTACACAACCAAATGTATACAAAATTCAAGATTGATTGATTGATTTAGGAACCGACATCGCAGCATTCGGGACATTCCCATAAGCGTTCCGTCCCCATCCTCAGCAGCCAGCGAAGAGTTCCAACACTAATAGTTCCAGTAGCAATCTGATTATATGTCCGTCTCGCATTTCCTCTGAGCGTCGAGCTTCGGCCAAATGTATACAAAATTAAAGATTTTGTATTTTTGTATTTTGTATTTTATATACATGTATACAAAAATGTATACATGTATACAAAATTCAAGATTGGTGATTCAGCCACGTGCACATGTGGTTTGGCGCCGCAGACAGCAGAGCACATACTCCAAGACTGCCCAAACTACAACATATCCAGGCATACCTTCTGGCCTAGAGAGACAACAGTGGAAGATAAACTCTATGGACCGCTGAGTGAACTAAAAAAGACTGTTAGATTCATATAGGAGACAACATTGCAGTTATAGATGTATTTCAAGCGAACGAAAGAAGACGAAAGTGTAACTTGTATACTAAACATCGCACAAAAGTGTACCGTCAGTGAGCGCGTTCAGAACACCGCACAAACATGGAATCATAATATTGTAAACATCGATAGCAGTCCCAGGCAGAATATTGTATACATTACTTGCACATATTTAACAGCTGTCAGCAAATAAAACATTTAATGAGCTAAGCAAATAAGTGTACAAGGTGTGTGGATTCCTTTATCGTCATTATTATCAGCATTATCATCAGGACAGTTTAAGGGAACGAAAACAAAATGTACAGACCAGAAAACTGCAACATAAATGAGCTTGGCAGAAATGTACGGACAAAATCTTCAAACTCAGCACAGGGCAATGTGGACTCGGAGCACACCTCCACTGAATGGGTCTCACTGATTCTGCCTCTTGCAGATAGAAAGCGATGTGCAAAATGGCAAGCATCGCGGGTTGTGAGCATTAGCTGGATCTTTTCTCCAGGACACTGATGTGGTTAGAAATGAGCAGCGAACAGATTGGCTGGTGCCGCATCATCGAGGGACGATTTGATGCATGATAAGGCAGATGTGGTGACGACCGTCTTGGAGCATATGAAAAATGCAGATGAACAGACAGACTATCATGGTCTAGAGAGAATGTAGCAGCAAGCCGTGGTCAGGGAATCTGAAGTAAAGCAAGACGGACATATAACCTATTGTAACGGGAACCATTAGTATTGGAACTCTTCGCTGTTGAAGATGAGAACTGGGCGTTTATGGGAATTCCCCGAGTGCAATGATGTCGGTTCTCGACTCAACTCAACTCAGATATGAAGCAAACTCCCAAAACGTGTCCTAGCAGACAGTCGTGATTTGGCCGAGCTGAGGGAGAAATCTGGCCGATTATAGCCCTTCGAGAACAGCTCTGGGGGGTTAGTGAAGACTGCAAGTGAACCATCCCTTTGTGACCTATGTCGGAATACTCGCATAGCAAACATTGGTTGCATAAGCAGAAGTTAGTTAGCTATCTTGTGGGGTTCACCCTTGCACTAAGGACAAGTCTATAGGTGCTCAGAATCCTTCCCCCACCCCACTCCCCAAGAATATGCATCAGCGTCCTGTGGATGCTTGCTTGCTTGCTTGTGTTCGTTGGCTTGAGCTCCAACGCTAAGTCCTGTATGTCGGATGAAGGCATCCTATTGTCCAACATCAGTGTGATGTCATACAGGACCTGAGGTTTGCGTGAGTATCCGTTGTCCCATGTCTGGCTTATTGGTGTGCACACTGGTGGTTCCTCGCCGTACAGGCAGACACTCTCCGACTTCGGAGGAATCGGCGATCCTACTGACTTTAGCCAGGACCCCGAAGGGACCTGTTGCCCAGGACACTCGACGAGGACGCGTCAATAGGTCGTGGCCAGTATATAACCGGCCCTGGTGCCTTGGAAACACCTCTGCGTCCCCGTCCAGTGGATAATAGTACCAGTTCTGTGTTGGTTGATGATACCAATTATTCTCCCGATGTGCCTCTCGTGTCCGGCTGTGTCACTTCTAATTTCCAAGTCTCTGATTCTGGACAACCAAATGGATTCACTAGCGTCAAAGTCACCAGCTCTCAACATCTCCCTAAGGGCGTTAATAACTGTGGCACTGTACATGGGCTGGCCATTTGCAAAGGGTGGTATAAGATGATGGATAAAAAGAATCACCAGTTCAATTTAATCCTCTTCTTCTTCTTCTTCTTCTTCTTCTTCTTCTTCTTCTTCTTCTTCTTCATCTTCTTCTTCTTCTTCTTCTTCTTCTTCTTCTTCTTCTTCTTCTATTTCTTCTTCTTTCTTCTTCTTCTTCTTCTTCTTCTTCTTCTTCTTCTTCTTCTTCTTCTTCTTCTTCTTCTTCTTCTTCTTCTTCTTCTTCTTCTTCTTCTTCTTCCTCTTCTTCTTCTTGTTCATTCGTCCGTTCTCATATTTTTGTCTCTTATTCTTTCTGTATTCACTTTTATCTCTCTCTCTCTCTCTCTCTCTCTCTCTCTCTCTCTCTCTCTCTCTCTCTCTCTCTCTCTCTCTCTCTCTCTCTGTATATATATATATATATATATATATATATATATATATATATATTATGTGTATATATATTGTAGATTAATCAGTGAGCCGTCTGTACAGCTAACCGGAATCCCTTCAGTACTGTAGCTTAGCCGTTGACAGCAATCAGGTTTCGAGATGACGTCCTTCCAGCAGCTGCAAATCCGGCAAGCAGAGATGAAGGCTCGACTGGTGGAGTTCTCAGGTAGACACTCATCCATACGTCTTCATTCTCTTCTTCTTCTTCTTCTTCTTCTTCTTCTTCTTCTTCTTCTTCTTCTTCTTCTTCTTCTACTACTACTACTACTAATATTATTATTATTATAATTATTTGCATCATCAAAACATCCCCACCTTTGTAAAAACCATTTTGTTACGAAACAGATACATGAGCCTCGAATTCTGACTGACTTATTTGGACATCGACCTCGGAACGTTAAAGGACTTTTGAGATTTGGAACATGGAATGTACACAAAGTGGAGAGTGGAAAAGAAGAAGTAACAAAGACATTTATGATCTGTTTAAGTCCCCGCTAATCACTGGTATCATGAAGGCTAATAGACTACAATGGCTGGGGCATAAAGAAAGAATGGAAGATAATAGGGAAACAAAACTCGCTTACACTCAGTAAATAAATGACCGTAGACCCCGAGGTAGATTAAGAAGACGGTGGAGAGATAATATATATACAGACCTACAAGCACTTGGAATCAACGACTGGCAAGAGAAGGTCAACTAGAGAGACGAATGGAGACGGATTGTATCTGCAGCAAAGAACCTCAATGGCTCGGAACGCTAAAGCTACACCTGCACCCATCTTCTCTTTGGCCTTCCTCTTTCTCCCTGCCCAGCCACATACCCCTCCATTATTTTTCTCTCCAAACTTTCATGATGTTTCAAGTAACCAAAATATTTCAATTTTCTTTGTTTTATTGTCATGAGTAGCCAAATTTCTTCAATATTCAGATCTTGTCGTATGGATGAATTTGTTCTTTTCTGTATCCAAGATACTCTTATAACCCGTCTCTAACATTTATATGAGAGGCATTTACATGCTATTTAGTAAGTATGGGAAAGATGCCTGCTCTTAAAAACCTAAATTGTGTAGGTATATCTGCCCCACGCCACAATTTATGTTGTTTTAGTTGTTGAAGAGTAATAGATATTCTTCTGTTAATGTCTTTCATTATGTCACCATTGTTGGTAATTAATGACCCAATATATTCGAATGTTTCCACCGCCTCCAATGTTTCCTCATTAACAAACAATTATTTCTACATAATATTTTTATATGTATGTATTATCTTTGTTGTTGCTATGTTCAGACATAAGTTGTGATTTTAACTATTCTTTTGGGTTAAGGTTATTAGCTTTATGTACCATTCTGTGATGTGGATAGCAATACTGTATCATCAGCATATCGAATCTCTGGTATTTCATGTCCACTGATATTTAGGGCATCATAGTGCTCCCTGGTTATACCATCTCTGACACACAACCCTGACGGAATCATTGCTTGATGTCAAGCCAATCTGATGTCACGCCATCTATTCTAACTGCATCTTGTTGGTCTATATCAGTGCGTCTCAATATTTTTTGGCCAGTGCACCCCTTCACCTTATTTTCAGTAATTCATTCTCCCCTTTCGTATTTCCTCCCTATAAATTTCCCCCCGCGTCCTACACAGTATACGTAAAAATAGAAGCTAAATTTAATAACGCATACTAGACCAAGGCTAGACGTCTACATAAAACGTGATTTGCGGGTCTACATCTATATCTATAAAACAAAGTGTATGTATGTAAATATATATGTATGTCCTTTATTTGTTCGCGAACGGCCCATCCGATTGATATGAAATTTTCTACACGTCTTCCTTTCATTCTAGAGCTGCCAACTGTGATATTTTTTTAGTGTGAAATCGCCTGCTTACTCAGTATTATTTCATTTTTCATTTTCATTAAAATTTATATATAGCGAAGGGACTTAACTCTAGAAAAAGTTATTTCAAGGGGCATAACTTTTAATAACATTGTTTTATAACTTATAGTCATATTGTTGTATCGTTTTCAAAGATTTATAAACTCTTTGTCTATAGTTATATACCGGCATATGAGTTATAATAAATAATGATACAATCTTTAAGGCATTTTCAAAGTTTACATCAAAATAATGCATAATGCATAACATTGTAACTCATCTTTCTATACTTAAGAAGTTATCTAAAAGATGTTGAACAATATCATCGCATCTTTAGTGTTTTCCGCCATCATATCGGCACGATTCGCTTGACAGCACTTCTCAGCGCTATCAAGCCAAGACGCCTTATACATTTCAAGCAGCCTGATACGGGGGGAAAATGGCACGTCGTAATAGCACAAAGAAACAAGCAGCTTCCAAGATGCATAGTGAGAAAACCGACCAAACTATCAAGAAGACGAACCTGCCTTTGGAGAGTCTGCATGCAAGCTGTAATAAAGTATCTGAACCTACAGTCAATGAAACTACCAATAAGAAGAGCGACGACTACCCACAGACGAACACAAAAACTTGTGAGAGGAAGGAGGACCAAGACACCAGAATCAGAAACACTGATTCAAACACAGTCAGATGGGTGGTCAAGCGGCTAAAAATGGAGCTTACTGATCAACAAATACAGAAGCAGCTGCAGGAAGAAAATCTTCACGTCAACATTTTGAAGGCAGAGCGGATTCTTACCTACTCAGAATTAAATGAGATGCTCCACACCAGGGACTGGGCGAACCCAGGCCGGGTCAGGCAGGCAGACAGACAGACAGACAGACAGACAGACAGACAGACAGACAGACAGACAGACAGACAGACAGACAGACAGACAGACAGATAGATAGATAGATAGATAGATAGATAGATAGATAGATAGATAGATAGATAGATAGATAGATAGATAGATAGATAGATAGATAGATAGATAGATAGATAGATAGATAGATAAACAGACAGGGAGGGAGGGAGGGATAGACGGAGGGAGAGACAGAGGGATGGGTCTATTAGACAGACAGACAGACAGACAGACAGACAGACAGACAGACAGACAGACAGACAGACAGACAGACAGACAGACAGACAGATAGTCGGTAACGGGAACGAGAACTTATATGACTACTTATATGAATTAAATGAGATGCTCCCCACCAGGGACTGGGCGAAGCCGGGCCGGGTCAGGCAGACAGACAGACAGACAGACAGACAGACAGACAGACAGACAGATAGATAGATAGATAGATAGATAGATAGATAGATAGATAGATAGATAGATATATAGATAGATAGATAGATAGATAGATAGATAGATAGATAGATAGATAGATAGATAGATAGATAGATAGATAGATAGATAGATAGATAGATAGATAGACAAACAGACAGGGAGGGAGGGAGGGATAGACGGAGGGAGAGACAGAGGGATGGGTCTATTAGACAGACAGACAGACAGACAGAGATAGATAGATAGACAAACAGACAGACAGACAGACACAGACAGACAGACACAGACAGACAGACAGACAGACAGACAGACAGACAGACAGACAGACAGACAGACAGACAGACAGACAGACAGACAGATAGTCGGTAACGGGAACGAGAACTTATATGACTACTTATATGAATTAAATGAGATGCTCCCCACCAGGGCCTGGGCGAAGCCGGGCCGGGTCAGCTAGTACGTTATAAAATGAATTTCAATCGGGCGAGAAGTACAGAAATGTAAAGTATGGAGGGAAAATAATATGAAGTAATCAGTTCTTGTATTAACGCGATCTTGAAATAATCTTAACCCCCCCCCCCCCCCCCGGAAACCGTAAAATTCCCACTGGGGAGTGGGGGTGGGGTATTCCCCGCCGGCTGAGAACCACTGGTCTATATAGAGCATGTTTATGAGTTGTACAACATGTGATGGAAAGCCCATTGTCCTCATGATTTTCCAAAGTTCCTGATGTTGTACAGTTAAATGCCTTTGAATAATCCACAAAACATGAGAATAGGTAAGCGGGGTAGGGGTATCGCTTATCAAAGGAGTTGTAAGACGCCTCCTTTCCTTCGTTAGTCTAGGGGACACCCTTGGGCAAGGTGAAGTACCCGTTTAGCCCCTTCCCCCTCCACACCTCGCCTCAATCAGGAGTTCGTGAAAGAAAGTATCACATCATCATTATGTGCCATGCAGATAAGCATGGGCGATCTCGACAATCTCACTCGACCACCAGAGTCGTAGATCAGCTCAGTGTTCTTGTATCCATCGTACCACTTGCCTTCCATTAGTTCTCTTCCCTTCGATCTTGCCTGTTGTCACCAAGTTCTCCAGTTTATTTCTGCTCGTAACGTGACCAAAAATGGTGACTATCTATGTCTAATTTCTCTAATCAGTTTACGATTTTCATTTGTTTCTTGTAGAACTTGATCATTAGTTTTTTTGTCAGTCAATGGTTTTCTTTGCATTTTTTCTCAAACACCACATTTCCACATCCACCAGATGCTTTTCAGCCTGTTTGCTCATTGTCCACGCTTCACATCCATACAAAAGCACATGTTCTAAGTAGCCCCTCAACTCTCTTTTTGTCGTTTTATTGGTCAGTATGTTTTCCATCTTTCAAAAGGCTACCTTCGCCATGGTGATTCTTTTTCTAATCTCTTCAAGACATCTCCCATCAGATGTTGAGACTGTTCAGGCATAATTGCACCGATTCACTTGCTTGAGAATATTCCCATTTACTTGTGGTATTTCCTTGCTCCTAGTAACAACAATAATCTGTGTCTGCTTACAATTTAATTCTAACCCTAGTTGTTCACTGTGTGCAACAACCGCATCTACTAAATATAGCAGATCCTGCTCATTGTCTGCAATCAATACTGTATCATCTGCATATCTAATGTTATTGATGTTTCTTCCACCAATGATGATTTCTTTCATATCTTCTACACTTCTGAAAATATTTTCGCATTACAGGAAAAGAAGATCTGGATACATTAAATATCCCTATCTCACACCTCTCTTAATATGTTGACATTGATCTTCTTCATTATCAATCTTTATGGCAGCTTGTTGTTTCCAATAAATGGTGTTACAAGTCTAAGGTCTTTCCCATCAATATGTAGATCTGCAAGCATCTTTATCATGTTAACATGTCTTACTTTGTCGAAAGCCTTTGTGTAGTCAATAAAGCAAAGGTGAAGGTCTTTTTTGTTTTTACTTCTATAGAACGTTCAATTAATGTTCTCAGCATATATACACCATTTACTACACCCTTGCCATTTACAAACCCACATTGTTCTTCTTCTATTTCGGGTTATATTGTCATCCTAACTCTTTGCATGATAATTCTTAGCAAAATCTTCGTTATGCCACTCATTATACTAATTTTTCTGTGTTGATCACATTCCAAGGCTCCTGATTTCTTCGGGATTATAATAAATATAGAATTACATCATTCATGAGGTATATCTCCAGTATCATATATTGCGTTCAGCAGTCTGGTGACCTGGTATATTCCATATTCTCCTAAGACATTGATCATTTATGTTGTGATGTTATCTGTTCCCGGGGTCTTGCCAGCTTTCATATGCTTTATAGCAATCAGAAATTCCATCTTCGAAATTGATAGTCCTTCATTATTATTCCGAATATCATACTGTTTTCTATTATGATTTTGCAAATTTTGGTTTTCAGGAACCCGTTGATGTGTTTGTTCTTCTGTTAGTTATGTCATTAATTCTTTTGTGCAGTAATATGGTATTCCCGGTGTTGTGTTAGTTTTGAATTTCCTTGCAATTTTCCTCAAGCCTTTCTTTTGCCTCTTTGCATAGTTTCCTAATTTTCCTTTGAATCTCTTCGTGTTTTTCATGGTTATTGTTGATATTTTTTATTATTTCCTTGAGTTTTAAGATGTCTTCCGTCATCCATTTCTTGCGTCCCATGATCGTTTTTTTGGGGATGGTTGTTTCTGCAGCTTGGTTGACTGATTTCTTTAATATTTCCCATAGGTCGCTGTCATATTGAAATAATATTTCCATATCGGACAATGCATCAAATATGTTCTTTACCTCTACGTTGTATTTATCTTTTATCTCCTCACTTTTCAGTACCCATAGATCAAATTTTGTGTTTCTTGGTGTATATTTGACTTTCTTTAATTATATATGTAGACTGCTTATGATTAATCTATGTTGGCTGTAGCAGACTGCGCTTAGTTTATATATATATATATATATATATATATATATATATATATATATATATATATATATATATATATATATATATATATATATATATATATATATATATATATATATATATATCCATTGGCACCTTGCCGTCTTGACAGACGATAGTTTGTGCTCTAAAAAGGCATAATAACTTTTAACTATGGCGGTAGCGAGTGTGACTGATAAGGCCAATTTGCGCTGTAAATGTCCGTTCACAGTGGGTGCATGTGAACACGTGGTCATTTCCACCATCATGCACCATCTTACGTCTCAAACGCTTGGTGTGTGACTTTTCTGCAATAATTTTCTCCTTTGACTTTATTCCATTTCTGATATTTGCCCTCCATGCAACACGTTCAGCGGCGACTTGCTCCCAATGTGCATTATCAATGCCTGTATCAATCATGTCCCGCTTACACACATCTTTGTATCGTAGTAGAGGCCGACCCTGAGATCTCTTACCCATCTGTAATTCACCAAAAAAGATATCCTTTGGTATTCTACCATCATCCATCCTCCTAAGATGTCCTATCCATCTAAGTCTACGAAGACTGAGCATGGAATAAACTGTCACACAACCTGATCTTTCCAATACTTCAGTATTTGTGATTTTGATATATATATATACTTTTAAGGCATTTCGAAATCTTCTGTTGATGAGAATGTAATCAATATCATTTCTGATCTCATGATCAGGACTCCTCCATGTCCATAATCTCCTTGGGTGATGTTGATACCAGGTGTTTCCAATAAACATAGCGTGCTCTTTTGCCCACTGTACAAGTCTGCAACCTCTTTCATTATGTTCCCCTAGTCCAGGGGTCACCAAACTACGGCCCGCGTACCGGATCTAGCACGCGACGTCATTTCATCCGGCCCTCCGACGGTAGTCGAAATTGCGTGATATAACGTGTGGAACACGAGACGTTGTGATGCAATTTAAATGTAAATATTATGTTTAACCCTTTCCCAAATTCGTTTATATTGAATTCCAACCCCGACATTCCCAAAAAGGGCAAAATCTTAGGTGTTTTACTTATCTCCCTTTAGAAACCAGGGTCAATTTGGGGTTGGGTTTACTTTCTTAAATTAACTTTTTAATAATCTTGGTTTAAAGAAAAACCCCCCTGGGGGGTTTTTGGTTTTTATAAATAATTTTGGCCCATTTTCCAAATCCTTTGTTGTTAAGTTGAAAACTTTCCCAATTTTTTTTTTCTCATGAAAAAGGGACCCCCTTCCCAAAATTTTTAGGTTTCCGGTGTTTAAAAAATAGGGGCCCTTTTTGGGTTTCCTTTTTACTCTGAACCCTTTTTAGTTCCCCTTATCCGGGGTTCAACCCAAAGGCCCGCCGAAACCGGTGGGACCGACTTTTTTCATTTCATGGGACGGTGGTGAAATTCTATTAAGTGGGCCCCGAGCCCCGTTTGTGTGCAAAAAGTAATTAATTTTTAGATTAATGGGATTTTTTCCACGGTCAAACCTTTTGGGGCTGCTATGCTCTTAAATGTACTATTTCAATAATAAATTATTGTATCTTGATTTTCTTGTTTATTGTAATGTTTTCTTATGTCGCGCCATCCCAAGTCATTCACTGGCATCTTGGTAGCACCGCCTACGCTCTGACGTTACCATGGTTTCCATGGCAACACAAACAAACACGTATCTTTTCCTCCCCCCTTCCCCCCCCCCCCCCCCCCCCCAGATGCTTCGCGCTGTCAACACAGGTCCAATGTTACAGAAATATTTACTTCTTTTCGTCAGTCATCCATTTTATAGGTATGTAACACGGATGTCTTTGTTTGACAGTGATATGTAAGCGAACTACAAGCGTGAATAGAGGCAATAAAGTAGCAAACAGCATAAAAATGTCATATATGCCTCGTGACATTACGAAAATATTATCCGCAGCTCAGACGAATTCCCCGGTCAAGGTGTTAATCGAGCTGGTCTCTAGGCCAGTGTTTTTCAACCTTTCTGCTGCAGCAGTCCCTACAGCAATGTTCACGTTGCTCAAGGAACTCTGTACGATGATCCAAATCCTACTTTATATAATAAACCAGATGGGCAGAAATGTTTCATTTAGGTGATTTCGGTCTGTTTCGGCGGAACCCGTGGCTGCCACTCGCGGAACCTCAGTTGAAAAACTCTGCTCTAGGCTGTTTATTTAGGCTGGCAATATTTATATATTTTGCATACCTTATTATGAGATATATTCAATTCCCTCTAAACTTTATATGTACTTCACCAGTGACCCCTATTTCTCTATTTTTCTTGTATTTCAATAGGATTTTAATTATGTTTCTAAGTAATTGTCATATTCATTTTCATATCCCGTGTATTTCACCCTTCATTGTGGCTAATAAGTAAAGAAAAGTGGACGCCGATTATCACGTTTTCAATGAAGAAGGGGGAGTAAAGTACTTATTTGTGGAAACAAAGGACCAGAAAACCAGCTGCGTAATATGCAGCGAAAGTGTTGCCGTTTAAAAGAGTTCAATCTTCTGCGTCACTGTGAAACAAAACGCATATCAACGTATTTAAAGTTTTCTGGAAAGTTACGCTCTGAGAAATATGAGTCTATGAAACGTGGTTTAGAAACACAAAGAAATCTCTTCACAAGAAAGTTTGTTGAAAATTAATCTGTCACTCGTACACGTTACAACATAGTGCATAAGGTGGCAGAAGGAGGAAAACCGTTTAATAATGGCAACTTCATCAAAGAGTGTATGATGGTAGCAGCAAATGACTTATGTCCCGAGAAAACCGATTTGTTTGGAACTTTCAGCCTTTCAGCAAGTTCAGCTGTGCGAAGAACAGAAGAACTTGGAGAGATCACAGTGCTACAAATACGCGAGAAAACTAAGAACTTGTTGTGGTATTCTCTGGTGCTGGATGAGTCTACTGATCTCTCTAGTACGTCACAACTTCTCGTGTTCATTCGTGATGTCAATTTGGACTTTCAGATAACGGAAGAGTTGGCATCCGTTTTCAGCATGCATGTAACGACAACTGAAAAAGAGATTTTCATGAAGTCTCAGTTGGAAGATTTGCAAATTCCGCGTGCTCTGTTCATACACTGCATCATACATCATCAGGCACTTTGTGGGAAAGACTTAGATATTTCTTGGGTACTGAAACCAGTCGTTTCTGCTGTGAACTTCATTCGGGGACATGCACTCAAGCACTGTCAGTTCCAGGCTTTTCTTGATGACTTGCCTTATCACACATCAGTGAGGTGGCTGAGCTGCGGTAAAGTACTGTTTCGTTTTTACAAGCTCCGAAACCACCGAGATAGATATTTGCCTCACTGATAAAAGATAGTCTTGATTCACAGCTGTCAAAGTTGTCATTTTTGGTCCACATCAGATCTCACAGGAATGAACTGAATTTGAAACTTCAGGGAAAGGATAACCTCGCTTTGATCTCTAAAGAAAGGATTTCGGAGAAAGCTGTCATTGTTTGAAGCACAACTGGAAGGAGAAAACTTTTCTCATTTTCACTGTTTCAAAGAGATTTGCGCTACAATCGCCGAAGATGTCAACCTCGATTTTCCGGGGAAAAAAAATTATTCGTGACTTGAAGAAGCATGTTTTGGAGAGATTTTCAGATCTTGACAAAATTGTAAGTGAAATTGTTCCAGA
>JACEFZ010022634.1:0-20000 GCA_014155875.1 Cepaea nemoralis
TGGGAATCACGAACAGCCAAACAATGATGGGGTTGACTGCTACGTCTTGTACAAGATATGCAACTTATTTTGTTTACTACTGACACATGTAGTCGTGACATAGAAGGAGGACTGCGAAGAAGAGGCAGCAGTAAAAAGAACGATGAGATGGAACAGAGGAAATAATGATGAAGCTGAAACACTAAGGAAGCAATAAGGAAGAGGAAAGAAGGAAGATGAAAGAAAGCTGGGATTTAGGGGGAAAAGAAGAAGGGGAGGTGAAGAAAGATGGGTAAAAGTGAGAAAGAAGGAAACATATGGAGAGAGAGAAGGAGAAAGAGGTAAAAGTGATTTAGAACGAAGGAGGGAGGAAGTGGAAGGAAGGAGAAAGGGACAAGTTGGGGAAAAGTGTGAAATAATGTGGAAAGATAGATGGAAGAGAAGTATGGGCGGGAAAGGAGGAAGTAGTAATATAAAGGAATACAGATTGAAAATCTTCTTGTCTCCTTCTTTCCTCCCTCAATCTCCTCAGGCAGATTGCGGAGTTTCTACCTTTTTCTGTCCCTCTCTTATTCCTGTAACTCACGGTCGGTGTTTCGGGATTTGAATGTTAAAATGACCAGTCACATTTTTATATGTGTTTGATATTCATAATTCAGTTATCAAGTTGCCTGTTGTCACGAGCTATCTGCCCATAGTCTGTTGATTTGTAGCACAACCACGTACTCACTTTTTAACATAATAATCCCTCGCGAGCCGATTCGTCTCTTTGCAGCAGCTCACGCATAAAAACAAAAACAAACAAAAAACAATCACTCACTGAAGGATCTTCACATCCGCACATTTCACGTGTTCTGCCAAACTCGTCAGGGCCCTGTCTTCAAAGCAAATGGAGTATAAAATAATATAAAAACAGTCAATATTGCAGAACGCAAAGAGGCATAATCAATTATAAACAGAAGTTTCCGATGATTGCGCGCGAAAATGTGTTACTGTTTTTCGATGAAGGAAATGAGTTGACTACTGTTTAAGAATGTCTTGTTTTATCATCTATGACGTTTGTGTCTGCCTGGCCTCACGTGTTTTCGTCTGTTTGTGTAATGTGACGTCAAGAAACTCATTTGTTTACCGATGTGTGCTTATATATATATATATATATATATATATATATATATATATATATATATATATATATATATATATATGTGTGTGTGTGTGTGTGTGTGTGTGTGTGTGTGTGTGTGTGCGTGTGTTTTTGTGTGTATATGTCTCTCTACTTATGTAAGTCTGTATGTTTGTCTGTCTGCACGCTTACTTATTTGTCTGCTTGCTTATCTGTCTGTTTTCCTACTGACCTGTAAGCGAAACGTTGGGTTGGTGTACTTTATGTCGGTCTGTGTGTACTTTATATCAGTCTGTGTGTACTTTATGTCAATCTGTGTGCGTATCTGTATGCGTGCAGGTGACGCGACTTTTTTTTCGCATATCCTTTACAGGACATCGCTGTCAACACCAACATTTTACCGGGGTTGTTGATTTCTTGGCAAGATTACGCTCAGTATTTTGCCATTGCTTTCTGAGCGGGGGGCTCACTTATCCCATAAGTCACCAACACGGAGAGAACCGCTACCAATTCTCGTGCGCTGCGAGACCCTACGTGAATAAACGGGATTTCGGAGAAAGTCGTTTAAAACCTCGGCCAGGGAGACCTGTGAGTAACGCGACTACCACACACAAAACTAAGCATACACGTGAAATATCCCAAATCTGAAATCTAATCTTGATAAAAGCAACCTCTGTATGACGTTCGGTCACATCCCACGCATTTCTCTCACACCTCTCCCGGATCGCTTCGTGCCTTGGGGCTGCTCTATTGTAAGCAGAGGAAAGGGCCCTTTGATGTGTTAAAGTGCATTGGACATAGGGCACTATTAACTTGTATAGACCAGTTGGAAATGAAATCAGTATCACGCCAGTCGAGTTTACTTCTCAAGACATTTGATGGGGACCATTTCATTCTGGGAATCCGCTTCCATATGGATCGAACCCAAGACCGTCTGGTAGCAGGCAAGCATCCAGCCACTTTGCTACCGCAGTTCCCTGTTTTATTCTATGCTGAACCTGGTGTTTGTCCATTAAGATTAATGATGACATTTCATTTCATCCAAAGGGGTTGAAAGTTGAGTCTTGAGTTTTGAGATGGCTGGTAAGGCCTATTTTTGTACTTGGATGAAGAATGACTTTCGCGATGAATTGGATTAAAGTGAGGAAGAGTTGTGCAATTCATCTACGACACTCCCTCGCCTGAGTCCATCTGGGTCCAGTGGCAAGACAAGTCAAGGCGACTGGAGACGAATACAGGTGTAGTGGATGACCACGGCGCTCTAATTGCTTTGCCATGCTCATGACGTCCAACAACGCTTTGCAAGTAAACGCCGTCTTCCCTGTAGAGTCACCGGTGATTTCTTCCGTTGAGTCGGCCGAATCCTGCCTTCACATGCTGGGTAGGCATACCCTAGTTCACCTATTGGTTTCACACCTAATCGGTTACTGATACCAATTGTTTATGTACGAGGCAGCTTTAGAAATTTCCATAAATAGTCGACCCATATTTGAATGACAGATTCTATCTCGGCGATTGTACTTGTACAGGTATTTTTTGGTTTTTTTTGACTGGATTGTTTGATAATATTGCCGTTCCAAGTTTTGTATTTACCGTCTGTGAAGTAAATGCAACATATTCCGCTCTAGTGTGTCTTATGTTCGGTAAAGTTCTCTACACAACAGCTCTATTCACATGCGGTTTCGGAAATATCTACCACAGTTTAGTTGGCAAGTATGGATACGTGTTTTAATTTTGTCAAAGACCTTGTGCAGTTCGGGCAGTGTACTTTTATTATTGTTCTTGACGACTGAAACCTGAAGTTCATGATTGTTTGGGGATTATTTTCGTACACTTTAGCTGATATCAATTACCGAAACATCGGTATGCAGTAGTGATATTTTGAAATAACGTTTTAATGGGTCTTGAACCTTGACACAATACACAACTTAAATTAGGGTGCGCAAATACTAGATTTCAAAACGTTCACAGTCATTAAATATACACCCTGTATAAGATAGTCATAATCTAGACGAAACATCACTAATGATGCCATCCTCTCAACCAAGTAATATAACTTTTTCTGTGTTTTGTGCTCGTTGTGTCGTCAGAGTTCGGATGTCCTTGCTTGAGCAATGTATAAATGCTATATGTTATCCTTGAAAAGTAACTCTGAGACTTTTACCTAGTTGCAGACAGCCTAACGGATAACAAGGAAATGTACTTTGACATCCCTCGTTGTCTACCAGATGCAGTCAGAAGGTAGTGATCATGAACAGACAGAGCAAAACGAGTGGTTTCTGTTCCATGCCCAGGTGGCAGCATGTTGATCACTACTCGTGCAGCAGTATCAAGGAAAGGATGCCATTGGCGGACAGAAATATGAATGAGACAATCCTTCATGAAACAAATGAAAACCGTACACTGATTAGAGAAATTAGACGTAGACAGTCACAATTTGTTGGCCACTATATGAGAAGAAATTAATTGGAGAACTTGGTGACAACTGGCAAGATAGATGGGAAGAGAACAACGGGAAGGCAGAGAATTAAATATCTGGATGGCTTGGCCAAGAGGTATGATCGAGACAAGAACGCTGAGCTGATCCGCGATTCTGGTGATCGCGTGAGATGGCGAAACATGATCCCCCAGGTTTATCAACATGGCACATGATGAATGAATAATTATAGAAATTAGAAGAAGACAGTCAACATCTTTTAGGCATTTTATAAGGAGAAATATACTTTAAAAGTTTATTGACAGCTGTCAAACTTGACGGGGAAAAATGGAAGGGCGGGGGAGTCTAAAAGATAAATAACCCGGATGGCTTGGCCGTAACCTGATCTATGACTAGTGATCGTGTGAGACTGCGTACTGTGACACCCGACGCTTATCGATATGGCACATGATGCCGAAAGCAGTACCTCGCAGCGCACAATCTGCTGACCCTAAATAGCCCGGATGACAACACCTCGGAGAGGAAAAAAATGGGTTTCGGCAAGTTTACAACAGCTGCTGCACAAGTGTATAGATGATAAAAGAACAGTTCTGAATGAAATCTAAATGATATGCCCGTACAGAACCTTATAAAGTTTATGGCATACCTTTTACAGGACGTCACAATCAATCCCAACATTTTTTGGTTGTTTGTGATTTACCAGACACACTTTTAGGGTCAGAAGTTTGCCCTTGCTCTCTGAGCCATCGACGCCCAAACAATTGAAATCAACGCAAGGTGGTCTGCATCCACGTCGTCTACATTCAAACCCCTCGAATCAGTAATTCGGGGAATTGTGAAACGCACTCACTACCCGTAAGCTTTATGGCCACTGTCCCTTATACGTAAATAAATAAGCAAAAGGACTGTTTGCACGCTTTAAGGCACCTTGTATTAGGCATATAATGCTAGACCAATATTTTTTTTTTTTTTGCGTTCGCTCGCTTTTGAAATCAAGCGTAGTCCATACAAATGACACTACTTCTAGTTCACTAGACTGATTTCTGCGTGTGGATTAGCTTTTCCCTATTACCAGTAACCCTCATCATCAGGCTAACCCATTCAGTCTTCTGGGGTACTTGTAACTTACGTCCCCAAGTCAAGGACGAGAAGTCAACATTGACCAGTGTAGGGGTTGAACCCGCTACCTCGGGATAACACACCGGAAGTTTAAGAGACCGTTTAGTTATGCTGACCTCTATTTTTATATTTTATATGAGTTTATCCAGTGGCAAGACAAGTCAAGACGACTGGAAACTAATACGGGTGTAGTGGATGACCAGGGCGCTCCAGGTGCTTTGCTGTCATCACTACGTCTTACACAATATACAGCAATAAGAAAGAGACAAACAGCTTTCTTTGGTCATGTGATGAGTAGAGAGACATTGGAGAACATTGTAACAACTGGACAGATCGAGGGGAAGAGAGGCAGAGGCAGACCAAGAGAAATTATGCTGGACGGATTAAGACGGTGGCATTGAGGAATATCAGCAGCAGAGTTGATCGAACGCAATTGGCGAGCCGCTTACCAGGCGTTCGAAACGCAGCCGCGACCAATTTGTGCAGCAGACCGTGTCGCGTTGTGTTATAACATGTTGGTATGGGAGCCGGTCGTTCAGAAAGCAATGGCAAACTACTGAACGTTAACTCTTGCCTAGTACATGAACAGTAGCTAAAATATGCTGGTGTTGACTGCAACATTTATTTTTAAAAAGTTGATCCTTAACACCAAAGACCGCGATCTGTGGAGAGCCATGAACGCCTACCCCAGCTGGCATGGCAATTGATGATGATGATATTTTTAAGGGTGTTGTGGTCAATATCAACCGAGTATCTTCACTTCCCAAGACATACATGCTGCCCATCTTGGGCTATATCGACCTAAAAGCCCAGGTCAATGTTATTTAACATCCCATGACCATCAGACGGACAGGCAAGCGTCTAGCCACTACACCACCGCAGATAATTGATCGATATCAACTTAGTTGCATGTCCTTATAGATGGTCACAAATAACGCAATTATTGTTAGCTGTTTTGGATTTTCTAAGGTCAATAATTTGCAATTGTTTTCTCAATGGCAGACACCAATACCACTGTGAAACTCAACGCAAAGCAGTCTGCTTTCAAATCGCTTACCGCTGACCTCGAATTGATCTTTTTCAAGAACGAAATTTCTCAAACATTTAAATGCTATCTCGTAAATTACAATTATATTAATTCAGCCGAAGTTATTCAGTTCTAATGAATTTAAGCTGTATAAATGCAAGTTTGATTTATTCAACACATAAGAACCCTATTCCAAATCAAATTCTGAATTTCCATGTCTATAAAATCAATCTGGATGTTCAGGAAGGATAAATTATTTCGGAATTAATCCAGTCTGGATAAGTATGGGTTAGATCATAGAGAACACGAAGTGAGGAAAGGAGATCGATGGAGAGAGGCCGATAGATGGAGGTAAGGCTTTATGTAGATGGAGGAAGAGAGGGACATAGATGGAGGAGGAGGGCGATATATGGAGGGGTGTGAGAGATGGAGGGAAGGCGAGAGATGGAGGGAAGGAGATAGATGGAGCGGGGGCGATAGATGGAGGGGTGTGAGAGATGGAGGGAAAGCGAGAGATGGCGGGAAGGAGACAGGGGAGGGCGATAGATGGAGGGGTTGTGAGAGATGGAGGGAAATCTATAGATGGAGGGATGGAGATAGATGCGGCTAGGGCACAGAAACAATGCAATAAATGATTGCAAGAAAGAAAAGGGGAGGGGGGAGCGCGGAAAGAAGACTACTAAGAAGACTGCAGTTGTAACACACTAAAGAAGAAAAGAGGGGTTGTTTAAGTTCAAATGTTACAGAAGCGTTCTGACAATATCATTAACCAAGAAGAAGAAAATAATACTGATATTTTCAAGAACTAATAATCGATAAACACACTCCTTCATAAACAGTATCATGTGACGGAAACCGAAATACTTTATCCATACTACCGGTATAGTTACCTGGAAAATACAAGTATGGAAGGCATGGTACCCGGAAGAAGCACGAAAGTGGAAAGACGGACATTACAGACATATTGAACACGAGGGTGCATGAGACAGGACAGACGGCAAAGAGATCCAGAGATTATTTGTTTATGCTGCACATAAACTACATGTGATATTGAATGCTTTTTTTTTTGTTTTGGGGGGGGGGGGGGGGTTGGTTGGTTGGTTAATTAGTTAGTTAGTTAGTTAGTTAGTTAGTTAGTTAGCTAGTTAGTCAGTCAGTCAGTCAGACAGTCAGTCAGTCAGTCAGTCAGTTGGTTAATTACTTAGTCAGTCAATCGGTTAGTTAAATCGGTTAGATAATCAGTCAATCAGTCAGTTAATCAATTAGTCAGTTAGTTAGTCAGTTATTCGGTCAGTTAGTCAGTCAGACAGTTAGTCAGTTAGTTAGTCAATCAGTCAATTAGTCATTCATTCATTTAGTTAGTCAGTCAGTGAGTTAAATCGGTCAGTTAGTGTGTTAACTGGTTGGTTAATTTGTTAGTTACTTGGTTGGTATGCTAGTTGGTGAGTTGGTCAGTTGATAGTTAGCTAGTTAGTTATTTGGTTAATTTGTTAGTTGTATAATTAGTTAGTTAGTTGTATGGTCTCCCCCCTCCCCCCTTTCCCCCAACCCTCCCTTACGACGCTTGTCGGCAAAAGTGGAAGAAAATGAAATTTATGATGAGTTCAATGGTTAGTTAGTTAGTTGGTTGTTTGGTTGATTAGTTAGTCCGTTCGTTCGTTAGTTCGTTAGGTTAGTTGGTGGGTTAGTTGGCTAGTCAGTCAGTCAGTTGGCTGGGTGGTTTTTTATTGATTAGACAGCTGGTTGTTTAGTTGATTAGTTGGCTGGTTAGTTGGTTGATTAGTTGGATGGTTAGCTGTTTCAGTGGTTGGTTAACTGTATGGATGGTTTGTTGGCTCGTTCGTTTGTTAGTTAATTGGTTTGCTTGTTTGGTCGTAGGTGGATCGGTAGGTAGTCCCTCAGCTTATAGTAACTGACGACACCATTGCTGTGTTGGTTTACTGTTCTTCACTAGCGACCCCGTGGCGCTAAGGTCTAGCTTGATCCATTTTGATTTGATGTTCTTGTCGCATGGTCAAAGTTGTAGTGCCAATAATATTAAATACGTGGGCTTATCAAGTAACGAGTAATATAAATTGTGAATGTAACAAGAAATGCAAAGTATATATATATATATATATATATATATATATATATATATATATATATATATATATATATATATATATATATATATGTCTCCAAATTTTCATGTGAATCTATTCATATTTTTCATGGTTATTGTTGTTATTTCTTCTTATTTTGATGTGTCTTAAGATGTCTTTCCTCATCCAGTTCTTACGTGCCATCATCTTTATTTTTGGGATGGTTGTTTCTGCAGCTTGGTTGACTGATTTCTTTAATATTTCCCATTGGTCGAGGACATCTTGAAATATCATAATATTTCAATATCGGACAATGCATCAAATCTGTTCTTTACCTCTAAGTTGAATTTATCTTTTATTTCCTCAATCTTCAGTGCCCGTAGATTAAATTGTGTGTTTCTTTGTGTATATTTGACTTTCTTTAATTTGTTAAGTGTGTGTTTTTGTTTTTTTTTTTTTTTTTTTTTTGCGTATCCTTTACAGGACATCGCTGTCAACATCAGCATCTTTCAGCTGACTGTTGATTTCTTAGCAAGGTTACGCTCAGTAGTTTGTCATTGCTTTCTGAGCGGCCGACTTAGTATCCCGCAAGTCACAAGCGCGGGTAGAACCGCTTCCAATTCTCGCTCGCTACGAGACCCTGCGTGGATAAACGGGATTACGGAGAAAGTCGTGTAACCCCTCGGTCAGAGAGTCCGGCGTTAAGTGTATTGCTTATGATTAATCTATGCTCGCTGCAGCAGTCAGCGCTTAGTATAGTTTTTGCGACTTTTAAGATATTTCGAAATCTTCAGTTGATGAGAATGTAATCAGTCTGATTTCTGAACTTATGATCAGGACTCCTCCATATCCATAATCTCCTTGGGTGATGTTGATACCAGGTGTTTCCAATACTCATATCATTTTTTTTTGCGAACTGTACAAGTCTGCAACCTCTTTCATTCTGCTCCCCTAGTCCATACTTGCCTACTATGCATCCGTTCTGTTGATCTCCAACTTTGGCATTCAATTCACCCATTATAATATTTAATTCTGAATTCTTGCAATTCTTGAAGACATTCTCTAGATCATCTCTAGATCATATACAATTCATCGATGCTGTCATCACTGCTGTCTGCTATTGGTGCATAAACGTGTATAACATTAACATCAAAAGTTCTTTCACTCAACTTCACCAGTAACACTCTGTCCAATATCCTTTGATCGATATTGATCTCACTACATCCATTATGATTTCTGCACGTCGCTATTTTTTTCTCTTCACCAGAATGGATTATGCTTAACCTTTCCATCTGGTCTCACTTATATATAAATTGTTAATATTTAGTCTTCTCATTTCATTCTTAATGTTATTAAATTGTCCATTCCCACTCATACTTCTTACATTCCAAGTTTCCACTTTCAATGTTGATACTCTTTTGCACTCAGTCACCTGCTGACGGTCTGGAGTCATCTGGTACACATGACTACCCCCATCCGGCGAGGCTGCTCTTATGGAGCACCCATTTACCTGGTTTCTCTGATTTTCTATGAGGTTATGAGACATGCTTTTCTTTGCATCTGTAAAAATGGTAGTTCGCCATTGCTTTCCTTCATAGCGGTGACCATACTGGTCGATTACCGTAGCCATTGTCTCTCAACAAGAGATACTCTGCTTGCCGTCGTGAAGTTGGAGACCATAACCTAAAACTATCTGTTGTCTGCTCTTCAACTTCATGCACCACTTGCACCCATGGCTTCACATAACGCTGATTCGGGGGGGGGGGGGGGGGGGGGGGCTAAACGGGTACTCCATCTTGCCAAAGGGTATCCAGAGGCTAGCGGGGAAAGGAGGCATCTTACTTCTCCTTTGATAGAGGATACCCCTACCCCACCATATATATATATATATATATATATATATATATATATATATATATATATATATATATATATATATATATATATGTAATAGTCTGGCGCGATACATGATGATGTTGATGATGTTACCCATACCAGCATCCCTTGCAGTGCCCTGGGGTACGATGGGAAGCCGCTCTGGAAGTGAGGATAAATAGAGGCGCGTGTCAGTTTCCCGGTCTCTCCAAACCAGACAACCGTGGCCGAAGGAGCGATGATGTAGATCGCTGTAGTATAGAATGGGGAGGCCCAGTCACTGGACCAGAGCAGGGAGTCACAAATGCCTCTAGATTTAACCATGACTGGCTTGTGTGGCCCACACACGAGGACCGAGGAAATCCATCAAAATAACTGGCAATTTGTAAGCCCACTCTTGGTGAGTTAAATTTATTTAGATAGCTTAATTAAAGATAGGATAGTGGTGCCTTTGCTAGTTTCCAACTGGAAGCTCCAAACTTAACATCCACAGGTTTGAGGTACAATGCGGTGTAGTTCGGTTTATAGTGTTACCTAGAATGAGGAAATCTTCTGTTCCTACGTGAATAAAAATTAGTATTTATTTTCACAAGTAAAATGGCGACGATCGGCAGAATGACAACAACATTGGTTCGCCTCAATTAGTAACTGTAAAAGTGCTACTCTGCAGATTGGCAGGGATGTAGTAAGAAAACTAATACCAGGGGTATTCAGTGACGATGCAGGAGAAAGGTTGTTCTCATATGATGGTGTGTATATTTGTAGGTTTTTAGATTTAATATAGCAGACAGCGCAGTGCCAGTACGAATTGGAAGTAATCAAGTATCGATACTGTACTGTGTTTGGTAGTTCTATAGAATTTGATAGGTCCAGAATTCAATACAGTAGGCAAAATATGTAGTATCATAGTCCAGAGTAGAGGAGGATGTATTGTTCTGTAAAGTCTGTGTTCTGACAAGAGGAAAATACAGAGCACTAGAATAAAATATGAGGAAATAATGAAATAATGGTTGTGGCTGTTTACAACAGTGAAGAGGAAAATATGGAGCACTGTAGTATAAAATATTAGGTTATGTTAATTCTATGTGGGTGATATTCCTGTATGGAGGTGGCCAGATGAGGTGTGCAGGATATATATATAATATAATATGCCATTATTATAGTAGCATGGTGAGGTTGAAGATAACAGTAGATTGAATGGCCTGGGGTAACCAGGGCTGTTCCAGGTGGACTGTACAGTCAGTAAGAGGGAGGCAAAGTACATAACTGGGTGGTTATACCAGTCTGGTCTAGAATGAGGAACATGAAGTTGAACTGGAAACATGGTACGGATGTGTTTATGTAACTTCCCACAACAAAGGGGAAGGCCGGTGTCTTTATATTATAATATATTGAGGTAGTGAGATGCCTCATGTGTAATGGAAAGTAAAGGGTGCCAGGGGATGAGAGACACCTCCATTATGTTATAATGTGTGTTTGAAGTCAGATGACTTATCACGACTCAAGAACACCAAACCTATAGTGATTGCTGGCGTACGAAGGTGTAGAGTGGCACGGTGAAAGTAATAGATATATGGTGCTTGATGACAATGTATGTTATGTTCTTCTAGATAAATGGAGCTATGGTAATAATTATTCATGACTGGGTGTAGTGATGAAGGTGCCAGGTTGAACACTACACATGATAGGGTGGTTTATGATTATAATAGTGTTCATGGGGATAATGATCTGTGTTGCTCAGGTTGGACACATGTGAACTTAGTAAGAATAGTCTCGTGACCAGCAAGAGGTGCTGAATAAGGCACCCATAATGAATCTGGGGTATTATTGAGAGCTTTGTCATGGTGAGGGTGACCATGTAGTGATGTCGGCTAAGATGATTGTGATTGTGGTGATGGCTATGGTGAGAGCGATCATTTGATGATTGTGATGGTTTTATGTGGTGTTATATGTCTGAGTTGTTGGCAGTGACTTATGTTATAGCCTGTGTCCTGATTGTTGCTGGTGTTATGTGTAGAACTGTACTTCTGGTATAGTGATGTTGTCTAGTTGTCATCAGTACAATGACACATCTAGTTGGTGATGTCATGTTGAATTGCATATCCTGTCTGCTTGGTTGCTGTTGGTGCATTGGACTGTATTTATGTCCTGTATGTACCTGTTCAAATGGTGTTGTCCTGTTAGAGTCGTGGTACACCGGTGTAGCTGAGTTGTGTTCGGTGTTGATTTTGACTAGTTGATGAGTGTTGCTGTGTAACATTGGCATTTATGAGTGGTATTCTCAGCCTGTGGTGTTGGGGATGAGAAGTTGTGTTGTGTCAGAGATCTGTAGGTAATGACCCCCCTGAACTGAGAGTGTTCAAGAAGTAAATATTGAGTTAGATGAGAAGCCAGGAAAGGCTGCGAACATTGTGACGAGGGATGATCCGCCCTCACATTAAGATTGTCCCATGATATGGTGGTGGCTGTTGCATTAATTGTGGGCCCAATCACTCCGAAGGATGCTGTAGAGCGTGTGTGCTCTGTTTATATTTTATGTGGAGTATATCCTATAACCTATCCATGTCATTGTTGTCCAGTTGAAGTATCATGTGGTTGGTGTGAACTTACACAGTCCATGTCTATGTTTGTGCCACAAGGACACTGTTTGCATACACCGTTGCTGTAGTTGTTGTCCTGTGAAGTCCATGTGTTGATGCAAATATTGATTCTTTGATGATTATTAATTAGATGTTCATGATGTCATGCATTGCAGGTAGTGACCCCTGGCCATGTTTGTGGGTTGTAGAGCAAACTTGAGCCCCGGCTCTGGTTAATGTCGTAGGCCACTCACATCCCCTTCGTATACCTGTTTATGCGTGTTTAGGCCACTATATCTCTGCTGTTAGGGTTATAGTTTTGTTATTCGTTATGTTATGGTTTTTCGCTGTATCTGGTCCCAGTCGACTTATGTGATGCGGGTGTCTTGTGTGGGTATTGAGGGTGCCCTTCGACTCAACTGAGCATGATTGAGGTCTCACTGTCATTTAGAGACCGCCCCTGTAGTTAGTACTAGGCAGCAGTTATCTCTGTGGGATTTCAGATTCCCATTTCTGTATGTACCAACTGTCCATGAGTCCTGAGATGATTACAATAGAGAGTCCATACCTGCTGTTACCGTTGTTGTTTACGTTGAGGCTCTGTTGTTGCCATGTCCTTGTTGGTTTGTGGAGATGGGTACCTAGTCATGTGCGTAGCGATGTTAGGCAGCAGTGATTACTGTGGGAACATAGGTTCCCATTTCTGTATATGTCAGTTATGTGACATGTCAAGATGCCTGTTTTTCCCTAAACCATGCAGTTCTGTCAATAAAAACCTAATTTTGTTGTTCTTAATTTGTTTTGTTTAGTCTGTAGTTTGTTGTGTAAACTCATTGATCCTGTTACAGTCCAGCAGTGTAATCTTCTGCCTGGGGTGTACAACAGTACATCCCCCGCCCTAAGAACTCCTGGAATCTTCTGTCTAAATTCTACCCCTTTTCTTGTTAACAGAGGAGGATATACACAGTGCTCTTTCTCTATTTCTCCTTATTGTCCTTTTCTTCTCTGGCCCATTAAAAGTCAGTGTTGCGTTTCTTTGTCTTTGAGCACCTAAGTATAGGAAATTACATCTTCCTGTCCTTGATATTCCACCTCCTATGACATATATATATATATATATATATATATATATATATATATATATATATATATATATATATATATATATATATATATATATATATATATGATATTGAATAACAAGAAAGCAGTAACAATGGTGATATCAAAGAAACAGGTGACACCCAAATGTGAAATAGAGGGAAAATTCTTCACCAAGTGGATAGATTTAAATATCATTAGAGTGTTAGATAAATGAATGTAGAGAGGGAGAGAGAGAGATAAATAGATAGAGGGAGAGATAGAGAGAGATAGACAGACAGCTAGGGTTCGATAATGGATATAAAGATACAGAGAGATAGTAAGAGAAAGAGATAGAGAGATAGAGAATGAGAAAAATAGATCATGATGGTCAACTAACGTACGAATTTTATTTTACGAACGAACGAACGATCTTTAATACATAGATATAGCGCTAGATAAATAGAGAGAGGTGGTGATAAACATAAAGCACAACAGGCGGCTTCCGATTATCAGACGTGGTCCCCTATTTCCGAATGTTTAGACCTTTTTCCTTTCATTATACTTTCAAGGGGGAAGCCCACCTTGGTCGTGACTCCCGGTCGTCTTTCTCCTGTCGTACATATTCACCTTCCAGACGTTCGTTTATCCTACGTATGCCATATCGACATCGCTAGACTGCACAGAAGCCGTCCCACAATCTGAGGGCGAACAATAGAGATTAGGTGCATCTACTAGCGTTATCACTGCACCGTAACTGACCGCGCGAAAGCCAGCTTCTTTCCCCGGAAGTTTGCCTCTGTCTTCACCTTCGCCCTGGTGGCTAGCCAGTAGACATTATTGATGCCGTGTTGCCTTCTTCCGTTCATCCCGTTCACAGTTTACAGATAAACCCTCCTGCAATCTCCCAGCGGAAGTCACATCTTCCTCTGAACTAATTCTAGTTATGAGCCCAGAGGAAGAAGTGGCTTCAGCTGAGAGCTGGCAGGAATGTCGATCCGCAAGCAGCGAACGGGCCACGAAGAAGGCAACGCGACTGCAACGACAACTACTGACAGGGTCTTAGCTAGCCAACATTATAGAGGCAAAGACTGCGGTCGGCTGTTGGGGGAAGAGGCTGGCTTCTTTCTACGATCAGTCATTGTGTAGTGTAGATGCATTAGGTGCCCAATGTTAGCTCCTCCCTTCCTCCCCCTCCCCCGGGGGGGGGGGGGGGGTTATGGGCTCTGGGCAATCACACGTAGCGATGTCGACAACCGAAACGTCTCAATGAAAACGCACGACAGGAGAAAAATGTCCGGGAGTAATGACCCAGACGGGACGGCCTGCAGAGAGTGTAAAGAAGGTAAAGGGACCGAAACATTCAACAAAAAGGGACTGTTTCTGATGATCAGAAGCATCCTGCCGTACCAGCTCCCCGGCGGAGTCTTTACCATTATTAAGGCTCCCCCTTCGCCCCCCCCCCCCCCCCCACCGCCCGCCCTTGCTAAAGCTGCAAGTTGCCTTTGCTTGGCAGCAGAAGTTTAACTTTGGACGACATATGCGGTCTGGGTGGTCGCTACATTGTGGTGTATCTACCCCTATGTAGCTCGCCTGCTTGGATGCCCTGTTCGTATTTGGTGGAATGGCTCCCGGTGCGGCATGAATACGTACAGGTTGTTTCGGTCTTATTGGGGTGTTGCCATGTTTCGGTCTTATTGAGATGTTGCCATGTTTCGGTCTTATTGAGATGTTGCTGTGTTTCTGTCTTATTGAGATGTTGCTGTGTTTCTGTCTTATTGAGATGTTGCCATGTTCCGGTCTTATTGGGGTGTTGCCATGTTTCGGTCTAATTGAGATGTTTCTTGCTATGCTTCGGTCTTATTGAGATGTTGCTATATTTTTGTCTTGTTGAGATGTTGCCATGTTTCGGTCTTATTGAGATGTTGCTTGTCATGTTTAAGTCTTACTGAGATGTTGCTACGTTTCATTCTCATTGAGAGGTGAGATAGAGAGATAGGAGCGAGAGAGAGAGAGAGAGAGAGAGAGAGAGAGAGAGAGAGAGAGAGAGAGAGAGAGAAAAGGGATGCATAGAGAATTAGAGACACAAATAGTGAGAGATAGAAAGACGGAGAGAAAGAAAGAGATATATAGAGATAGTGAGAGTAGTGTGAGAGAAAGAGAGAGATAGTGAGAGAGACAGATATAGTGCGAGGGACAGAGAGAATGAGAGATAGAGATAGGTAGTGTGACAGACAGACAGACAGACAGACAGACAGACAGACAGACAGACAGACAGACAGACATTAATACATACACACATTAAAAGACTGAAGCAAAATCACAACCTAAGAGAACTAAATAACAACAGAGATTGGGCACAATAAACACAGCGACCCAGTCAGCAAATTTACTGTTCGTGAGTCATCATAAACTCGACAACACGGGAACGACCGCTCCAGCACGCCCCGGAGAGGGCAAGAAGCCTCGCTTGTATCCCCATTACCTCTCCACAACATTGACACCCAATGCACGCGTTGTCTTCTATGCAGTCTCATTGATGAGAAATCGGAACCCAACTGATCTAATGTTTCATGTATTTAAAGGTCTCTGCAGATTAGTTTGCATTTTTAGGCCTGCACAAACTTTGCATTGCAGTTCATGGGATTTGTATGCAGTATTATTGCGATGGTGTGTTTGTTTGTCTGCGTTAGTGAAAAACGCATTTAAGATATTGTTTCTGTTGTTTTCATCATAAACTACTGAGCGTAATCTTGCCAAGAAATCAACACCCGCACATACACATACATACACGTAAGAAAATACCATAATGAATGCGTGGGTCCTAAGTTATTCTATGAGCCTAGTCCGAAAGATCAAGTCGGGTTATGTATGCAGACATTTCATACAACCGCTGCGGAGGACTGCTGTTCGTGGAGTCACTATCTTCGTCCGGGACATGCGAAGTTGTGGGAAATGAAGGAGCGATTAAACTTGTTGGCTCTGCATCCCCTACAGATCGTGCCGATGTTATTAATGTCCTTAAAGAGATGTGGAGAAAGGAGGATTTTGATGCCAGTGAATCCACATCGTTCTCTAAAATGAGAGACAATGGAGTAAGAATGAAGCCAGAAACGAGAGGCACGTCGGGAGAATGAGGGGCCTCGTCAACCAACACAGAACTGGCACTATTAGCCGCCGGATGCTGATGCTTATGTTGGGGGATCGAGCACCTATGGACATGTCCGGAGTGCGAGGATGATACCCCAACAGATAAATAATTAAGAAAACACGACAACGCAAGAAAATCTAGGTAAATTATGCCCGTGTTACTACTACTACTACTACTACTACTACTACTACTACTACTACTACTACTACTACTACTACTACTATTGCTGCTGCTACTACTACTACTACTACTACTACTACTACTACCACTACTACTACTACTTATATTACTGCTGCTGCTGCTGCTGTTGCTGCTACTACTGCTGCTGCTACTACTACTACTACTACTACTACTACTACTACTACTACTACTACTACTACTACCACTACTACTACAACTACAACTACTACTACTACAACTACTACTACTACTACTACTACTCTTCCTACTACTACTACTACTACTATTGCTGCTGCTACTACTACTACTACTACTACTACTACTGCTACTGCTGCTGCTACCACTACTACTACTACTTATATTACTGCTGCTGCTGCTTTTGCTGCTGCTGCAGCTGCTGCTACTACTACTACAACTACTATTACTACTACTACTACTACTACTACTACTACTACTACTACTACTACTGTTTTCATCATCCAATGAAGCATAGACCATGACCCAACACACACCAACGTCTTTGTTGACTCGTTGATGATTGGTTGGATTCTGGCGCTAAAACATTCTACAAGATGAAGTGGTCATTCCTTGACCAACAATCCATACTGGCCTTTCACGACATGCATGATAGTTAGTGCTACTAATCTTTGCTTCCTTTATATGAAGTATTCCTATGTTGATACCACCTGGCCCTCATGAACGCTGGTAGTTTGTAAAACGGAGTTATACATCTCCATATCACCAAACCTGGGCTGAATGCAGAGGCTATGTCATGCCCATACAGTTTGGAGAGAACAATAATGGAGTGGTATATTCCCGGGAATAGAAAAGCAAGGAGATGATGGGTGCAGAGTGTGGCAAATAATCTCCAGATGGGTGTATCGGACGCGGGACAAATTGCTTAAATCCGAGAAGTTTTCCAGAAAGTTGTTTTGGGTGCGAGTTTTTTCAAGGGACATGTTATTGAATGCATGAATGCGTTGCCCATTGTCACATGATGGACCAACGTGATTTAACCATTATGAGAATAAAGGCGTTCTGAATTAGCGGATGTTCGAGGCCAAAGGTTGTTTCAACAAATCCAGAAAAAGTAGCGGCACGTGTTTACATCTGGTGGACAGAATGGGAACATTCGGAAGTGGGTGAGCTGAATCATACATCGCTTTGACAGTTTATAAATAGGTCGGAGTGGAAGCGGAAGTACTCAGCTCGGAAGAAAACAGTCCGTCTGTCAATTTATAGTTTCCGGACATCAAGAAGATTGGCAGCTTGTTGGGGAAAACTGTTGTTGGGATCATACAGTAACTCGTTAGTTTGTTGGGGGAGTCAAAACAACTGACGACAACTCTGACAGTGACTAGGCCAGGGAAAATGGATTCTTGACAATGGATGATATGTCCAAATAACACCTGTGTGGACCGGAAGAATACCGTCACGTGACCAATTTTAGGTTTTGCCAAAAACCATGATTGGAGAGGACAGTTGAACTCAAACCTTGGATTTTAGCGGACATGCTTCGGCACTGCAGTTCTGATTGGAAAATGTCTACAGTGTGCGAATTGAGTTAATTTAATTTTACACGTGCCTGTCATGGCAAGAGTGGATGTAATTGGATCTAACTGCGGTGTTGCCTAAGGTAGAACCTATTATAATTAGTTCTAATTAATATAGGCTGTAGCCTTGTTAAAACTAAAGTGTGATGATTAGCACTGTTAGTGGAAAACTAGCTAGAGTAGGGAAGTGATACTTGGCTCTGTTAGTTGAAAATAGATTAGTGAAGTGTTGATAAGCTTTACTAGTTGAGAATTGAGTAATGAGGGATAATTGGGAGATTCCAGTAGGTGTCCCTGGTGGGCGGGGTTCCGCATTCTGTTTGTTGATTTTTTTTTCTTGTCTTGGCCTGATGATAACCTATGTGTTCAGTCATCTGTCCCTGACAGAGTAGGTTCACTTTATTTTCTGAGCGAGGCCGATGGCCACGATCATCTAATAGAGATCAGTGACGGGGAGGCTATCACCAGTTGTATGATTTATTTTGCAGGTCCCTCTGGTTGGAATGAAGAACTCGGAACCAATGAAAAATCCGATCCCGGATAAATTATGATGTAGAGAGATGGGCCAGCAACTTTCGCAACGGAAGAAGTTAATACACATTGCTCGGTGGAGCTTAATGGTATAGGTATCCTACATGAGTGCATACCAATCGTTAACACACCTGAAGTTATGGATGTTCAGCCCATTTGGAACTAGATCAGTAGGAACTGATGTTCACATTAGATGAAACCAAACATTGAAGTGTAGTTGTTCCACGTATCAAGGAAATCAGAACTTTCAGACTATATCTAGTGAATAAAGCAAGCCATTTTTGTCTAGATACATTGACTGTTTAAGAGTGAAAATACAGAACTAATAGGAACCGTTGTGTTAGGAACAATAATAGTATTTTCCACGGATTATATATTTACATGGGATTCAGATCTCATGGTCATCAGAACTCCTGGAGGAGGACATGTTTGGAGAGAAGGATACGACTTCTGTGAGGTCTATTGTACTGACTCGTGTGATGTCGTGTAATCCTTGCCATGATGTGTGCACTATAATCCTGAACTTTGAGGGCTGACATATACATTTATGTTATTATACACGACACACATTTTTCTTCGCATACACGTCTCATATACGTTACACTTTTCTTTTAATAAATTAATCTTTATTAATTTTTAGAAGCAAGAGTTGTTGAGTATGTTGCGTTGGGGAAGTATGAGAGGGGGCATAATACGACAGTGAGAGAGTGATAGGAAAAGGTGTCCACGGGCTGATGGAGTGTGTTGGACGGAAGCTGGTGGATTCTCCAGGATATTGATAGGAAAGAAAAATATTATAATGTGGGTGTTGACTCTCCTCATTCCAGGGACGACACTTTAAAGGAGGACACGACACCCATGCAGCCTAATTACCCTCTCGGACTGCCTCGAGAGGAAAGGTATCAACAATACATCTGGAACAACACCAGTTGCGGAAGCTGCTGGATCAGCAAAGCAATGCTCTAACTGTCCACCTGTCGGAGCTTCCATCCTAGACCGGTTGCTGATCAAAGTTTAGAGCCTGGCCTGCCCTGTTATGACATGTATTTTGTTAGGTTGAATTTTATCGCACTAGGGTCAGGGGCGTACCCTCCCAATTGTGCTCCCCCGCTTGGATACCGTTGTCGTAATCTTGAGTGTCCGGTTTGGTGAGGGCTTCCCAACATTCGGCGCTAACAGAAAGCAGGTAGTACCGTCTACTGCCATACGGTAGCTGAGGAACAAAAGCAAATGCACATTTGTATTTCTTTTCAAGATTCCATCATCGTCGCCATGGTACCCA
>JACEFZ010022634.1:22500-30000 GCA_014155875.1 Cepaea nemoralis
ACTATACTTGCAAGCCAGAACGAAAGCTCTGGGGAGAAAAAGGCGAAAAACTAAGTTAATCATGGGTGATTGGGGTGCAATGCCCAAATAACAAAGACAACCAACATATTTATTTACTAAAAAAGTTATCAAAGAAAACGACGTTAACAAAAATATAGTTACATCAGACATAGTGTGCACATATCCGAATCTCACAAACTAAGCAGCAAAAAAGTTTAGTGAGATTTTTGTAACTGATATTTGACTTTCAATATATCATCAATGTTTTGTTTGGAATTGCTGCATCCAGTCAAGAGAATCGCTTTCATATGTTCATCAGCCAATCACACCTTGACTGAGGAATTCTTCTGAGCTGGGGATAATATTCTCGTCATAACACGGGGCTCATATGGCATTTTTATGCAATGTTTGCTACTTTATTACCTCAATTCACATTTGTAGTTCACTTACCTACCACTGTAAAACAAAGAAATTCTTGTTACATACATATAAAAAGAATGACAGGCAAAACTGTGAAATGTGAAATTGAAATTCGCGTGGAATGCTTTTACATCTGTCCTCTACAGTGACCGGCATGTTCGGAACAATGGCAACCGACTGTTGCTGAATTGACTGATTTACCTTTTCGGTTCACGAGTGCATTTTTCAGGAGACTCCTGGGAGTCGGCGCTGAAGCTGCGGAGTTCGTGCTTTGTGTGACGCTTTTGGCGGGTCTCCCTGCGGTTAAACACCGAGCCATGTGAGAAAACCTGGGTCAGTAAGGTCTTTCTGGTGACTGCCGAGTCCATCGACGATGAACTGTGGTTTTCGTGGATGAATTTTGTGTTGGCATTCTGGCGGCGGCATTATGCACAATGTGCCTGTGCTGGCTGTTGGATTGCCAAGACTCTTGTCTATTCCACTTTTCACATTACACAATGGGGAGCATTTTGTGTGATATTCAATAGCACAGGAATAGAGCATAATGGGGACGACCCGTTGCCGTTAAGTTGGAACCTCGACTGACTAACTAACTAACTAACTAACTAACTAACTAACTAACTAACTAACTACCTAGCTACCTAGCTAACTGACAGGCAAAAAGAAGTAAATATGTATGGAGCATCGTATCTGTGTTGACAGCCGGACGCGTCTGGGGGTGGGAAAGATGTGTGCGTGTGTGTGTGTGTGTGTGTGTGTGTGTGTGTCTGTGTGTGTGTTGCCATGGAACCATCAACGTCAGAGCGGAGGCGGCGCTAGCACGAGCCGGTGAGACCTGGAATGGCGCAAAATAAGCAAAAATTACAATAAACAAGAAAATCTATATACAGTAATTTATAATTGAAAATAGTAAATTTAAGACACATAGCAGCCAGCAGGTCTCCGCACGTGTGAAGATCTCCTATTATTTTAAACATAATATTTACATTTAAATTGTATCACAACGTCTCGTGCTCCATACGTTATATCAAGCAAGTTGGAGTACCGTCGGCAGGCCGGATGAAATGGTGTCGCGGGCCGGATCCGGCCCGCGGTCCGTAGTTTGATGACCCCCTGGTCTACTGGACACCCTCGGGCAAGGTGTAGTTCATGTTTATATCCCATCCCTCATACCCAATCAGAGTTATGCGAAGCCGTGGAAGCAGGTGGCGGATGCAGTGTGAGAGCATCTGGCAGATTGTGGTTGGTTATGGGCTACACTCTGGGGCGATAGGCAAATGATCTCTTCAGTAGAGATAATGGCTAAGGCCACCAACTAGTACAGTCACTACACAGAAGGAAAGCAACGGCAAACTACCTTCAGCGTAACTTTCCAAGAAACCCTAACAACCATGAAAGTGAGATGTTTTACGGAAGGTTGTTATGGGAACGAGATTCTGCAATGGGTACGCTACTGAATGGATGCATGAACACCTCTAAGGCGGAATTAATGTGCATAACTGGGCTTCACACCAGTTCATGTATTTGGGCTAGCTCTGAGTCTGGTCAGTCAGTATCCGCTAACTGAGTCCGCACTGCATTGATTATATCAACAGTGCTCTTGCTTCTTCCCGTGTACTGATTAGTTCATTATGTGCCAGGTGGTCTGTGCGTTCATTACCTCACTGGCATGTCCAAACGAGACTTCTTCTCCCTACCCGTTACCAAAGAACTATCTATGTGAAACTTGAATACAGCGCTCTCCTTCCCCTCTCCAGGCTTATAAATCAGCAGGGTGTGCAAGGTCGGTACTGGAACTTCACACCTACGGAGAGGCATATTAGTACGTAACCAGGTCAGGATTCAGTGTAAGACATAATCACTGACTGTGGTCGTGTCTGAATTGGAAATATGTCTTCCTCTCGTTTAGGGATTTCATGGATTCCAACCCGGTGACCCGCAGTGACATCCTCCTTTCTTGTGTGTTGCTGGTAATTTTCAATTTGGTTGGACTAAATTGTTGACGTCTCGTTAGTGACTTGATGACGAAACATACAAGTACCTCTGAAGTCAGAGTGTGCTCGCCTAATGACGAGGGAAACTGGCAATAGGGAAAGCTAATCCACACGCAAAAAGACTTATATGGACTACGCTTGGTTTAAAAACGAGCGAACGCAAAAAAGGACAAATCTCTTTATTCATCCGTGTGAAGTCGGCGTCTCTGGCTTATTGGTAGAGCCTACAGTTCTACCATCAAGATATACGGGTTTTGAAGTCAGGCCTAGGTGGTTTGACAGCTGATTAGCTTTTGTTGATTTCCAAATGGGAAAAGCGTCGGCCGTTCAGAAAGCAATAGCAAACTAAATACAAAATATGGTTGCATCTCTTTTGCAGGACGTTGTGATCAACCCCAAACCCAGTTGTATTTACAAACAGTTTTGCTTCCAGTAGCTTGCCATTACTTTCTAAACGAGAAGTCAATGTTTATAAGTGAAACTGGTCCGTGTAGAGAACGAACCTCCAATACCATGTGGTCAGCGCACCAGAAGTTTAAGAACGTGCGCTCTTTTCATTCGGCCACATTGCCCTGTAATGGCAATCTATTTAACGTAAATTTGCTAGAAAATCACAAATGTTGGGACTGCTTGTAACATCATGTGAAGGACGTACTGTGAACTCGGCGTTAGATTGACCAGCAATCTGTCTCAATGTCTTTCCCTACACTCAGATAGTCACAATATCGTCTATTTCACCACATCTACTTCCAGGTCACCCCATCTACTTCCATATCATCACATTTACTTCCATTTCAACACATCTACTTCCATTTCACCCAATCTACTTCCATTTCTCCCAATCTACGTCCATTCCACCCCATCTACGTATATTTCACTCTATCTACTTCCATTTCATCCCATCTATTTCTATTTCACCCATTCTACTTCAATTTTACCCCATCTACTTCCACTTCACCCCATCTACTTCCATTTCACCCTGTCTACTTTCATTTCTCCCAGTCTACGTCCATTTCACCCCATCTACTTACATTTCACTCTTTCTACTTCAATTTTACCCCATCTACTTCAATTTCACCCCTTCTACTGCGCTTGCTTGCCTACCTAACGGCTATATGTTCCAATCCCCATGGAGACGGGGATCTTTTTCAATTCGCCTGATTCCCCAGGCCGACGTAAACCAACATGTGCACCAGCAAATGTCCAGTAATGTAAAGGAGGGCAGCGTTTTATTGATCACATAACCTATAAAGTTCCTGCACCATATGCAGGGCTAGCATTATATACCAAGTATACTATGACAAGGGATAATATACTTTACAAATTTTCAGCATTTAATGTTTAGAGACTAGGGACTGTCAACTTCGGTACAAGTAAATGTGTCTTACTGTGTTGATATTTTTTTCCAATACATCTTTATTACTCTTTTAATCTGTTCAAGGTGTACTCAAGATTCTTTAGAGAAGCATATCTCTTTATTCTCCAGGTAATGTATATGTTCTGTACTGGCACCTTGCCGTCATGACTGAAGATAGTTTGTTACATTGTGAGTCAATACGTGCACAATAACTACGAGTACAACCCATTTAGGAAGGGGGGGGGGGGGGGGGGACAAGGATGGGGTCATACCTCTTTATAGCATAAAGGCGGGGCTGAATTGTAGAGACCATGTATTGCCAATTCAGTGTGACCCCTCTCTCGGCCTGCCTAGTTTACTCCAGGGGAAAGATAGCACCAATACATCCGGGAAAAGACATGCTGCTGCATCGACAAAGCAAAGCTCTAGATGTCTGTCTGTCGGAGCTTCGATCCTAGACTAGTTGCCAGCCAAGGTTTAGGAGAGTCTGGTCTGCCCTGCCATCATATTTAGTCTTTAGGTTACATTTCCTAGCATTTGGATAAGCCTTGAACCCTCCCAATTGCGCTCCTGCGCCCGAAGCCGTTGGCACAATGTGGAGTGTCAGTTTTGGTTACCACCGCCTATCATTCGGCGCTGAAAGAAATATATATTAATGTATAATGTCACACAGTAGTTCAGTCATATCAGGCATTGACAGAAAAGAAATTTATCACTAATTAATTGTCTAAAGTTTTGTTAACATTCTATAAAGAAGTACATCTCTTCATCCTGCAAGTAATTTATCACTAACCTTTAATTGTCTCAAGTGGTGTTCACATTCTATAAAGAAGCACATCTCTTTATCCTGCAAGTAATTTATCACTGATCTTTTTTTAATTGTCTAAAGTGTTGTTAACATTGTGTGTGCGGGTGGGGGGGGGGGGGGGGGATGTCTGCCTGTATGTATGTATGTCTGTGAGTGTCTATCTGTGTGTGTCTGTCTGTGTGTTTCAGTATGTGCGTGTATGCGCCTGTCTGTGTGTATGTGTTTGTGTGTGCCTGTCTGTGTGTGTCTATCTGTGCGTGTGTGTCTGGCTGTTATGTCTGTACGTGTGTCTGTTTGTTAGTGTGTCTGTCTGTGTTGGCGTGTGTGTGGATTTATGTGTGTGTATGTGTGTGTGTGTGTGTGTGTATGTGTGTGTGTGGTGTCTGTAGTGTGTGTATTCTTCTGCGCGTGGTGTGTATGTGTGTGAGTGTGTGTGTGTATGTATATGCTCACTGTGCGTGCTAACAGCGCTAATGTTACGGTGTTTTAAGGTAGATAAACGGCAACATTTATCGAGCTGTTTTACGTTAGATACAGCGGAAAAGGTTATGTATGGTGCCTCTTAACCCCAGATACCATGTCACCGAATTTTGAGGTTTTTTTCTAGAGCAAACTGTCGCACCAGCCTCCTAAATGACCGCCGCCTGTGTTGGTTTTCGGCTGATTATTCAATCCATTTGTGTCTAACCTCTATATCCAGAGGCCACTCCACCGTCCACCAGGTACTACAACAGATGTCAGACAAGGATGTGTACAGTCAATCAATCAATCAATTAATTAATCAATCAATATTTCAAAACATATGTTCAGAACCCGTTTCAACCGTCGAATTATCGATTGGTTATAATAGTCACCCTTATGTGTTCTTGCATATTACATAGAACCAGATTTGACATACGTCTGCGAATCATGGACAATTAATAAACAGACGAAAAATTCATGGAAGCCATGGAGATGTGGTTTTATAGAAGAATACTGAAAATTAATTGGGCAGCCAAAATGAACAGTCAGGACGTTTTTAGAGGAGCTGAGAGACAAAGACAACATATTACAAACGTCAGAAAGAGGCAATCATAGTTTTTTTTACCACGTTATGAGAAGACAAGAACCGGAACATGTTGTGACAACCGGAACGATTTGAGGGAAGAGAGATAGAGAAGACAGCGTGAGAAGATTCTTGACAGACTTGTGTCATGGCACGGAAGGGAGTCAACACACGAATTGATCCTTGATGTTGGAGATCTCATTTTATGGAGAGGCATGATAGCTCACGCCAGCCAGCAAGGCACTAATGTATCTACATCTGCTTGCCTAGATTAGGCTGCGATTTCGCTTCCTGGAGTCTGTGTTTGCTGCCTTGGTGTGAATTTAATCTTTCGTCTGGTTAGAATCGCACACGTTTAAGGCCTTGTGGTGTTGGGTTCCCGCCCCATCTCATTGTGTACTTCTTTCAGTGAGTGGTTTACCAGCAGTCATCCCTCTTGAGACGCCATCTTTGTCTCAGTCTTCGTTTCAGTCTTGTTCTGTCTTTCTATCTTCTTGGTCTTTCATTTCTTTGAAATCTGTTGTCGTAGACGGCTTGAAAACAGGATCTTGGTGGAGTTAAATCTCTTCTCATGCTAGCCACTGACTATTTTTGGTCGCATTCGTTTGTACGTTCTTCCTCCTCCTCTGCTACTTCTTCTTCTGTTACTTACCTCTTCTGCTACTTCCTTTTCTGTTACGTCCTCTTCTGTCGTCCTCTTCTGTGTACGGTCTCCTGACTTTTTAATTATACAGTACGCGCTTCACTGAAGGTACAAAAGTAATTCCATATACGGGCCAACTTCTACTCATTATTCTTCTCTTGCCCTAGCGCTTTATTATGAACATAGTAGAAAGGATGTGGGGGTAGTTTTCTGTGTTTCGCTTGTCTTTTTGCTTGTGTCAATATTTGATTTGTTCATCGTCTCTTTTGCTACACCCATCCCCTCCTTTGTCGTCTTCTCACCGTGTATCCCGATGTTCTCATGTAGAACGCTGTAGCCACTGGTTAATTTTGTTCCATTCAAGCCAAATGACCGAATTGTTTAATTCTTTTGTGCTTTATCATCATCATCATTCCTCCAAAGTCGGAGAGTGTCTGCCTGCACGGTGAGGAACCACCAGTCTGCACACCAATAAGTCAAACATGGGACAACGGATACTCACGCAAACCTCAGGTCCTGTATGACATCACACTGATGTTGGATAACAGGATGTCTTCATCCGACATACAGGACTTCACGCTGGAGATCACAGCCAGCGAACACAAGCAAGAAAGCAATCATCATCATCATCATCATCATCATCATCATCATCATCATCATCATCATCATCATCATATCATCATCATCATCATCATCATCATCTTCCCCTTTTGCCGTCAATCGTCGTGGGGAGGAATAACTAGCGTTCAAGCTCCCTATGGGTGGCACTGGATGGTGTCATTCCGTGCGATTGTACAATGTCTGTGATGTCGTCGGTCCGTTTTCTTCTCGGGCCTCCTCTTGCTCTCGTCGCATATGATCTTTGATGTAGGTCCAGTGCTGGTAGTTGATGGTATTGCATTCTAACGAGATGGCCAAACTACTTGATCTTTTGTCTATCGATAAATGTGGCACAAAGTGTTAATCTCACTGTCTGTCTGATAACAGCATTTCTTATTCGGCCTCGGATTAATATGTTGGCAGCTCTCCTCGGGCATCTCATCTCACAGGTGTTGGTTTTGCCTAAGTATGATTTTGATCTGGATAATATCCAATTTGGTGCTCAATAAATTGTGTAATAAGTGTTATTCCTACACTATTTCTTCGTGTGTTTCGAGCTGCGTTTTGTATGCATCTCATCTCACATGATGTGATTTTACGCCTGTGTGTTTCTATGGGTGTCGGTGTGTGGCA
>JACEFZ010022634.1:35000-72500 GCA_014155875.1 Cepaea nemoralis
CTTTAGGTAAACCGCTCTGTGGAAAGAGGCCGAGCCATATGGGATAAAACCTGGTTCAGTTAAGTTGATCTTCTCGCTTTCAAATCCCTTTTATGGAAGTACACCTAGTATTTTTTAATGACTGAATGTTTTGAAATTATTGCCGTCAAAGTTTTATATTCACTGTCTGTGGAGTCAATGCAATATACTGCTATAGTGTCTCTAATTTTCGGTCATGTTTTCCACATTACAGCTCTATTCACAAAAGGTGTTGGAAATATCCATCACGGTTTAGTTGGCAAGAATGGATACGTTTTTAATTTCATGTTGTCAGAGATCTTGTGCATTACCAGCATTGTGCTGTTTTTAATGTTGACGATTGAAACCTGAAGTTCATTGATTGTGTGGGGATTGTTTTCGTACTCTTTAGTTGAGATCAATTACTGAAACATCTGCGTGTAGCAGTGGTATTGTGAACTAACGTTTAAATAGCGCTTGAACCGTGACGTAATACACAACTTAAATGATGTTGCGCAAATGCATTCATAATTCAACGGCTGAATATTGAAGAGGGTTGGCTATTAAAGACGATAAAACAAAGTAAATTGATATATTTTGATTTCACTTGAAACGTCATAAGAATTTTAATAGAACAATAATGGAGGGGTATATGCCTGGGAAGAGGGGAAGAGGAAAGCCAAAGAGAAGTTGGGAGAACCACTTTAATAAAAGAAGATCAAGGTGGTCTCCATTGAAGCGCGATGACTGTCTTACCAGTCCAGTGGCCGTGTTGTCAAATCCCTATCTAGGCACTGATTTCTTTATTAAGAACCAAGACGCCCAGGTCGAGGCAGCTTACAATGGAACCAGGAAATCGCGTGGGAAGTAAAGGCGGTATGCGTAATTTTACTAGTCGCTTTCGAATGTTGTTTAATACACAAAGTAGTCGCTTGTTAAAGTTTGCAGAAGCCATAATGATTAATCTACATAGGCCAATTTTGTGCAAACAGAAAGACATGATAGTCAGTTTAAAATTACCGTGGTAGACAATTTACATTACTGTGCGAACATGTGTATATTTCAGCTTGAAGGATTTATCTTGTTATATCACTTCGTGATGTGTGAATGCTGCAGTATGTACCTGACACCATGCAGTGAAATATGTCAGGCAATAAATCGTGCAATCTGTTGTTTGTGTTTTCATTATTCAAACTTTACTAAGACGCGATTACAAGTAACAAAAATGGACGTTGCAGACAAAGCCTTCGTCAGCACATAAAAAATAATATCAAATACACGTCGATACAACTACATGGAGAACTCTGCGTTGAGTTGTGTGCATATTCTACCGTGGTGGTATGAAGTGATTTACCTTCACATATTCTACCGTGGAGGTATGAGGTGATTTACCTTCACATATTCTACCGTGGAGGTATGAGGTGATTTACCTTCACATATTCTACCGTGGAGGTATGCAGTCATTTACCTTCACATATTCTACCGTGGTGGTATGAAGTCATTTACCTTCACATATTCTACCGTGGTGGTATGAGGTGATTTACCTTCACATATTATACCGTGGTGGTATGAAGTGATTTACCTTCACATATTCTACCGTGGTGGTATGAAGTGATTTACCTTCACATATTCTACCGTGGTGGTATGAAGTGATTAACCTTCACATATTCTACCGTGGTGGTATGAGGTGATTTACCTTCACATATTCTACCGTGGTGGTATGAAATGATTTACCTTCACATATTCTACCGTGGTGGTATGAGGTGATTTACCTTCACATATTCTACCGTGGTGGTATGAGGTGATGTACCTTCACATATTCTACCGTGGTGGTATGAAGTGATTTACCTTCACATATTCTACCGTGGTGTTATGGGGTGATATACCATCATATATTCTACTGTGGTGGTATGAAGTAATTTGCCTTCACATATTCTACCGTAGTGATATGAATTGATTTACCTTCACATATTCTACCGTGGTGATATGAAGTGATTTACCTTCCCATATTCTACCGTGGTGGTATGAGGTGATTTACCTTCACATATTCTGTCGTGGTGGTATGAAGTGGTTTACCATTACATATTCTACCGTGGTGGTATGAAGTGATTTACCTTCACATATTCTACCGTGGTGGTATGAGGTGATATACCTTCACACATTCTACCGTGGTGGTATGAAGTGATTTACCTTCACATATTCTACCGTGGTGGTATGAAGTCATTTACCTTCACATATTCTACCGTGGTGGTATGAAGTCATTTACCTTCACATATTATACCGTGGTGGTATGAAGTCATTTACCTTCACATATTCTACCGTGGTGGTATGAGGTGATTTACCTTCACATATTATACCGTGGTGGTATGAAGTGATTTACCTTCACATATTCTACCGTGGTGGTATGAAGTGATTTACATTCACATATTCTACCGTGGTGGTATGAAGTGATTAACCTTCACATTTTCTACCGTGGTGGTATGAGGTGATTTACCTTCACATATTCTACCGTGGTGGTATGAAATGATCATACCTTCACATATTCTACCGTGGTGGTATGAGGTGATGTACCTTCACATATTCTACCGTGGTGGTATGAAGTGATTTACCTTCACATATTCTACCGTGGTGGTATGAAGTGATTTACCTTCACATATTCTACCGTGGTGGTATGAAGTGATTTACCTTCACATATTCTACCGTGGTGGTATGAGGTGATTTACCTTCACATATTCTACTGTGGTGGTATGAAATGATTTACCTTCACATATTCTACCGTGGTGGTATGAGGTGATTTACCTTCACATATTCTACCGTGGTGGTATGAGGTGATGTACCTTCACATATTCTACCGTGGTGGTATGAAGTGATTTACCTTCACATATTCTACCGTGGTGGTATGAAGTGATTTACCTTCACATATTCTACCGTGGTGGTATGAAGTGATTTACCTTCACATATTCTACCGTGGTGGTATGAAGTGATTTACCTTCACATATTCTACCGTGGTGGTATGAAGTGATTTACCTTCACATATTCTACCGTGGTGGTATGGGGTGATATACCATCATATATTCTACTGTGGTGGTATGAAGTAATTTGCCTTCACATATTCTACCGTGGTGATATGAAGTGATTTACCTTCACATATTCTACCGTGGTGATATGAAGTGATTTACCTTCACATATTCTACCGTGGTGGTATGAGGTGATTTACCTTCACATATTCTGTCGTGGTGGTATGAAGTGGTTTACCATTACATATTCTACCGTGGTGGTATGAAGTGATTTACCTTCACATATTCTACGTGGTGGTATGATTTGATTTACCTTCACACATTCTACCGTGGTGGTATGAAGTGATTTACCTTCACATATTCTACCGTGGTGGTATGAAGTCATTTACCTTCACATATTCTACCGTGGTGGTATGATGTCATTTACCTTCACATATTCTACCGTGGTGGTATGAAGTCATTTACCTTCACATATTCTACCGTGGTGGTATGAGGTGATTTACCTTCACATATTATACCGTGGTGGTATGAAGTGATTTACCTTCACATATTCTACCGTGGTGGTATGAAGTGATTTACATTCACATATTCTACCGTGGTGGTATGAAGTGATTAACCTTCACATTTTCTACCGTGGTGGTATGAGGTGATTTACCTTCACATATTCTACCGTGGTGGTATGAAATGATATACCTTTACATATTCTACCGTGGTGGTATGAGGTGATGTACCTTCACATATTCTACCGTGGTGGTATGAAGTGATTTACCTTCACATATTCTACCGTGGTGGTATGAAGTGATTTACCTTCACATATTCTACCGTGGTGGTATGAAGTGATTTACCTTCACATATTCTACCGTGGTGGTATGAAGTGATTTACCTTCACATATTCTACCGTGGTGGTATGAAGTGATTTACCTTCACATATTCTACCGTGGTGGTATGGGGTGATTTACCATCATATATTCTACTGTGGTGGTATGAAGTAATTTGCCTTCACATATTCTACCGTGGTGATATGAAGTGATTTACCTTCACATATTCTACCGTGGTGATATGAAGTGATTTACCTTCACATATTCTACCGTGGTGGTATGAGGTGATTTACCTTCACATATTCTGTCGTGGTGGTATGAAGTGGTTTACCATTACATATTCTACCGTGGTGGTATGAAGTGATTTACCTTTACATATTCTACCGTGGTGGTATGAAGTGATTTACCGTCACATATTCTACCGTGGTGGTATGAAGTGATTTACTTTCATATATTCTACCGTGGTGGTATGAAGTGATTTACCTTCACATATTCAACCGTGGTGGTAGGAAGTTATTTACTTTCACATATTTTGCCGTGGTGGTATGAAGTGAGATACCTTCACATATTCAATCGTGGTAGTAAGAAGTGGCCGGTCTCCCTAGTCTAGGAGTTACACGACTTTCTCCGTAATCTCTTATAATCTCGTGAGTAACGTAACTTGTGCGAGAATCGGTAGCGGTTCTCTCCGCGTCGGTAACTTGTAGGGTATGTGAGGCGGTCGCTCAGAAAGTATTTTCAAACTACTGAGCATAATCTTGCCAAGAAATCAACAATCCGCTGAAAATGCTGATGTTGACAAGGATGTCCTGTAAAGGGTATGTAAACAAAACACACAAACAGAAAGAAATAAACATTATGAAGTGAGATACCTTCACATATTTAACCATAGTAGTATGAAGTTATATATTATACCTTCACATATTGTAAGCCATGTCATAATGAAACCTAAGTTGCCAGTTTTCGCCCTGGCCACCTTTCCTGTAGCCGACAATTACCAGACATGACAATTATAAAGTACTTATTTTAAGGCAGGGTTGACCCCGGATCAACCAGGACACCCTTAACCTTTAAAAAGAAAAAAAAAGTTGTTGCATATGCTTTACAGGACGTAGAAGTCAACCCGAGCATTTTTTTGGCTGTTCGTGATTCCTGGGCAAGTTTACGTTCTATAGTTTCCGATTGCTTTCTGAACGACCGACACCATACCATTTCATAAAAAGCCAATGTCAGGCGGTCTGCTGCCAAATCGCCCACAGCTGTTTCGAAAGCGGGTATGCGAGATTACGAACTGTACCTTCACATATTGTAAGCCATGTCATAATGAAACCTAAGTTGCCAGTTTTCGCCCTGGCCACCTTTCCTGTAGCCGACAATTACCAGACATGACAATTATAAAGTACTTATTTTAAGGCAGGGTTGACCCCGGATCAACCAGGACACCCTTAACCTTTAAAAAGAAAAAAAAAGTTGTTGCATATGCTTTACAGGACGTAGAAGTCAACCCGAGCATTTTTTTGGCTGTTCGTGATTCCTGGGCAAGTTTACGTTCTATAGTTTCCGATTGCTTTCTGAACGACCGACACCATACCATTTCATAAAAAGCCAATGTCAGGCGGTCTGCTGCCAAATCGCCCACAGCTGTTTCGAAAGCGGGTATGCGAGATTACGAACTGTACCAATTTAGCAAAAGTACCTCTGCATGTCTACTTGGCCTGTGCTGGAAGCTCATTTGTTCCTGAAGCACAAAGTTTTCAATCCTGGTGTGACCACTATAGCTTTCAGTTCTGATATTACCTAGTGCTTCGTCTAATCCAGTGGTTCTCAACCAGTGGGGAATCCCCCCGGTGGGGGGGGGGGGGGGGGAAAGAATGTTAGGGTTTCTAGGGGGGATTAAGATTATTTCAAGATTGCGTTAATACAGGAACCGATTACTTGACATTGTTTTTCCCTTCATACTTTACGGTTCTGTACGTCTCACCCTTCTAAAATTCATTTTATACAGTAAGTAGACCCACAAATTGCGTTTTATGTGGACGTCTAGACTTGTTTTAGTATGCGCTATTTAATTTAGCTGCCATTACTACAGATACTGTGTAAAGGAGGGGGGGGGGGGGGAATTTTAGGTAGGAAATACGAAAGGGGGGAATGACGCTCTGAAAATATGGTGAAAGGGAGGGGGCACGGGCCAAATTTTTAGGTATGAAATACGAAAAAGGGGGGGGGGGGAGAGAGAGAATGACGTTCTGAAAATATGGTGAAGGGGGGCATGGGCCAAAAAAGGTTGAGAACCACTGGTCTAATCTGTTTCTTTCTTCTATATGAGAGCCAATCAATACCTGCTGTTTATATCATACTACTTCTGAAATTATCTTCTTGTTGGATTTATTATTATTACTATTATTATTACTATTATTTTTATTATTATTATTATTATTTGTCTTCTAATCCGTCTTCTTATTCATGTGTGTCCTCTTCTTCGTTTCTTGTTCTTCGTTTCTTCTTCATCGTCTTTACTTCTTCTTCTATGTGGTGTCTACATGGTGTCTATGAGGCGTCTCTACCTCGCCTCATGATTTGCCCCAATCTATTGAGTTCTCTCCAGAAGCTCTACATTAGTGATTCCGCCCTACCATCGGCTACTAGTATTACACATAAATATTAATTTGGGAATCCTTTGAGGCCATCAGGACAATTATTAAATATTTGCACACGTATTGTTTTGCACTAATATAAATAGGGGTAAGAATTAGAGACCAGAGGACGCACCAGACAACATGGAAGTTGAAAGCTGTAGTTGCAGGCCGGGATTTTAACCTGTCACCTCTCCAAATGACGACCGCGCCTCGCTGTAGGAACAAGTGTACTTCGACGCATGACCAACTAACACCCTATAAATGTGTCTTCATTAGCTAAGTCTATCATCTACATGAACCCACAACTATTTCCTTTCAATGTTCGTTACTCACCGGACACAGTATTGCGTTCTGATGTGTTTGTGTGCTTGTTATTTGACCTATGCTGGTTTAATATAAAATTATGATACCTATGCCTATTTCAATAGTTGGATTCGAATTCTGTTCATATTCCGTAGTAGGGTAATTTTTTATTTTTTTTTGCATATCCTTTACAGGACATCGCTGTCAACACCAGTATCTTTCAGCTGTATGTTGATTTCTTGGCAAGATTACGCTCAGTAGTTTGCCATTGCTTTCTGAGCGGCCGGCTCACATACCCCGTAAGTTACCGATGCGATTCGAACCAGTGTTGATTCTCACCGTCATCACGTTACCGACGAGAGTATACGAGATTACGGAGAAAAGTCATAACCTCTAAGCCACGGAGCCGGCAGTAGGGTAATAGACCTGGCTAATAAAGCCACTTTTTTAGGGACGTCTGGTTTGTCATGCGTCGAAGTACATTTGTTCTTGCAGCAAGGCGCTGCCCTCATATGGAGGTGACAGGTTCGAATCGGTCGGTAATTAGAGCTTTCAATTTTGATGTTGTCTAGTGCGTCCTCTAGTCTCTAATTTTTACCCCTACTTCTAGGAGCGCAAAACAATACGTGTGTATTTATGTATTAATCATCTGCTACCAAACTACAAATGTTTATTTGGGTAGAAAATGTTAGAAAACAGAAACAATGAGGCGCCATTCGTGCACACGCGGTCGTCAGATTGATAAAAATCGATCACATGAATATTTATCGCCCACAGTTAACTAGTCCATTAATCAAATATGGCTGGACAGGAGTGGGGCAGCCACCGGGTTGAGTGCTCAGTGTTTTTGTCGGTGCAAAGAAGTTCCGATCATATTGAAAATTGTAAACACTGACACGGACGACATTTGTATGCCCCGAGGAGAGGGCGAGGGCGACGGAGTGTCGGACTGAGGGGGTGATCAAAGGCACATGTTGTTTGTTATGACGTGGTTTTATATTGAACGAACAAACGAACGAACGGTCTTTTTTTTCAAAGGGTAAGAAATTGGGCATGCAGGCCCGTCTTACATTCGGCCCTTCCAATCACTCATCTGTCATTTATCAAGTGTGCATGTTACATTCACATAGGACAAAATCATTGTCAAATGGATTTTGTAAACATAAACAATGCATATTATCATGTTATGAGACAGTTAGACACACGTACACACGCACATTCATAAACACACACGCACTCATACCTGCATACATACTTGCATTATTTGCACACACTCTCACAGTTATGCGTAAAATTCAGTCTACAACTACAATAAATGGTGTGTAAGGACTACGTTTGAGTTTAAAGTGAGCGAACGAAAAAGAAAAGAAAGAAAGCACACACTCAATAACATACAAATACACAATTCCTCGCATACATTGCATGCATGCACACCTACCCATACAAACATTTACACATACATACACGAAATGTACACACATATACATATACACACACGCACACACACACTTACACACACACGCACACACATATCGCACACATACACACAAACACACACATACACACTCAAACATTTCTTTTCCGAAACATTCGTGCCCAGTCTGTCACTGTTGTCTTCGACACATTTGTTATCTTGCGCTGCCTGCATTCTTCGATGAATGTCCACTGGTTGGCATTCTTCAAATGAAAGAAACTGAATCACCGATCTTTGAGCTTCTTTGGACGGATTTTGGATCAACCAGGCCATTTTCTCAACGGTCAGAAACAGAACCTATGCATCATGGGACGATAAGTACGTGCTCTTTTATTCATTAGTCATTACTTATCACATGACTATGACATGATCATGTTCAACGTACGCAATTACGCGCGGCACGGCACGAACGGATTTCAAATGAACGCTCCTAATATATATATATATATATCCATCCACCCACTCACATACTCCCATTGTGTGATGACACAGCGCTGTGTACTTCTGTGAGATTTCTTGTAAGATTTCGAACGAACGAGCGAACGACATTTATTTTCAAATTGTCACAAATTGGGCTCGCAAGCCCGTCTTCTATTCAGCCCTTCCAATCACTCATCTTGCATACGTCAATTATCTATTGTGCCTGTTACATAGGGGAAATAAGCATTGTCAAATGAAAGTTGTGAACATAAACAATGCATAGTACCATGCTAGAGGCCATTAGGCAGCCAGACACATATACACACGTGCATGCATGAACACATACATACATACCAGCATACATGTACATGATTTACACAAACTTTCATAGCTTTACAGCCACTCAATAACACACAAACATGCTCTACCTCGCTTACACACATATATACTCACAAACATGCTCTATCTCGCTTGCACACATATATACTCACAATCACAAACTCACTAACAAATGTTTACTTATACATACTGTCTCTCTTTCTCCATCTCTCTCCATCTCTTTCTCTCTCTCCATCTCTCTCTCCGTCTCTCTCTCCATCTCTGTCTGTCTGTCTGTCTGTCTGTCTGGCTGTCTGTCTGTCTGTCTCTCTCTCTCTCTCTCTCTCTCTCTCTCTCTCTCTCTCTCTCTCTCTCTCTCTCTCTCTCTCTCTCTCTCTCTCAGAACAGGCCACTCCAGAAGTTTATATGTTCTGTACTTTTACATACATGATATATTCTCTGTCATACTAAATTATATAGTATTCATCGTATTTGCGTGTTTACCCGTCACAAGTGATGTATGTTTCATTGTGTGTATTTTTGTATCAATGTTTCTGCTATGCTTAATTCTTTTTCGTGTATGTATTTGCTCTTGTCACGTGGCTGTATGTTAGCCTGTGCATGTATATATTATCCAGCAAAGGAGAGAGAAATTACAGATCTTTATGCATACTAGTTTGCAACATTATGGGTTGCCGTGACCATTTCCTTTACTCTCCGTTCGTTTCTCTCCTACGAAAAAGCAGATATGCATGTCACGCGCATGAATCGACAAGAAAACACTTGAAAATACTCTTTTACACGCATTGATGTATGAATCGACAAGAATTCACTTTAAAATACTCTTTTACAAACATTAATGCGTATGGATATATGGTGCCATACGCATATTTTTAAAAACCAATCGGCACTGGAATGGGAGAGGGGGAAGAGGGTGGGACGAGAGAAGGGGAGTTGGGGGAGAGAGTGGAAGAGAGACGGTGAGTGGTAGGAGAGAGGGTGAAGACGGAGCAGGAGGGTGGGAAGAGACAGTGGAGAGAGGGGAGAATGAGGGAAGAGGGTGGGAGGGTGAGGGAGAGGGGTGAGAGGGTAGAAAGAGGGGAGAGAGAGTGAAGAGAGATGGGGAGAGCGAGGGAGAGAGGAGAGAATGGGGGAGGGAGGGAGAGGTGGAGTGGGTTGGGGTGAAGGAGAGAGGCAAGAGAGAAAGAGAGGGGAAGAGGGGAGAAAGGGGGAGGACGAGAGAGGGAAGAAGGTGGAGGGCGAAAGAGGGGAGAAAGGGGGATAGCGAGAGAGGAGGAGAGGGGTGGGAGGAGAGAGGGGGAGAGAGGGGAGATGGGACGGAAGGGTAGGAGGAGAGGTTAGAAGAGATAGGGGAGAGAGTGGGGAGAAAATGTTAGAGGGGAGACGGGAGGGAGGAGAGAGGGGAGAGAGAGTGCAGGGCAAGAGCGAGGGAGCGGAGTGGGTGTTATTGCCTTATCTTTGTCAAACTTCTTAGAAAACTATTTGTGTCTTGCCCTTGTCAAATTGTAATAGTTAATCTTCAGCTATTTACTTTCATATTCACTTATGCCTTCTTGGGCTGCCTGCCGAGGATAGACAGGCAATCAATGACTGTCCTTCTTCGCTGTCATCTACTATTTTAATGAAGTAGATCTTGCTTAAGCCGGCTTCGTGGCTTAGAGGTAATGACTTTTCTCCGTTATCTCGTATACTCTCGTAGGTAACGTGATGACGGTGAGAATCAGCAGTGGTTCGAATCGCATCGGTAACTTACGGGGTATGTGAGCCGGCCGCTCAGAAAGCAATGGCAAACTACTGAGCGTAATCTTGCCAAGAAATCAACATACAGCTGAAAGATGCTGGTGTTAACAGTGATGTCCTGTAAAGGATATGCAAACAAAAAAGAAAAAAAGATCTTGCTTATTACTTGCTGCACAGCTGTTTAAGCTTTCGGCATATACATCTGAATCTTCTTTGTCCAATATGTCTTTCTCCTTTCATTTCTTCTACCACCCCCCCCCCCCCTCTTTCTGTCTGGTTTATTTTCATTTCCTTTGCCCTCCTCTGTCGTTTCTTCTTTCATTTCCTTCCCCCCCCCCCCCCTTTTTCTGTCGGGCAATACCGTGCGGTAGATTTTCTCAGTATGATGCAAGTCTTGGAAATGCCGCCCCCTACATGTTTTTTTTCTTTTAACATGCCGCCCCCTTATTAAGCCCCCTTACAGTGCTCCCTGATGCGGCCGCCCCTCTGTATCATAGCACGGCACGGCCCAGCTGTTGGGTCTCCTATCATTTCCTTTTCGCCCTCTATCGGGTCTCCTTTCATTCCCTTGTCCTCCTATGTCGGATCTCCTTTTATTCCCTTTTCAACCTCTGTCGGGTCTTCTTTCACTCCCTTTGTCCCATATGTCGTGGGTTCTTTCTTTTTCTTAGTCCCCTCTATCTTGTTTCCACCTTTCATATTTTTATTTTAGTTTTAATTGCCCCAGGGTTCGACAGGTGTCAGAGCCGCCCCACGAGGTCCTCACGTCCTTATGTGTCATTCGGATGACCGCCCCTGCATGTGTCTCTGGCCAGATCAACTACACGGCGATTTCTAAGAATATCTTGGATACAGAAAAGAACAAAAGCATCCATATCCTAAGAGCTGAATATGGAAGAAGGTTGGCTATTAAAGACGATAAAATAAAGAAAATTAAAATATTTTGGTCACTTGGAAAGTCACAACAGTTTGGAGAGAACAATAATGAAAGGGTATATGCCTGGTAAGAGAGGAAGAGGAAGGCCGAAGAGAAGATGGGTGCAGGATGTGGCGGATGATCTCCAGATAGGTATATCGGACGCGGGATATCTTGGTTATGATCGAGAGGTTTTCCGGAAGATTGTTATGGGAGCGAGATTTTGCAAAAGACATGCTATTGAGTGAGTTTGCCATTGCTTTCTCGCTTTATGAACGACCGACGCTCATAACATCGAAATCAGAACAAAAGGGTCTGCTCCAATATCGTTTGCGACTGATTACGAACCCTTGACTCGCTATGTCAGGCGTTTCATACACGCGTTCACTCCCCTAGATCACAGCACCAGCCGCACTACAGTAAAATTTTGTTATCATCAAGATAATTATAATCATCGAGTAACCTTCCAAACGGATTACATGTTTATGCCTTTCCACATATTCTCGGTTCTTGATGTTCTCAAATGTTTACACTGAGAAGTCCTATAAGAAACCAATGAAAACTATAAATTGATTCGCGCAGTTACACAGACATTCAAGTTTTTTATGGCAATTATGAGAAGAGATAAAACTGGGAAACTTACTGACAACTGGCCAGATTGATGGGGAAAAGAATAAGGGGAGGATCGAGAGGTAACTATCTGGATGGCTTGGCCACATGGCGTAAACGAGACAAGAACGTAGAGCTGAATGACTACTGGTAATCTTGGTAAATGCCAACCATGACCGCCAACGCTTATCGGCAAGGCACATGGTAATGATGAGACTAGGAGAATATGTTCATTCACCTGGCTTAATATCACCCTGAAGTTTTCCCTTGACTGCCACATCACTCTGGGGGGAATACCTATGACTGCCACTTCACTCTGGGTATGCCTTGACTGCCACATCACTCTGGGGTATACCTTGACTGCCACATCACTCTCGGGTATGCCTTGACTGCCACATCACCCTGGGTATGCCTTGACTGCCACATCACTCTGGGAGTATACCCTTGATTACCTCATCACCTTGGGGTATGCTACTCTGACTTTGACAATTTCCGACTATCAAGATATGTGAGTGCCCCAGTGTAGCTGTGTTCAGCTGCACAGTTGTTCATTATTACCGACGGACGCTCGGACCCGAGAGCTGCGCTTGCCCCTGTCCACCTTCCAACACTTCGAGGTGCAGTTGGGTTCCCCCCATCAACAGGTCCCTGGCTGATCCACAAATTGTATGTCTTCTGTCTGTGGATATATATCGATCTGTTTGTTTGTCTGTGTCTCCGTCCGTCAGTCCCTCCTCCATGGATCCATCCATTGTATGCATCTATCCAACTAATCTGTGTGCACTCACTTTTACCTTACGTACATACTTACAAACTATACTTATGCTTTATGTGGGAGCGAAAGTTAAGGGTAAACCAGCACATATATGTCCCAAGAATAAATGTATGAGCAGCAATGTAGCTAAATTTGTGGTAGAGATGTCTAAGAGACTGCAATGCACTTGTTGAACTTAATAACCTGTCATGACACGATACGATTTAGCTCAGTACTCTAAAGTGACATCCGTGTGTGTATATGTGTGTGACTGTGTGTGTGGGTGCTTTCACCCCCACATGTATTCCTCATTTAAAAGTGCAAGTTCTGCCGAGAACCAAAAAATTCAACGCGGGAAACAGCTACAGATCCGCCATAACTCAAGAAACGCTCCAGCCAATCAGGAAATAGAAAACATCGATCCTCGTATGCTGTCGCAGTAACTACGCCACCTATGGGAAATAATAATTTTACTTGAGAATTCCCATTAGCTTATCTTTTCTTTCTCGATTTTTTGTGTTCTTCTGTCTGTGTTCTTCTTCGTCACTGTGTCTCTGTTGGGTTACAATTCTTTGTACTTTCAGATGTCCTCTTGGGAGATCCAGAAAAGGGCAGTCTAACAACCCCATAAGCTGATTTATACCGTGTCTGTACTAAAAGTCCCAGGGGAGATGACTTTGTTGTGTGGCATGCGTGGTAATAACATTGAAGCGAGAACATGCATACTTCTTCCACTTCTTCTTCTTTTGTTGTTCTTTATCCTCTATTAGGGCATAGACCGTTAACACTCTCAAGTCAACACGTTATCTCCTGCCGCTCCTTCCACGTCCTTCACAAGAAGTTCATCTCTGTAATTCTCTTCCTCGTGTGTTTAGGTCTCCCTCGTTGTGGGTTCCAGTCAAGGGAGCATCTAGTTATGCCATCCTCACATGTTCTCTATGTGGGTTCCAGTCAAGGGAGTATCTAGTTATGCCATCCTCACATGTTCTCTATGTGGGTTCCAGTCAAGGGAGTATCTAGTTATGCCATCCTCACATGTTCTCTATGTGGGTTCCAGTCAAGGGAGTATCTAGTTATGCCATCCTCACATGTTCTCTATGTGGGTTCCAGTCAAGGGAGTATCTAGTTATGCCATCCTCACATGTTCTCTATGTGGGTTCCAGTCAAGGGAGTATCTAGTTATGCCATCCTCACATGTTCTCTATGTGGGTTCCAGTCAAGGGAGTATCTAGTTATGCCATCCTCACATGTTCTCTATGTGTGCGGCCTATCCTGCGCCAGCGTCTTTTTCTCGTCTCTCGATTCAATTATTTTATTTTATAGTTTCCTTCGTGAGTTCCATACTGGTGATTTTGTTACAATGAGACCAGACATCCTCCGCTTGCGTACTGGTGATTTTGTTACAATGAGACCAGACATCCTCCGCCGGCACTAACTAGTTAATTGTGCACTTTATTGTAGTCCTTCTCCGTATTTCTGACTCATACAGCAGTACCGCACCAACACTGGAATTAAATATCCTCAGTTTGGAGCTAAATTTAACTTTCAGTGCTTCCGTTGAAGTACTTGGGTACCACTTTCGACTGGTGTATGTCTTTTAAAGATCATGTGGAGGCTTTAGTGGTGAAGGCTGGTAGAGGATTTAATGCATTGAGGGCGACGGCAGCAGCTGGGGTAGGGCAGAGGATGCTTTACCGGCTCTTTCAGCAGTTAATAATGTATGTCACTGAGTATGGGATGGGGCTCCTGATAGTATCAAAATGCCAGCTTGAAAGGTTGGAGCGCATACAAAATGCGGCTATGCGGGTGATTCTTTGGTGCACAAAAGACACACCAATTATATGCATGACGCATATAATGGCGCTACCAACAATAGCGAATAGGCATAGGGTTCTTTAGACCAAATGGTATCTGAGCGTTGCTGCAGATAGGGATCACCAGGCTTGTCCATGGGACACATTTTTCAGTCCCAGCCCATCCCATGGCAATTTATGCCTGTCCCATCCCATCCATGGGATTCCCATGATAATATTAATATGGAATACTGTTCAAATAAAATTATGAAATTTATGAAAGTTTAGGGTTAGTGTCTACTAAACAGGACTACATGTAGAAAGAGGCATGTAAAACAACATAATTTATTAATTTTAATATTCTAGAGTATTTTATTAAAACAAAGTTTAATCTATATATGACAATTCAGTGTCATTCTGACAATCTCATTCTGCTTCTGAGTCACTCCGCTCATTCAGCACATTGTCAATTTCCTGCTGATCGACTGTTTCTAATAATTCAGTTAATCCAGGTAATCCCTGAACCATTTCCACAATTTTCATCTTACATGAAAATCTGATATACACAGAGTTTATAACGAGAGCTGGTAACATCCGTTTTCGTAACTTACTCAACAACAATCCAGCTGCACTAAATAAGCGCTCTACTGCTGCTGAGGACACTGGTATGGCCAAAACAATTTTCGAAAGTTGCTTTTAGCAGTGGAAACGTATGTTCATTTTTTAAAATAATTTAATGGTTGTGAAGTTGGTTGCCGTAATTTTTGAAACATGGTGACTTCATCCTCAAGGCATTTGTTTCTGGGGTCATCAAAGTTAAGTGCTTTGTTTTAAAAAAAAAAATAAGTCAAAATCACTTTTCGGCTTTTGTTCTACAATTCCTGCTACTTCACATACAGCAGATGATTCAGAAGAAAGATTTGAATCCTTGATGAATGAAATAACAGTTGGAACAAGAGACTTAGAAAAAGCGATCCAATCATTGGCCCATTTATTGGTGTCTACATTCCCTTTCTTCTTGGTAACAACTGATTTGGCCATGTCTTCTATTTTGGCTTTGATGTCAACTCCAGTAAGGAATGCTGCAGTAACTGCCAGTGAAATGCCGCAATATGGCCAAAGTTTTTCTTCAATAATTTTCTGAAAGTTCTGACAATATTTCTTCACCATGCTGCTGGAAGTTTCTTCGTCAGTATCAACAATAACTGTGTACTGTGTAGGAGGAAGTATAACAGCAAAATTAAATGAGATGTAGCCCCATAAATTTCTAGTTTGTCAAACCAAGTTTTGAATTGCTCATGTATGTACAGCATTCCTTTAATCTGAACAATATTCGGAATGTGGTTTAAGAATTATTCATCATCTTCATGCAAGTAATGCGAGTTTGTTTGTTTTTTTTCAAATGGGCATTGAAACGTTGGTAATATGATCGCCATTCACGTGTTACAGATTTTGTTGGTATGGAAATTGGCATCTATGATGCCTTGCCTGATGTGTATTGTAATATTTTTTCGAAAAATTAAAGTTGATCCATGAACTGATCCAGCTCAGAAATCACGCCACTGCTGAAGCTATCAGTAATGCATGTTGATAACCTGTGCTCAGTACAACCAGATCGGTGCATTTCTGTATTGGTATCAAACCGTCCATCAAATTCTGCCGTCATGCTTGCTGGATTATCAGTTCACACAAACAATGGACTGAAGAATGTGGTAGATTCGGCAAGAAAGTCACGTGCAAAAGAAAAAACGTGCGTAAATTGTGCAGTATGGGATTGATCAATATCAATGTTTATAAGAGACATAGGAAAAGTAATCCATTCCCAATTTTGATCTAGTCCACATGCAAAAATCCCCACATATGCAAAAGATATGTTTATCTTACAGACCAAGAGTCAACTATTCCCGAAATTGCACATTCTGGATCTTGTGCCATATTTTAAAACAATTTTTGAAACTGCAGTTTGGCCAATTTTCCTTGAACCAAAATAGAACTAGTCACCGTTTACCGTGATAGTGATATACCTTGTTTGCAGCGTGAGTAGACATTGCAGCAAAGTTAGCAGCATCACATATAATGTCACATCCAGCCGAAATGGATACTATTGGATGTCATGTAATTAGTTCAACAACTGTTTTTTTTTTGTTGCCACACATTTGACAAAGTTGGTGGTGGTTTTGTTACTTCCCTCTGCTTGGCTTCAAAAAACTCTTTTGATGTTAGTCGAACAACCGGAACCACATTTCATGCTGTGCTGTATTGCAACTCCATAACAACTTTATTTAACCCATTTTTCATTAATCAACTTATATCAACTGTATAACAAGAATGGCAGTCAATTTAGTTAACTAATTTAGTGGTACATTCATTTAGATAGGTCGGATAATGGAGCAGGGACGGATACACTTTAGGATAATTGATAACATGACATATAAGTAAAGTTAAGTGAACATTTCTGAGAAGTTGTATGTATCCAGGGGCAACATGCGGCTGTGAGTCACGGATAGTTTCGCAAACTCTCTCGCAAGAAGGCAGTCAGGGTTTTTCACACACACACACGCACGCACATATTCTCTCTCTCCCTCCCTCCCTCCCTCCCTCTCTCTCTCTCTCTCTCTCTCTCTCTCTCTCTCTCTCTCTCTCTCTCTCTCTCTCTCTCTGACACATACTTTCACAAATACACACAACTCTCAACAAACACACTCATTTTCACACACAGTTTCTCTCACACTCTCACTCACACATAGGCACACACTCTCTCCCTTAGTGTCTCTCACAATACTGTCTCTCATACACACTCTCTATCACATACTCACTCACATATACACACTCTCTCACTCTCTCTCTCTCACATATACTCCCAGATACATACCCTTTCACTCTCTCTCACACATACTCTCTCTCTCTCTCTCTATCTCTATCTCTTAAATTTGCACTCTATTCCACACACTCTCTATCTCTCTCACATAAACTCACACACACACCGTGGGAGTCTCCATGGCGAAGTGGTCAAGCCGTCTGCCTCCGGCTCCGAAGGTTGTGGGTTCGAATACGGGCCGTGTCCTTCGGTTCAAGGGTGCATTTATTTCGGAGATTCCTGTGGGTCGTCGCTAGAGCTACGGAGTTCGTGCTTTATGCGACGCTTTCCACGTTGTGGAAAGAGACTGAGCCAAATGGGATAAGAACCCGGTGCAATGAACTCGGCCCTGTCGACTTTTAAGCGACTTTATTAAACACACTCGCACATCGTTTCTCTCACACTGTATCACACACATTATCTCTCACACGTACTCTCTCACATACATTCTCCCTCTAACACACTCTCTTACACTCTTACTGACACTCTTAAACACACACCCACACACTTTCTCTCTCTCTCTCTCTCTCTCTCTCTCTCTCACACACACACACACACACACACACTCTATCTCAGACACTCAGACAGACACACTCTGTCTCTGTCTCTGTCTCTATCTCTCTGTCTCTCTCTCTCTCTCTCCCTCCCTCTCTCTCTCTCTCTCTCTCTCTCTCTCTCTCTCTCTCTCTCTCTCTCTCTCTCTCTCTCTCTCTCTCTCTGGGCCTGCGAGGCCAATTCTTGACCTTTTGAAAATAAAGTTTGTTCGTTCGTTCGTTCTCTCTCTGTCTTTTTTTCTCTCATACTCACACATTTCTTAGAATACCTGACCAAGAGGAAGAAACATACTGACATTCAACAAAATATACAACCATCAATGAATTATATCTTGAGGGCTTAGACAATGCTGCATGGAACAGCTAAACGTGGAAGGTCTTGTAGTCGGTTGGTTGTGGGTCTGTTGCTCAATGGATTGTAAAGAACGACGTACGTGGACAAGATCGGAATATCGGTGAGCACTGGGTCATCAAGAGAATGAAGTCTCCGACACTGTAATACTTGCGACATAAACTCATCACGATTTTAAAAAAAGGGTGGACAAACAAAAAAAAACACTGCAAGAGATCTTCCTCATGGAACGTCAAGCACTCTTTACCCACATTGTCAAAGAACATTTCGAGCCAAAATAGGCCTTACCAAGCATCTTAGAACTCACGGCTCCAAACTTTCAATCCCACTGGGTGAAGTGAATGGTTGTCATCATTTTTGATGGACAAACTGCGACATGTTACACGCATCAGTGGCTTGGGGAGAACAGAGGTGGAAGGAATGATTCCTGGAAGATTTGGCACGGGTCGAGCAGCAGGAAATGGTCACAGGATATTGCAGATGTACCCCGGCCGAGCATACGTTTCTTATGAGCATAATTTTAAAATGCCATCTGCCTCATTCTTTACTTGGGGACGTAAATTATGTCCCTCTGAAGTCGGGGTGGGTTCGCCTGATGGCGAGGTAATAGGGAAAGGTAATCCACGCGCAAAGGAAGCACTAGAAGTAGTAGCCTGTGTTTGAATTTGGGTTCAAATTAAGCGAATGTAGACAAAATAAATACTATTTTATTAAAATAATTTTTAATGGTGTAAATTTTACAATTGCAGGATGTGCGTTTCTGACTTACTGCTCACGGACTAGCGCCATAGCAGCACAAAGGGCCCTGCACGAACAGAAGACCCTGCCTGGGGTGAGTACATACTTGTCTGCGTACACCCCACATGTCTGTCGTAAACACGCTGAATACATGGTTTCTTCTGTAGAACTTTGCATTGTGTTTCAACTGCACGAACATAAGACTGATCTGTTTATCTGTTTATCTGGATGGTTGGCTGGCTGTCTGAATGGCTGGCTGGCTGTCTGAATGGCTGCTGTCTGTCTGAAAGGCTGGCTGTCTTTCTGAATGGTTAACTAACTATCTGGTTATAGTGGTGGTGATTGTGGTGATGGTGCTGATGATGCTTAACTGATAAATGCCATAGGATGTTTTATCGTCATAAGCCACTTTCCGTAGCTGCCATGGCCTTATATATCGCCGGAATAGTGTTCTTGTTTTATAATACAACATGTCTGCTATCATTTTAACTACATTTGTAGTCATAACAGTGACACGCCCCTACTTCTCATTTTCCGCCATCCAGTTTTGTTTAGTTCAAACTTTCTTTGTGTGTGGCTCTGAATCTGTTAATTTGATGTTGATTTTTTTTTGCAGGTTTTTTTATTTTTCTTTTGCGCTCGCCCGCTCGCTCGCTTTGAACTCAAGCGTAGTCCATGCACACTACTTCTAGTAGTGCTAGACTGACTTGTGCGTGTGTATTAGCTTTCCTTATTAAGTGTCCCTCGCCATCAGGCGAATCCACTCCGACTTCACAGGTACTCGTAATTGGCGTAACCAAGCCAAGGAATATAGGTCAACAGTTAAGTCCAAATGTCCGGTGTAAGGGTTAAATCCCTTTTCTCCACATCAGCACACCGAATGTTTAAGAACACGCGTTCTTATCTTTTCGGCTATGCTGACCTACAATCTGTTAATTTAAGGACGAGCATCATTGGCATCGGGAGATTCCCACAAATACTCTATCTCCTCTCTTCGAAAGCCAGCAAACTCAAATGATTATTCCAGTAGTTATTTGATTAAGTCGGCCTTGCTTTTCCTCTACGTGTTTAGTATCGTAGTGGTGATGATGATAATGATGATGTTGAATGTGGTGGTGATGATGGTTATGATGTTGATGGTGATGTTGATGATGTGAAATGTGGTGGTAATGATGATGATGATGATGATGATGATGATGATGATGACGTTGATGATGATGATGATGATGATGATGATGATGATGATGATGATGATGATGATGATGATGATGATGATGATGATGATGCTATAGAATGTGTTGGTGATGATGATTATTATTGTGGTGGTGATGATGTGGAATAAGGTGGTTATGACGATTACGATGATCATGGTGATATTAATAATGTTGAATGTGGTGGTGCTGGTGTTGATGGTGATATTTATGATATGGAATGTGGTGGTGATGATGATTATAATGATCATGATGATATTGATGATGTTGAATGTGGTGGTGATGATAATTATTATGATGATGGTGATATTGATGATGTGGAATGTAGTGATGATGATGATGATGATGATGATGTTAATGGGGGTACTGATGATATGGATAGTGGTAGTGGTGATGATGTTGAAAGGAATTTTGATTTTGTGGGTAGCGAAGGGATGAAAATAATGATGATATATGAGGCATGAGGAGTTTAGAAAACAAACAGCTCAAGGCGCGGCTGGCAGATTACGGTATCCACCTCATTTTCAGAAGGTACAGTGTTCGATCCCTGAATGAGACTTGGAATATTTCCAAGAACCAATGGTGTACGGCAGTGGTTCTCAACCGGTGGGGAATTCCCCCCCCCCCCCCCAGGGGGGAATTTCAGGGTTTCCAGGGGGGGAATGAAGACCATTTCAAGATCGTGTTAATACAAGAACCGATTACTTGACATAGTTTTTCCCTTCATACTTTACAGTTATGTATGTCTCGTCCTTCTAAAATTCATTTTATAAAGTAAGTAGACCCCCAAATCATGTTTTATGTGGATGTCTAGACTTGTTTTAGTATATGCTTACCTTCCACTTTTACATATACTGTGTAGGCGTGAGGGGATTTTTAGATAGGAAATTTGAAAGGGGGGGAATGACGTTCTGAAAATACGGTGAAGTGGGGAACGGGCCAAATTTTTGATAGGAAGGGGGGGGGAATGGCGTTCTGAAAATATGGTGAAGGGGGGAATGGGCCAAAAAAGGTTGAGAACCACTGGTGTACGGGAATCTTCACACGTCCCCCTATCTTTTTAATAGTGATATTGGACACCTAATCGTCTCGAATAATGGCGAGAAACAGGAGGGAAGGTGTGCAGGTTGCTGACGTTAAACAATCCCATGGCAGTTGGAGATTGCACAGAGAAGCCGGCTTCCATTGCAGACGTGTTAGGAAAACAGTAAAGCACACGCATGGGTAGATAGAGCCCATTACCCCGGGTGGAATCTGTCTAGAGGTGGTACACCTGGCACACATTCATGCAGACGTCGGACACACTAACCTTTGAAGTGTATAACTAGGCGGAACACACTCGCCTCGCGAAAGGAACGAAAATGAATTAACAAACGAACGAACAAAGTTTATTTTCAAAGGGTCACAAATTGGAAACGTAGGCCCGTCTTACATTCGGCCTTTCCAATCACTCATCTTTCCTTCATCAATTTTGCATTTATATTCTCATAAGAAATTAAAAAAAAATGATTGTCAAATGAATGTTGTAAACATAAACACTGCATATTACCATGTCATGAGACAAGCAGGCAGGCAGGCAGACACACGTACACGCGTGCATTCATAAATACATACATGATACCCGTAGATATATGTTTTCCTGCATATATTCTTTACACAAACTCTCACAGTTATGCACCCACTCAATATCACTTTAAATGCACGCTTTCCCCATACATATATATTTACTTACAATCACAAACTCACTAACTGTTTACTTATACACAAACACATACACACACGCACACACACACTTACTCTCTCTCTCTCCCTCTCACTGTCACTCTCTCACTCTATATCACTCACTCTCACTCATCACTCACTCTCACTCCTACTCTCACTCTCACACGCTCACTCTCATACTCTCACACACTCACTCTCACTCTTACACTCACAATCACATTCATTTACTCATGCACACACTCTCTCTCTCTCTCTCTCTCTCTCTCTCTCTCTCTCTCTCTCTCTCTTACTCTCACCTCTCACTCACACTCACATTCACACTATCACTCTATCTCTCACTCTCACTCTCTCTCTCACTCTCTCTCTCTCTCTCTCTCTCTCTCTCTCTCTCACTGACTGACAGACTGACTCACTCGCTCACTCACTCACTCTCTCACGCCCATATATCATCGTTCATACATACAGCAAGAGACACCCAACAATCACCCAGAGAAATAGGTACTTTTCACACTGTGCACAGTTAGCTTGGATCTGCATGGTTCATTTCTCTGAAGTTTTAACGCATTTGTTTTTGGCCACCACTCAAGCGGATCGGAGACATCAGACCGTGAGATGTCCTTTACTATGCGGTGTAGTCCTCTCGGTTAACTGTTGTACTTCTGATGGGGAAGCTGGTTTGGGTGATACGGCAAATGTGTTACTAATGGAATTGATCATGTCTCCAGGTGATAGGAGCTGCCTCTTGGGGGGTGTTTGTCAATGTTGTTTTAGAGTACGGCTTGTTATGTTAGGTGTTGTTATCTATTATGTTAGGTGTTGTTATCTGTTATGTTAGGTGTTGTTATCTGTTATGTTAGGTGTTGTTATCTGTTAAGTTAGGTGTTGTTATCTATTATGTTAGGTGTTGTTATCTGTTATGTTAGGTGTTGTTATCTGTTAACTTAGGTGTTGTTATCTATTAAGTTAGGTGTTGTTATCTGTTAAGTTTGGTATTAGCTGTTATGTTAGGTGTTGTTATCTGTTATGTTAGGTGTTGTTATCTGTTATGTTAGGTGTTGTTATCTGTTAAGTTAGGTGTTGTTATCTATTAGGTTAGGTGTTGTTATCTGTTAAGTTTGGTATTATCTGTTATGTTAGGTGTTGTTATCTGTTATGTTAGGTGTTGTTATCTGTTAAGTTAGGTGTTGTTATCTGTTATTTTAGGTGTTGTTATCTGTTATGTTAGGTGTTGTTATCTGTTATGTTAGGTGTTGATATCTGTTATGTTTTACGTTAGGTTGATTAATGATTGATTGATTGACTGATTTAGGAACCGACATCACAGCATTTGGAGCATTCTCATAAGCGCTCCGTCCCCATCCCCAGCAGCCAGCGAAGAGTTCCAACACCAATAGTACCAGTAGCAATCTGATTATATGTCCGTCTCGCCTTTCCTCTGAGCGTCGCGCGTCGGCCAGCATCCCTCGTCACTCCTCGCTGTCTCATTCTTGCCAGACCATGGTGATCCATTTGCTCCTCCGAAGTGTACACATCCTCCCACAAGGCCGCAACCACGTCTGCCTTGTCATGCATCAATACGCCACCAAATTTTGCAGATCCAGCCAATCTGTCCGCCTGTTCATCCCTCAGCACACCGGCATGCCCCGGAGAAAAGATCCAGGCGATGCTTGCCACCCGTGACCTCCGAAGCGAAGCAAGCCACTCTGCCCGAAGCTTGCCTGTCCTCACCTTCCTCGGCATGCTTTCTGAGTCAGTTACAATCACGATGTGTGTGTATATCGTATTCTCCATCAAGCGGAAAGCTGCACTGACCGCCTCCACCTCCATTCTTAAACTAGATGTTGTGGTATCATATGCCAGGCTCTCCTGCACCAAACGTCGACCTTTAGCTTTTGCTAAGAACCCCCAGGCACTTCTCCTACCTCTTAACACCGACCCATCTGTGTAGATAATCACATCACGCGAGCGAGCATTATCCTGAATTAGTTGCTGGATTTCCACTTCCATGGTCCCTGCTGGCCACTCCCTGCACTCCCGACTCAATGTGATTATAACTCTGCACAAGTCTGACTACACCGGTGGCACTCTGGCCCACGCCTCTCCTCACCTAATATTCTCCAAGATGCACACCTGTCTGATCGTATCCTCCGCCTGAGCCATCCATGATTTCCTTCTTAGAAGGGCAGAATGTTAGACGGGCCTGCGTGCCCAATTCTTAACCCTTTGAAAATAAAGTTTGTTCGTTCGTTCGTTCTTATCAGTCGCTGACCCTTAACTACGTCCAGCGCCTCATGCAACGGGTGATCTGTGTCTGCAGCTACCCTGAGGTATGCCTTCGCCTGCATCACCTTGAGCCTACCAGCAAAACTCGGCAGACCAAGGATGTAACATATACACACTACTGGGGTGTCTCTGCTGCATCCCAGAATGACCCGCACAGCTTCTTTCTGTATGCGCCCTAATTTCACCAGCTGACTCTTTGAGACGGTGAGCAGTCCTAGCAGTCCGTTAGGTTGAATGCTACGTTAAGTTGTATGTTTTGTGCTACGAAATTAGTGCACTATACTGATATTCCCCTGACACGATATATGAGAGGAGACTAATGTGCTTATGGAAATGTTCGTGTGTTTTGAAAAATGAATCATTACCAAGTACGAAACCAAACTGAAGCCTCTGGTTATGTGTTTTCATTAATTCCCGTCTTTTATGTGTATGTCTTCATATAATCTTTTGTTTATATAAATATGTCTTCATATACTATTTTACGCATGCCTTCTTCAAAATTACATGACTGCACATCCGAAAAGCTCTATTGGCAGACAAATGGGTGAGGAAGTAGTCTGTACAGCTTATACTAAACAGGATCAGAAGCCAGGTATTAAACCAAGGTCGAAGAGTGTGGATTCAGCACAGAGGTATGAGCAACAGGGACTTCAAAACAATGGTTTCCGGAGCAACCATTTTGGCAAAGCAGGACGTTTCCCATACCACATGGGAAATTTTAAGAGGCGTCCGAATAGGTATTCCGGATGTTTTAATTGTGGGAGCTGGAGACACAAGGCAGCACAGTGTGATGTACAACCATACAGTGGGCCAACAAATAATAGGAGGAAGGACATTATTTGTTTCAAATGTGGCGGGACAGAGCACTTCCGCTATCAATGTACGATGGGGGAACTGAGCACTCTAATGCAGCGCAAGTGATAGAGACAACCAATAATGAGAGTTGTAGTGGATGCAAACCTCTTTTTGATAAAGACAGTCAGCCTGTCTTAATGTGCGGTCACACAGTTCAAGCGGGATCAGCAGTGCATGCAGGAGGAAGTTTGAAGCTGCATCATGGGTTTGTTAATGATAGTGAAGCAGTGACACTTAGGGATTCTAGTTGTACGACCATCGGAGTTAGAAAAAGTCTAGTACATCCCTCGGATTACACAGGGGGAAAAAGTTAGATGTATAACGTTTAATGGTACAGTAGAATTTTACCCATTGGCCGTGATCACTGTGACAACACCATATATCACAGGAAGAGTGACAGCGTGTGTTCTGGACTCACCAGTGGCAGATCTGATCATTGCAAATGTGCCACGAGTTAAAAAGTGTACAGAAGAGGAAGTAGTTCATTGGTACCACAAATATGGTGTGAGCAGTAACGAGGTAGTTACCAGAAGAAGACCTAGATTAGATACTATAGCTGACAAAGAAGAGGCACTTGAAGTTGACAACCAAACAGGGACGAATGGTAGCACTGCTGAAAAAGAGAAGACTGATCCCAAGCAAAACCCTAGTGACTGTCAAAGACGAGACAGCACTCTTGAAAATGATTGTCAGATGTATGGTAACCCAGAACATAAGCGATTAACGAACGAGAGGGGTGGCTTTGAAGGGACGAATAATAGTCTCACTAACGATGTGTCATATGACAAGACTATAAGCAACCACGGTGGGATAACTTTAGAGCATAGAGACCGGTATATAAAAACAGCTCAGGATATTTTATGTGCAGGGCACATAGGAATAATGCGTACGCTGCAGGAGTATGAATTTTTCCGATGCCCATACGGGGTGGGGGAAAAAACACCATGGTAGACCTGCTATCCAGAAATCACCATGGGCAAAGACCAACGAAACAATGACTATGGAATTAGTGTATGAAATGGTTAAGTAAATGTGACACTGCTCATCGTTCAGGAATCATCCAGGACAAGACTATCGGTGTGGTATAGCACCTCAACAATGAACATTTTTGGTGTCACGTTACACAGTGTTAACTGTCTAATGTGAATGTTATATCTTATGGTTTTTGTCATAAGGTTATGAGTAGGAATATGTTGAATCTTGTGTTTTCTGTTATGGATAGGGACGATAGAAGGACTACTAGGCACGCAAAGTTACTGGTGCCCACATGGGAGAAATATTACTCTCTCATCATTGGAAAACTATGTTTTCTTTTGAGGAGGGGGTAGTTTAACGTGTTTATCCGGAACTAACCCTCGAGGTGATCGCCTTGGGTAGCAATGCTACAACATATACAAGTTCACGTGGTTAAAGGGCATTCCCCGGGGAGGGCTGAAAAGAAGAGTTAAAAGACAGTGGAAAACATTGATGGGGACAGTTGAGTTTTCGGACCCGACAGTGGTGTTCGGCGGTCTTGGAAATTGAATGATAGCGGAGTTAGCGAGAGAACTCCGCCCTGTGCTTTTCAGTGATAGTGAGTTGAGGCCTAGACCAAGAGTGGGTTGGATCGAGTGATTTCGGGCCGGGGAGAGTGGCTGGTTAACGGTCGTGGTGAATGAGATTAAGAAGGCCTGGAGAAGGCGGTGTTATTTGAGTGTTAGGTTGTAATGAGGATAATGTTACTGGTTTTATATATGTTGCCTGTTTCCGTGGTCATTCATCATTGCAGGGATATTCTGTGCGCAAACGCAATCTTGTTCAGTGACTAATAGATGTGTACTACAGTAATGACTTGTGTTGTGGGACATGGGGCTAATCCAGCTTACACTATACAGTGATATAGAAGCAGCATCAGGATCTAGACAACGACCAATCTCATCCTGTTGCAAAAGAGATTGTGACATATATATATATATATATATATATATATATATATATATATATATATATATATATATATATATATATATATATTATAGAGAGAAGGGGAGATGCAGATAGAGAATCAGAGAATGCGAGAGAGGTCATGGGAAAAGGAATGAGCACAAAAGGCAGAGAGAGAATTAGAGAAATAGAATTAGAGAAATAGGGGTATTTAGAAACAGTGAGAAACACAGATATGACGAGAGAATGAGAGAAACTGAGATGTTAAGAGAGAGGCAGAGAAACAGAGAATTAGACAATGAGGCTCATAAAGGCCGAAACGGAGACAATGAGAGACAGGCGAAAAAAGTGAATCAGATAGTAGGTCATAGAGAGATAAAGAGTATGAAATAGAGACAGGCTGACGGAAAAAGAGAGAAACGGGAATACAATAACAGAAATAGACGTCGCTGATGAGAAAAGCGGAGATTTAGAGAGACAGAGAGTGAGAGAGAGAGAGAGAGAGAGAGAGAGAGAGAGAGAGAGAGAGAGAGAGAGAGAGAGAGAGAGAGAGAGAGGGGGGAATTTGATTTGATTTAACTTTCTTTTAAAAGGGCAACAAATTGGGCACTCAGGTCCGTCTTACATTCGGCACTTCCAATCACTCATCTTTCATTCATCAGTAGTCCAAGATACATGGGAAAAAACATTGTCAAATGATTATTGTAAACATAAACAGTGCATATTACAATGTTATGAGACACATCCCCCACTCCCCATCTACCCACACATCCAACCACTCACGCCGAGACACACATACATTCCCCCACCCACTCACCCATCCCCACATACGCATTCCCCCACCCACACACATCCCCAAACACGCATTCCCCAACCCACACACACCCACTCACCCACACACACCCACTCACCCACACATCCTCCACCCACACCTCCCAAACCCTCCCACACACACATCCCCCCCACACACACACACATCCCTACCCACCCACAACTCCACTCACACACATCTCCCCACTCACCAACACCCACCCATAAACATATCCAACCCACATACAGCCACAACCCACACTACATCCCCGACCCACCCACCCCCATTCAAACACACACCCCACCCACACTCCCACCCATACACACACCCCCATCCGCCAACCCATACACACACCCCCATCCGCCAACCCACACACACATCCCCATACCTCTACACACACCCACACTCACATATCCACCACCCACACACACACACCCCACCTACCCATCCACACACCCATCCAACTACACATCCCCCACCCACCAACACCCACATAAACCCATCCATCCACCAAAACATCCCTTACCCACAAACACATTCTCCACCCATCCACGCACACACTTCTACACACACACACACACACACACACACACACACACACGCCCAGGCACAGAGAGAGTGAGCGAGAGAGAGAGAGAGAGAGAGAGAGAGAGAGAGAGAGAGAGAGAGAGAGAGAGAGAGAGTCCGAACAAAAGAAGAGGTAGAAAAAAGACAGTGTGGGTGAAGAACATTCCTAGACTTGGACAAGCCTATTATAGTTATAACTTCACTGCCAGGGCTAGACACAAAATTGAGCACGCCACAGGAAGCCCTGTAAGGCAACAGTTGACGGACCGGCCATTCTAACGGATTCGTGACCGGATGGGGAAAACCGCGATTTACGGAAGCCAATGGAGTGCGTTTATGGAGGTTTCTTATTTCGAGTATACTTAATACGGAATTCGGACGCTGGTGCAAGGAAAAACGAATTTGGTTTATTTCAACACTATCATTGATCAATCCATCATGTGTCGTCTCCATAATGAGGGTTGGATGCAGTGGATCTATAACATTCTCTTCTCTTACTCATTTACATTCACATTCTTACAGACTACAGATCGATGTTATCTTCCCACTTGGGCATAGAGGGAAACTGAACTCAATAATGTTTCCTTCCATCCATCATGTGCCATGCTGATAAGCGTGAGCGGTCAATATTCCCCTTTTCACTCGATCACGTTGATCAGCTCAATGTTCTTGTCTCGACCATGTCACGTGGCAAAACCATCCAGGTATTTACTTCCCTGTCTTCCCCTTGTTCTCTTCCCCTCGATCTTGCCAGTTGTCACCAAGTTCTCCAATTTATTTCTTCACATAACATGCCCAAAAATTTTGACAGCCTATGTCTAAATTTCTCTAATCAGTTTACGATTTTCATTTCTTTCTTGTAGGACTTGGTCTTTGGATTTTCTGTCTGTCCATGGCATTCTTTGCTTTCTCCTCAGAAACTACAGTTCCACGTCCATCAGATGTTTTTCGGCTTGACTGCTCATTGTCGACGCCTCACATCCATACAAGATCACAGGCTCTATGTAGTACCTCAACACACTTTTTTCTCGTAGCAATTGACATCTGTTTATCGGTCAGTATGTTTTTCATCTTGCAAAAGGCTACCTTGTTCTAATCTCTTCAAGGCATCTCCCATCAGATGTTGTGACTGTTCCGAGATAATTGTACCGATTCACTTGTTTAATAATATTCCCATTTACTTGTATATTACATTGTGGTATTTCCTTCTTCCCAATGACGAAAATAATCTGTGTCTTCTTACAATTTAATTCTAACCCGAGTTGTTCACAGTGTGCACAATCGCATATCTGCAATCAATACTGTATCATTTGCATATTTAATGTTATTTTTCCACCATTGATGATTCCTTTCATATCTTGTACATTTCTGATGATATTTTCACTGTGCAGAAAAAAGATCTGGAGATATTATACATCCCTGTCTCACATCTCTCTTAATAGGCTGATTTTGACCTACTTCATTATCAATTCTTATGGCAGCTTGATGTTTCCAGTATTTGTTTTTTACAGTAATGTTTACATGAACCTAAATGGTATTTTATATTGACGGAAACTAAACTCAATAATGTGTGCATGAATCCAAAAGTTATTCCATACTGAGGTAAACTGAACACAGTGTGTACATGCACCCGAACGGTATTCCTTAGTGAGGGAAACTAAACTCAATGTGTACATGATTCCAAGCGGTATGCCATATTGTGGGAAACTGAACTCAATGTGTACATGACACCAAACGGTATTTCATATTGAGGGAAATAGAGCTCAATACTGTGTACATTAACCCAAACGATGTGCCAAATTGAGGGAAACTAAACTCAATAATGTGTACATGAACCTAACCGGTATTCCATATTGAGAGAACCTTAACTCAATAATGTGTACATGAATCCAAACGGTATTCCACATAGAGGGAAACTGAACTCAATGTGTACATGAACACGAACAGTATTCCATATTGGTGAAACTAAACTCAATAATTTGTTCATGAATCCAAACGGTATTCCACATTTAGGGAAATTGAACTCAGTAATGTGTACATGATCCCAAACGGTATTCCATATTGAGGGAAACAGAACTCAATAATGTTTATCTCAAAAATATGCCGTCTTCCATACTGAGGAAACCTGAACTTAATAGTTTCTTCATCAGCCTTTATTCTTATTTGGTCTACCTCCTGCTCGTCTACCTTCAACTGTTCCCGCCAGTGGGATCCTTAAGAGAGTGTTATGTCTGTCAACTTGGGCGACTGTGGCTTAAGCGTGGAGGACTGGTTCGAGGTCACCCGCAGCCGATTTGGGAGCAGATTACTTTCCATTGATTGTCAGTTTCGGCGTTCAGAAACCTATGGCAAACAACTGAACGTAAAGTTATCTAGAAAATCATACACTGTCAATAAATACTGGGGTTGATTGCGACGTAAAATAAAGAACATGCTTCTAACTTTTATGTCTTTCAATTAGGTCTAAGTATCACATTTCTCTCGTGTAGTTCTTTCATCGGCTCTCTTGCCATACATATCTGCATAATATTCGAGGACTTCCGGTCCCCAGCATGGAGGATAGGCGGTTCTATTAAGGCCTCTGGAGTGTTCATGCTTGTGGCTACCTTTTCCTTACGCCTTTTCCTAATGCTGGATTGGTGGTGCATGATTCCGTCGTCCTGCTACAGGGTTGAGTGCTTGGAGCGACATTTGAGCTGTGAATTTCTTGTGGATTGCTTTAACATCTATCCGTGGTTGTTGGTAGCGTGAACAGCCTGTTCAGAAACATGGCGGCCGGCTGTTCGCTGAAGTAACTGGGTTTCCTTATACTGCTGAACTAACTGGGTTGCATTATGCTTAAGCTGCTGGTTTTCTAGTGACTCTCGCTTCCATAGACAATAAACTGTATTTTTCGTGTTGGCATTCTGGCAGTGGCATTATGCATAGTATACATGTGCGGGCTGTTGGTTTGTCGAGACTCTTGTCTGTTCACATTTTTACATGGGGCAGTGAGAAGGATTTTTTATGATATTCTCTGGCACAGGAACGGAGCATAATAGGGTAACCCTTTGCCGTGAAGTTGGAACCGCCACTAACCAATAACATAATCTTCTGTATATCCACATCTGCACGGCCTCATGTTGACTTTTTAATTGCTTGGTATTGTTCAGCTTTCTACGTCATAGAATAATATTAAACATGTATACTGGCACATTGTCGTATCGGCAGATGATAGTTTATTACACCGTGCGTCAAAACAGGCATAATATATACAACCCTTGGCAGAGCGAATGTGACTGATCAATAGTTGCACGTGGTCACCTGGTCATTTCCACCATCACTCACCATCTAACATCTAACATGCTCAATTCAAACCTGTCTGCAATCGTGTTTTTTTTGGGTCTTTGTGCCATTCCTGATCGTTTCCCTCCATGCAACACGATATTCTGCGACTTGCTCCCAATGTGTAGAAACAATGCATGCATCATTCATGACCGGCTTACATACATCTTTGTGCCGTAGTAGAAAATGACCAAAAATCTTTTACTCATCTATAATTCACCAAAAACAAAATATGCTCTTTGGTATTCTTCCATCGCCAATACTATATGCAGATATAGTTTTTAGTCAGATATGACTGAACTACCGTATAACAATAGATTAATCTACCAGCTTTCTGTTCGTGCCAAATGTCGGGCGGTGCTCACCAAATCTGACACCTCACTTAATACCAACGACTTCAGGTGGATTAGTCCGACTGGGAGCGTACAAGCCTTATTCTGGTGCCAGGAAATTCAACTGAAAGACTAAATGTCATGGCACAGCAGACCAGGCCCAAAGCCTTGGTCGGCAGTTGGTGTATGTTCGAAGTTCCGACATGCGGGCAGTTGGAGAATTTCGTTGCTGATCCGGCAGCTTCTGAAGCTTGTCTCGAGTTGAGTTGGATTGAGTTGTGCTAAGAACCGACATCAATGCACTCGGGACATTCCCATAAGCACTCCGACCTCTCGTTCAACATCTACTGAAGATTCACACTACTAATCCTTCCCACCGCTATCTGATTGAAAGTTCTCCTGATCTTCCCTCAGTTTTGTGATTAACAAGAACCCCTGTCAATCCCCCGCAAACTCATCCTTTCCACAAACGGGTTCTCAAGCTGTTCCTCCACCTTCTTCACCTGGTCAAACAGGCGCACGACCACCTCTCCCTTGTCCATAGGTAATCGACCACCAAGAGGTACACTCTATGTCAGCCTATCAGTCTGTTTATTCCACCGCACTCCAAAAAAAAAAAAAAAATCCATACAATTCTTACAGTCGATGACCTCTGAAGCGAGGTGAGCCATTCCACAAGAAACATTCCTTTCTCCACTTTACTAAGCATACTCCTTGAGTTCGTGATGAAGTTTTACTGTATTCATTGTGCCAGTTCGTCCTGTCTGCCAGCACTTCAACCCACTCTTTTTCACGATTGATGGTATCTAGACCATATATTTCCGCCTGTGCCATCCAGGACCTGTCTCGTCTTAGTCTAAAACACTAGACCATATCCATAACTTCATGCAGGGGGTGATTCCTATCTGCAGCAACTCTAAGGTACCAATTGGTCCTGAAGGATCCTATCCACTAGTTACCAAACGTCGAAACTTACATAACATAGACTATTTTTGCATTCACACAAAAGACATGACGCAAATATATGACGAAACTCAGATATATCTTCGACCACATAAAACAATATGATCTCACTATTAAGCCAAGCAAAGTTGAGATGGGCTTTAACGAATTTTAGACTACTAGATCTCTGACAGACACATAACTATTGACGAAAATATTGTATCTAGAATTCTCAACCTAGATATACCTAAAGTAAAGAAGGAAGTACGAAGTTTGTTGTGATTAGTAAATTATTATCGTAAATTTTTGCCAAAATATGCAGAGTTAACTATTGTGTTCACAAATTTGCTGACTAAATCACAGCCAAACAAAATTGTAAAGAGTAAGATGGAGTCATACTTACAGCTACCCAGGCAATGTTACTGGGTCATTATTTTTGTTTTGGGTGAGAAGCATTACTCTCACATCATTTGAAAACGATATTTACTTTTGAGGAGGGGGTAGTGTAACATGCCTGGATTCATTAACATTACCGGCTCTGAGAAATAATAGACGGAGGTAAAATGGGGCCGGGTGATAGGTCCCCGGACAGGGCAAATAAGAAGATAGACGGGGAAGGTTGGAGGCAGTGAGTTTAAAGGGGAGTCGAGGAGGCGTCAGCCCGCTAGTGTGGTTGTGAGGCAGACAGTTTGGGCTGGGGAGTAGTTTTGTGTGGAGTCATGGGACTGGAGAGTGAGTTGAAGCCTAGACCCAGAGAGGGTCGGATAGTCAGTTGAAGTTTGGGCCGAGAGAGGGTCGGATAGTTAGTTGAGTCCTAGACACAGAGTGGGTTGGATTGAGTGAGTTCGGGTTGGGAATAGTGACTGGTTAACTGTCGTGGTGATTTTAGATTAAGAAGGCCTGGAGAAGGCAGTGTTATTTGAGTGTTAGGTTGTTATGAGGATATATTCGGGAATTACTGTGACTGGATTTATATATATATTGCTTGTTTCCGTGTTCTTTCATTATTAAAGGGATATTATGTGCGCAAACTCAATCTTGTTCAGTGACTAATAGATCTGTACTACAGTAATGACTTAGGTTGTGGGACATGAGGCTAACCCAGCTTACACTCTGCAGTGATATAGAAGGAGCAACAGGATTTAGACAACGACCAATCTCATTCTGTTGCAAAAGAGATTGTGACACAGGGAGTACCATACAACCAATGCCCATTCTGGGTTTATAACGGCCCCTTGGTCCCTGCACCACTCTGTCACCATGTTTACTGTCACCTGTAAATATACAGGCAAACTTTCCCTACCTCTGCCCTGTCTGTTTACCAGCACATCATCAGCAAATGTCAAGATTCTACCAACACCTGGTGTCTCAATAGCTGCGATTTTGCTGGTTTAGACATTAAAGAGCACTGGGGATAAGGCAACCCAGGTGTAATTGTACAGGGATCAGAAGTTTAGGACCCCATGCGCAGTGCAACCTTACGCTTATAAAGGACTGCCGCAACCCATCTGACAAGGCCAGGGCAAACCCCCATGTCCAACAGAGTGTATATCAACCAATCATCTCTTACCTTTTTATACGCATCCTCCATGTCAAGAGCTACCGCCATTGTCTCTTATTTATCCTGGAAGCCCTCATAGACACCAAATGCAAACGTAGCCGTATTAGCCCAGGTGTCCTTCCCAGGCCGGTAACTTCCGAGCCCTTTAGGAAGCAGATTACGACTTTCCAAATGTCGCTGGAGCCTGCAGGCTACTATCTTTTTTCGAGGACGTTGCCAAAGGTGTTTTTCAGGGTTATGATTCGGTATCCATTAAGTCTGGGGTGATCCTTTCCTGGCGTTGGAAGTGGGACCAGGTAGCTGTGCAGCCAGTCCTGTGGTAATTCCGCCGTATTCATGCTTAGGTTGAAACAAAGAGCCAAATCCTCCAAGTCCCCTTCCTACATGTTACTCTTATGGGTGTACCTCACTCCGTCCGGTCCTGGCGCTGTCTTTAGCCCTCTTCGGTACCCATCTAATATCCTCCACCTTAATCTCACAGCTTGTCTCGTTCCAGATGTACTAGTGTTACCTTTCCTCTTTAGTAAACTCGGTTGACCGAGAAAAAGAGCATGTTCCTTGTGCATACATGATCTCTACAATTCAGCCCAGGCTTTATGCTATGGAGAGATATAACCCTATCCATGGTCTGGTTGTAGTTATTATATTGTGCCTTGTTTTGAAGCACAGTGTAACAAGCCACCCTCTGTCAAGACGGCAAGGTGCCCGTACAGTACAATGTGTGGGAGTATATATATATATATATATATATATATATATATATATATATATATATATATATATATATATATATATAGACACCTTTACAAACGTAAAGGAAACCGCCAATTCTGTGACAACCACCGAGGCATCTCCTTGCTTTCAATTGCAGGGAAGATACTCGCCAGAATTCTTCTCAATCGCCTCACAGCCCATCTCGATCAAGGTCTTCTTCCTGAGAATCAGTGTGGCTTCAGAAAAGAACGTGGAACTGTTGACATGATTTTCGCTGCAAGGCAGCTGCAAGAGAAATGTCAGGAACAAAACTGCGAAATGTTCTCCACTTTCATTGACCTAACCAAGGCTTTTGATACAGTCAGCAGAGAAGGACTGTGGAAGATTATGTCAAAATATGGCTGTCCACGAAAGTTTGTCCAAATAGTGCGGCTATTTCATGACGGCATGCAGGCAAGAGTACAGGAAAATGGTGAACTGTCTGAACCCTTTCCTGTCACCAATGGAGTGAAGCAAGGATGTGTCCTGGCAGAGACACTGTTCAGCCTCATGTTTTCAGCCATGCTGATGAATGCCTTCGAGAACGACGACATTGGAATAGACATCAACTACCGTATGGATGGAAAGTTATTCAATCTCAAAAGGCTGAAAGCTAAAACCAAAATTAACAGCGGCACCGTCAGAGAGCTCCTGTTTGCTGATGATTGCGTTCTATACGCCAACTCAGAGGCGGACATGCAACATAATGTTTCAGCTTTCTCACATGCCTGTGCCAACTTTGGTCTCAATATCAACTTGGAGAAGACTATAGTTATGTACCAGCCAGCTCCAGGGAATAATCACACTGTGCCGAATATCAAAGTGAATGATCATAGACTAAGTGTTGTGAACAAATTCACCTATCTTGGCAGCACAGTGTCACAAGCTGCCACAGTCGATGACGAAGTGAATGCAAGAATCTCCAAGGCCAGTGCAGCCTTTGGCAGACTGTACAAGAATGTATGGGACAGAACTGGAATAAGCCTGCAAACAAAGCTAAAAGTCTACAAAGCAGTTGTATTATCCACACTGCTATATGCTTGTGAAACCTGGACTGTTTATCAGCGACACGCTAGGAAATTAAACCACTTCCACACAGTCTGCCTAAGGAAGCTACTGAAGATTAAATGGCAAGACAAGATTCCAGACACTGAAGTCCTAGAAAGAGCATCCATGCCCAGTATCCACACTCTACTGATGAAGAATCAGATTCGCTGGGCTGGTCACTTGACTCGCATGCCAGATCACAGGCTCCCTAAACGAATTTTCTACAGCGAACTGCGTTGTGGTAAACGCTCCCAAGGTGGCCAGAGGAAACGTTTTAAAGACACTCTGAAAATTTCACTGAATGCTTTTGGAATTCATCATGACACCTGGGAGGCTGCAGCCAGAGACCGAAATTCGTGGCGTGCATCATTGCGCAAAGGTGCAGTCATATGTGAGGCAACCAGGACTGCAAGAGCTGTGAAGAAAAGGCAGGACAGAAAAACCACTGCAGGAAATCCTCCTCCAGAGACGTCAAGCATTCTTTGCCCACATTGTCAAAGAACATTTCGAGCCAAAATAGGCCTTATCAGCCATCTTAGAACCCACGGCTCCACACCTTCAACCCCACTGGATGAAATGAATGGTCATCATCATTCTTGATGGACAAACAACATAACATATATATATATATATATATATATATATATATATATATATATATATATATATATATATATATATATATATATATATATATATATATATATAGTGTGTGTGTGTGTGTGTGTGTGTGTGAGTGAGTGAGTGAGTGAGTGAGTGAGTGAGTGAGTGAGAGTTTAGCTGAGTACTTGTAACAACGGAACGTGCCCCCTTTCATTTCAGAGACTTGTTCTCAAGAATGCTTATCGCGCT
>JACEFZ010022634.1:77500-337500 GCA_014155875.1 Cepaea nemoralis
GTTGCGAATGTATGTATGATGATTGGTGGTGTCTTTGATTTATTCTGGAAGATTGTTCCACAACTGAGCGGCTGAGTATGATAAGCTTGTTTTGTATGTCTATCCTAGGTTTAGGGACATGAAGTATATTTATTCGTTCTTTATATCTTGCGTTATATTTGAACAATAGCCAAAGGTAGCTTGGAGCATTTTTAAATAGGATTTTGTGAATTAGTTTCAAATTATTAAAAAGTAGGCGTTTGTGGATTGGCAGTAACTGAAGACGTTTATGTAGGTTAGAATTGTCGGTAAGCTTGTCACCATTAATTAAGCGCACTGCCCATTTCTAGTGTGAATAAAGGCGTTATTTTTTTTTTCAAAGCAATGTTTTCCCGTAGTGAATTTGAATAACGAAGACACAAACAATAGATTGCACGATTTATTGCCTGGCATATTTCGCTGCATCTCGTCAGGTACATACTGCAGAAATCACACAACTTACGTGAATTAACTAGATAAATCCTTCAAGTCGAAATATACACATATTCGCACAGTAATGTCACTTATCTACCACGGTAATTTTAAGCTGACTAACATGTCTTTCTGTTTACACAATTCTGGCTTGCGTTGATAGATCATAATTGCTTCTGCAAATTTTAACAAGCGAGTATTTTTGCAGTGTTTCTGTCCACCATATGGCCACTGTCGACAATGTGCCTACCGATTGAAGACGCCGGGAGCTTCCGGTGTGTTGACCCCACGAGGCTAGCATCTCCTGTGTGTTGTATCTTGTTGACCCATTGAGGTATGTGTTCTGACACCCGTTTGTTAAATCATTACGCAAGGGTGCAGTCACGTGTGAGGCAACCAGGACTGCAAGAGCTGTGAAGAAAAGGCAGGACAGAAAAACCACTGCGGGAAATCTGCCTCCAGAAACGTCAAGCATTCTTTTTCCACATTGTCAAAGAACATTTCGAGCCAAAATAGGCCTTATCAACCATCTTAGTCCGTTCGTTCGTTAGTTCGTTCGTTCGTTCTTAGAACTCATGGCTCCATACTTTCAACCCCACTGGATGAAATTAATGATCATCATCATTCTTGATGGACAAACAGCAACAATACGTTACTAGGTCAAACAATAACCAAATATGTATTCTGACAGACAGGCAAGCGTGCAAGCAGACAAGCAGTCAGAAAGACTGGCACCTTGTTTCTCCGAAAATAAGACTGGGTCTTCTATGAATTTCAGCTTAAAATATGCACTAGGACTTATTTTCGAGGGATGTCTTATATTATTTTCAGATACAAAAATATACACTTATTCATGTACAAAATTCTACATTTATTCAAATACAGTTGTGCCGTCTTCTTCTGGAACATCGTCACAACTCTCCAAATTCCGAATTCCGGCCTGAATTTCTTGCGACTCCATTTCCTCTAGAACAGAGGTTCCCAAACCACGGCCCGCGGGCCACTTGTGGCCCGCCAGTTGTAAGAAAGTGGTACGCGAGTCCTCGGTGTTTAATATAATATATTTCAATAATTTGTTTTTTAATGCACTCGGAGCGTCCCGTTAGCGTGTGATAATTTACTCTGCTCATGGTTGTTATATTTAGATATTATCGAATGCGCCTGTTCAGTTCACAACGAAACGTTATGAAGTTCCCATATTCCAGACTTTGTCGACCAATCAGAATGCGTAAGGCGCCATGTTGTTGTCTGTTATAACTGTTTAGCAGAGTCGGTAGTATTGTGTTGAAATTAGATTGTTTTCAAATAAGATTTTACCTTTAAAGCCTATAAACATGAATGTGGAAAATCTAAAATCAAACAATGGTAAAAAGCAAAAATGTGAAGATGATGCTTGTCGTGAATTCAACAAAGATTGGACGGAGAAATGTATGTTTTTGTCAAGCCGTAGTGGTAAACCAGTTTGCTGCTTAATCTGCTGATTTTGTGTTTCTGTTACAAAAGATTTAATCTGGAACGACACTTCATGACAACACATTCAGACATAAATGCTCAATATCCGATCAATTCGGAGTTAAGAAAGGATTTCATAGACAAAGTTCTCTGACCAGGCAGCAGTCATTTTTTACCATGGCTAACAAACAGAGCAAGAATGCTGTTGTTGCGTCATATGAAGATGCCCTTCTGTTGGCTCGCAAAAAGAAGCCGTTCACCAATGCAGAAGAAATAATCAAGCCTTCCCGTAAAATTGCTGCTAGAATGCTTGGCGATAAAAATAGTGAAACAAAATTTGATCAGATTCCTTTGTCTAATAATACTATGGCCAGGCGAGTTGAAAAATTAGTCATCGATGTTCATTATCAAATAGCAACACATCAAAAATTGTAATTTTTTTTTTCATTGGCAGTGGATGAATCCACTGACATTTCTGACACAGCTCAGATCGCAGTTTTTGTTCGAGCAATAAACGATAATTTTGAAGTCATTGAAGAACTTTTAGGACATGAATCAATGTATGCAACTACCAAAGGGGTTGATCTGTTTGAAACTCTGAAGTTGTGTGTAGAGAAAAACAACGTAGAATGGACCAAATTGGACAGGGTATGCACCGACGTGCTCCGGATTTGACGGGTGAAAAGTCTAGATGTCTAGCATTATTGGAACAGTTTCTTGGCAGCACTATATTAAAATTTCATTGTATCATTCACCAAGAAGCTCTGTGTGAAAAGATTTTAAATCTGAAACATGTCATGGATGTTGTTCTGAGATGTGTGAACACAATTCGAAGCAAGGCGCTGAACAGGCGTTAATTCAGATAGTTTCTATCAGACCTGAACGAGGAATACGATGATCTACTGTTACACTGTGATGTCAGATGGCTGTCTACAGGGAAAGTTCTGTCACGTTTTTTGCACTGAAAAACAGTGTCTATCTGTTTATATCTGGGGAAAATGCATTGCCTACAGAACAGGAATGTCTGCTGAACTGTGACTGGCTTAATGACCTGGCATTTTTGGTGGAAATCACGTCTCATTTAAACTCTTTAAATGCGAGGATTCGGGGGGGGGGGGGGGGGGGGGACAAACTATTCACAAATTTGTGCAATGACATTTCTTCATTTAAAATGAGACTACGAGAATGAGATGTTTGTCGGACAGCTGACTGAAAAGACTTTACAGGCGTTTCCAACTTGTGGTGGAAAAGAAATATGACTTGTAACAGCACAAAGTAAAAGTTGAAAGTCTTCCGGTTATTTTTCAGTCGAGATTTCAAGAGTTCACAATAGAGGAGGATAATGTTGCTCTCTTAATAAATCCGTTCGTATTGCCTAATGTCGAGCAAAACCTTCAGCACGAAGTAATTGATTTGAAATGCAATTCTGCACTGAGATGTAAGTTTCTGGAGCTGCCTGCTTCACCTTCAGCTGATCATATGATTTCCTTCTCGCGACTATTGCCTGCGAACAGTTTGAACACTTGCGTTCATTCGCCCATAGATACGTGTGTCGTTTTTGTTCGACTTACAGATGCGAGCAGTCATTTTCCGCAATGACTGTTATAAAAAAAAAACACACACACAAGCAACGTTCCAGACTCACCAACAGTAGCCTAGCTGCGCTTATGACTTTGGGTACGACAGATTTGTGCCCAGACATTGATTAACTGGCATCTGAACTTAAGTAACTGGTTATGAAGAACAGTTACAATTGTAAATTAATGAAAATAATAGCGATTTTCGAAAGTTAAGAAAGGTAAGAATCATATTGCACGACTTTTATAATTTTCTAACGTTGTGGCCCGCTTAACTAACGAAAATAGTGGATATGGCCCTCTGCTTGAAAAGCTTGGGAACCACTGCTCTAGAACCAGTCTCTCATGTCCAGCAATAAAGCTTTCCATAAATGAGCATTTCTTGTCCACATAGCCTGCTCGTAGTGCATTGGTAACTTCATTTCACATGAGTGACGAGTGAGAGTTATTAGCCACATCCGTTCATTATCAAGTGCGCACCAGTGGCGTGTGTACTTGGTCTAGCCATTTGGCAACAAGTCTCTCATTCTAGCTGAAGATCTTAACTAGGGCTTATTTTAGGGGTGGGTCTTATATTAAAAGCATCCTGAAAGATGGTGCAAGGGCTTATTATATGGGTTGGTCTTATTTTCGCAGAAACACCGTAGTTCTCTGTTCATTGTTTTCCGTTAAACAGAAACATTAAACAAGAGTTTTAAAAGGCAAGAGGCTCGACTTCATTGCATCGGGTTTTATCCTATAAGGCTCGGTCTATTTCCAAAGGGCGGCCTGCCGAAAGAGTAGAACGAAGCACGAACTCCGTAGTTTCAGCGACGACCCCCTAGGATTCTACGAGAAAATTGAACTCGTGAACTGAACGACGTAGGCCAGAATCGAACCCACAACCTTCGGAGATCTTCTTCTTCAGCGTTCCGAGCCATTGAGGTTCTTTGCTACAGATACAATCCGTCTCCATTCGTCTCTCTGGTTGACCTTCTCTTGTCAGTCGTTGATTCCAAGTGCTTGTAGGTCTGTATATATATTATCTCTCCACCGTCTTCTTGGTCTACCTCAGTGTTTACGGTCATTTATTTCCTGAGTGTAAGCGAGTTTTGTTTCCCTATTATCTTCCATTCTTTCTATATGCCCCAGCCATTGTAATCTATTAGCCTTCATGATATCAGTGATTAGCGGGGATTTAAATAGATCATAAATGTCTTTGTTACTTCTTCTTTTCCACTCTCCACTTTGTGTATCCCTAATGGGTCCACAGATGCGTCTTAAAACTTTGTTCTCAAAGGTTTGTAATAAGGCTTCGTCTCCTTTCGTTGTACTCCAGGTTTCAGAGCCATACAGCACAACTGGTCTGATCAGTGTTTTGTATATTGTGATTTTGGTGTTACGAGATAACGCATTTGATTTTAGTAGATGTTGTAGTGCACAGTATATCTTATTTCCAGAATTGATTCTAGTTTGTATTTCTTCCCTTATGATGTTGGAGCAGTTGAAGATTGTACCCAGGTATTTGTATGTTTCCAATCTTTTAATGGTTATATTATCTATTTGTATGTAGCCAGAGTTTTTAGCCATTCCTTCTCTTGAAATTACCGTATATTCTGTCTTATCTTGGTTGATAACCAACCTCATCTGTTGGGCTTTTTCTTTTAAGTGAGTCAATATTTCCAATGTCTTTTGTTCATTTTCCCCTATAATATCTATACCATCTGCATAACCAAGCAGCTTGGATGTTCCTCCAATATCACAGTCCTCCTTTACCTTCCTTACAACTTTCTCTAGAGCCAGATTGAAGAGTAGCGGCGATAGTGCATCACCCTGTTTCAAGCCAGATGTTATTTGGAAATGGTCTGATTTCCTTCCTTTATATGTTACTATATTATAAGTATCTTCCATGCATAGTCTGGTCATGTTGATTAACTTCCTTGGTATTCCAAATTCCTGCAAAGAATTCCATAGACTATTCCTATGGACACTATCATAAGTCTTGTTAAAATCCACAAAAATGTTATGGAGATCTCTGTTATATTCCCAATTTTTCTCGGCTATTTGTCGTAAGATAAATATCTGATCTATTGGACCTTCGGAGATAGGTAACAAAAATAAAGTATTGCTATTTAACAAGATCCTGATGTTGAACAAGAATCGCCATGGTGAAGGTAGCCTTTTGCAAGATGGAAAATATACAGACCAATAAAAAGATGGTATTTGCAACGAGAAATGGAGTGTTGAAGTGTTACATAGAACCTGTGTTTTTGTATGGATGTGAAGATGGACAATGAGCAAACAGGCTGAAAAAACATCTGATGGCTGAGGAAATGTGGTGTCTGATGAAAATGCAAAGAATGCCATGGACATACAAAGAAAAAAAACACAATGACCAAGTCGTAAAAGAAACAAATGAAAATCGTAAACTGATTAGAGAAATTAGACGTAGACAGTCAACATTTTTTGGTCAGGTTATGAGAAGTACTAATTGGAGAGCTTCGTGATAACTGGCAAGATTGAGGGGAAAAGAACAAGAGGAAGGCAGAGAAGTAAATATTTGGATGGCTTGACCATGTGGTTTGATCGAGACAAGAACACTGTGCTGATCCACGACTCTGGTGATCGAGTGAGATGGCGAGATATGACCGCCCACGCTTACCGGCATGGCACATGGTGATGATGATATTGAAAAGGAAAAGAATAACTAGTTCATTAACGATGTCATTTCTCGGAAACTGAACTGAAAACACAGAAGTAAATTATCTTTCTTCACGACTTAATACGTATTCGGCATATGATGCTCCACCCATATTTGTATAGACCAGTCGACCCGAAGTGAGTGATGTGTTCTGTATCGCTGAAATAATTTAGCCGTATTAGGTGTCACGGTGGTCTTAGAAGTTGCAAAAAAAAATTAAATTAAATTTTTTTTAAACGTAATGGAAGATAGTTTACTAGAAGAATAGGCAGGGGTCGATTGATAGGATGGTCGACACTTGACATTAGAGACACCAGAATATGGACATGTGTGAGGCGGGGGTCGATCGATACTATGGTCCACAAAGGACATTAAAGACACCCAGGGTATGGACATGCGTGAAGTGGGGGAAGTGGCGAAGGGAATAGTTAGTTACTTAGTTAGTCGACAGATCATCCTCGTTGCACATCGGACCATTCAGTCCATAAGTGCTCGGATCCCCTCCTCAGCAAATCTCGCAGCGTGTAGCGGCTAACGACGCCAGTTCTGTGTTGGTTTATCAATCTTCTTTGGCTTCCTGCGTAGTGTTCTTGTTTGGCCACCCCTCTTTTAATTTGCTGCTCTCGCAGTCTGGCCATTGTTGTAGATTCACAGTCATCACTTGGTTCTTGCAAAAGGCTCACTTCTCGTAGAGCATTCAGAATGTCAGCCTGGTCCATGGCGCGTCCGCCCTCCACAGTAGCCTCACCTGCGAGCTTGTCAGCCCGCTCATTTCCTTGTACTCCCGCATGCCCTGGCACGAAGATGAAACTAATCTTTGCCAGCCGAGACCGCTCCAGAGGCAGCAACCATTCTCTTCGGATCGACCCCTCCTCTATCCTCTTGATCATGTTCATTGAGTCGCTAAGGAAACAAGCCCTAGTGAATGTCTGTGTCTCGAGCCATGTTATTGCTTTACTTACTGCCATGACTTCCATGGTCAGGCTACTTTGTGGTTTCAGTGAAAGCACCAGAGTCCTCCTTCACAATTCTCCCTCCGGCCCGAGCTGTAAAGGCCCATGAGCTTCTCACATGTCGGACGACAGACCCATCTGTGTAGATGACCGCGTCACTGTCTAGCGAATTCTCGAAAATCAACGCTTGTACTTCAGCCTCCACAGCAGCCGGATTTTCTTGTCTGCATTTTCTATCTAGTTGGATGCAAACTGAAAAGGATGTGCAGAAGTCTGTTGGCACTTGCACCCACTCCTCGCCAGGTTCTAAGTCCTCCAGTGAACACACCTGTTGAAGAATGTCTTCGGCTTGACCCATCCACGACCGTCCTCTTTTTAACCTGCTGCCCTTCACCTTCCTAATTTCACTATGCAGTGGATGCTGTGTGTTTGCGTTAATTCTGAGGTAGGCGCGTGCCCTGCAAACTTGCATTCTCTCTTCAATGGTTGGAAAATCAAGAAGGTAGCGCATCGCCCTGCATGCTGTATCTCTTGTACATCCAAGAATAATGCGCATAGCTTCATTCTGTATCCTTTCCATCCTTTCTATCTGCTTATGGCTGACAGTGAGTGAATAAAGTCTTTCAGGCTGGTTCTGATCAGTGTGACGTTCTGTTAATGACATCCTAAATTACGGTGATGATGGTGGTGTTGATGATGATGGGGATGATGATGGTGATGATGGTGTTAATGGTGATGGTGATGGTTGTTGTAGTTGTGATGGGAGTGGTGGTGGTGATGATGGTGGTTTAGATAGTGTTGATGGTAGTGATGGTGTTGATGGTGTTGATGGTACTGATGGTGTTGATGGTTTTGATGGTAGTGATGGTGTTGATGGTGTTGATGATGGTGATGGTGGTAGTGATGGTGTTGATGGTGGTGATGGTGTTGATGGTAGTGATGGTGTTGATGGTAGTGATGGTGTTGTGGTAGTGATGGTGTTGATGGTAGTGATGGTGTTGATGTTGTTGATGGTGGTGAGGGTGTTGATGGTGTTGATGGTGGTGATGGAAGTGATGGAAGTGATGGTGTTGATGGTGGTGATGGAAGTGATGGAAGTGATGGTGTTGATGGTTTTGATGGTGGTAATGGAAGTGATGGTGTTGATGGTAGTGATGGTAGTGATGGTGTTGATGGTGGTGATGGTGTAGATGGTGTTATGGAATTGATGGTGGTGATGGTGATGATGGTGTTGATGGTGGTGATGGTGATAATGGTGGTGATGGTGGTGATGGAATTGATGGTGGTGATGGTGGTGATGGTGATGATGGTGATGATGGTGTTGATGGTGGTGATGGTGTTATGGAAGTGACGGTGGTGATGGTGTTGATGGTGGTGATGGTGTTATGGAAGTGATGGTGTTGATGGTGTTGATGGTGTTGATGGTGGTGATGGTGATGATGGTGGTGATGGTGATGATGGTGTTGATGGTGGTGATGGTGTTGATGGTGGTGATGGTGTTGATGGTGATGATGGTGGTGGTGGTGTTGATGGTGGTGATCGTGGTGATGGTGGTGATGGTGGTGTTGGTGGTGATGGTGGTGATGGTGTTGATGGTGTTGATGGTGGTGATGGTGTTGATGGTGTTGATTGTGGTGATGGTGTTGATGGTGGTGATGGTGTTGATGGTGGTGATGGTGTTGATGGTGGTGGTGGTGTTGATGGTGGTGATAGTGGTGATGGTGGTGATGGTGTTGATGGTGGTGGTGGTGTTGATGGTGGTGATAGTGGTGATGGTGGTGATGGTGGTGATGGTGTTGATGGTGGTGATGGTGTTGATGGTGGTGATGGTGATGATGGTTGTGATGGTGTTATGGAAGTGATGGTGGCGATGGTGTTGATGGTGGTGATGGTGATGATGGTGGTGATGGTGGTGATGGTGTTGATGGTGGTGTTTGTGATGATGGTGGTGATGGTGGTGATGGTGGTGATGGTGGTGATGGTGGTGATGGTGTTGATGGTGGTGATGGTGATGATGTTTGTGATGGTGTTATGGAAGTGATGGTGGTGATGGTGTTGATTGTGGTGATGGTGGTGATGGTGGTGATCGTGGAGATGGTGTTATGGAATTGATGGTGGTGATGGTGTTGATGGTGGTGATGGTGGTGATGGTGGTGATGGTGGTGATGGTGTTATGGAATTGATGGTGGTTATGGTGGTGATGGTAATGATGGTGATGATGATGGTGATGGTGTTGATGGTGGTGATGGCGTTATGGAAGTGACGGTGGTGATGGTGTTGATGGTGGTGATGGTGTTATGGAAGTGATGGTCTTGATGGTGTTGATGGTGTTGATGATGTTGATGATTTTGGTTGTGGTGACGGTGGTGATGGTGTTGATGGTGGTGATGGTGTTTATGGTGGTGATGGTGATGATGGTGTTGATGGTGTTGATGGTGGTGATGGTGTTGATGGTGGTGATGGTGTTGATGGTGGTGATAGTGGTGATGGTGGTGATGGTGGTGTTGGTGGTGATGGTGGTGATGGTGTTGATGGTGGTGATGGTGATGATGGTTGTGATGGTGTTATGGAAGTGATGGTGGTGATGGTGTTGATGGTGATGATGGTGGTGATGGTGGTGATGGTGATGATGGTGGTGATGGTGGTGATGGTGTTGATGGTGGTGTTGGTGGTGATGGTGGTGATGGTGGTGATGGTGGTGATGGTGGTGATGGTGGTGATGGTGTTGATGGTGGTGATGGTGATGATGTTTGTGATGGTGTTATGGAAGTGATGGTGGTGATGGTGTTGATTGTGGTGATGGTGTTATAGAAGTGATGGTGGTGATGGTGTTGATGGTGTTGATGGTGTTGATGGTGATGATGGTGTTGATGATGTTGATGGTGGTAATGGTGGTGGTGATGGTGTTGATGGTGTTGATGGTGGTGATGGTGGAGATGGTGATGATGATGTTGATGGTGTTGATGGTGTTGATGGTGGTGATGGTGTTGATGGTGGTGATGGTGTTATGGAAGTGATGGTGGTGATGGTGTTGATGGTGTTGATGGTGGTGATGGTGTTGATGATGTTGATGGTGGTGATGATGTTGATGGTTGTGATAATGGTGGTGGTGGTGTTGGTGTTGATGGTGTTGATGGTGGTGATGGTGTTGATGGTGTTGATGATGTTGATCGTGTTGATGATGTTGATGGTGGTGATGGTGTTGATGATGTTGATGGTGGTGATGGTGCTGAAGGCGTTGATGGTGGTGATGGTGTTGATGGTGTTGATTGTGTTGATGGTGGTGGTGATGGTGGTGTTGATGGTAGTGATGTTGTTGTTGATGGTGGTGGTGGTCGTGGTGATGATGGTGTTGATTGTGTAGATGGTAGTTATGATGATTCTGGTAATGGTGGTGATGGTAGTGATGGTGCTGATGATGTTGATGGTGGTGATGGTGGGGATGGTGTTGATGGTGGTGATGGTGATGGTGGTGATGGCGTTGATGGTGGTGATGGTGGTGATGGTGGTGATGGTGTTGATTGTGTTGATGGTGGTGATGGTGGTGATGATGATGGTGTTGATGGTAGTGATGTTGTTGATGGTGGTGATGGTGGTGGTTGTGATGTGTAGTGATGTTGTTGATGGTGGTGATGGTGGTGGTTGTGATGATGGTGTTGATTGTGTTGATGGTAGTTATGATGATTCTTGTGATGGTGGTGGTGGTGATGGTGTTGAAGGTAGTGATGTTGTTGATCGTGATGATGGTGGTGGTGATGGTGGTGATGGTGTTGATGGTGGTGGTTTTGGTGTTGGTGTTGATGGTGTTGATGGTGGTGATGGTGGTGATGGTGTTGATGGTGTTGATGGTGTTGATGGTGTTGATGGTGGTGATGGTGTTGATGGTGGTGATGGTGGTGATGGTGTTGATCGTGTTGATGATGTTGATGGTGGTGATGGTGGTGATGTTGTTGATGGTGGTGATGGTGCTGAAGGCGTTGATGTTGGTGATGGTGTTGATGGTGTTGATTGTGTTGATGGTGGTGGTGATGGTGGTGTTGATGGTAGTGATGTTGTTGTTGATGGTGGTGGTGGTCGTGGTGATGATGGTGTTGATTGTGTAGATGGTAGTTATGATGATTCTGGTAACGGTGGTGGTGGTGATGGTGTTGATGGTAGTGATGGTGCTGATGATGTTGATGGTGGTGATGGTGGGGATGGTGTATATGGTGGTGATGGTGGTGATGGTGGTGATGGTGGTGATGGTGGTGATGGCGATGATGGTGGTGATGGTGGTGATGGTGGTGATGATGATGGTGTTGATGGCAGTGATGTTGTTGATGGTGGTGATGGTGGTGGTTGTGATGATGGTGTTGATTGTGTTGATGGTAGTTATGATGATTCTTGTGATGGTGGTGGTGGTGATGGTGTTGAAGGTAGTGATGTTGTTGATCGTGATGATGGTGGTGGTGATGGTGGTGATGGTGTTGATGGTGTTGATGGTGGCGATGGAAGTGATAGTGGCGATGATGTTGATTGTGTTGATGGTGGTGATGGAAGTGATGGTTGTGATGATGTTGATGATGTTGATGGTGGTGATGATGATGGTGGTGATGGTGTTAATCGTGTTGATGGTGGTGATGATGATAGTGGTGATGGTGGTGGTGGTGATGATGGTGTTGATGGTGATGATGTTGTTGATGGTGATGGTGGTGATGGTGTTGATGGTAGTGATGATGGTGTTGATGGTGTTGATGGTGGTGATGTTGATGGTGGTGATGATGGTGTTGATTATGTTGATGGTGGTGATTATGATGGTGGTGATCGTGGTGGTGGTGATGGTGTTGATGGTAGGGATGTTGTTGATGGTGATGGTGGTGGTGGTGATGATGGTGATTGTGGTGATGGTGTTGATGGTGGTGATGGTGGTGATGGAAGTGATGGTGGTGATGATGTTGATGGTGTTGATGGTGGTGATGGAAGTGATGATGTTGATGGTGTTGATGATGGTGATTGTGGTGATGATGATGGTGGTGATTGAGTGATGATGGTGGTGATGGTGGTGATGATGTTGATGATGTTGATTATGTTGATGGTGGTGATGGTGTTGTGGTGATGGTGTTGATGATGTTTATTGTGTTGATGGTGTTGATTGTGGTGATGATGATGGTGGTGATTGAGTGATGATGGTGATGATGATTATGATGATTATGATGATGATGATGGTGATGATGATGATTATGATTGTGGTGGTGGTGATGATGATGATGATGATGATGATGATGATGATGATGATGATGATGATGATGATGATGATGATGATGATGATGATGATGATGATGATGATGATGATGATGAAGAGATGATGGTGGTGATGGTGATGATGATGATGGTGATGGTTGCTGTGATGGAATTGATGATGGTGATTAACGTGATGATGGTGGCTGTCGTGATGATGTTTATGGTGGGTATGATGGTGGTGATGGTAATGATGATGATGGTGGTGATGGAGGGTTGGTGGTGATGGTGGTGATTGTTATGATGGTGGTGATTATGGTATCGATGATGGTGGTGAACGTGATGATGGTGGCTGTCGTAATAGTGGTGATGGTGGGTATGATGGTGGTGTCGCTGATGATGATGATGATGGTGGTGGTGGTGATAGTTGTGATGGTGAGATGGTGGTGATGGTGATGATGGTGGTGATGGTGATGGTTGTGGTGGTGATGATGGTGGTGGTGATGATGATGGTGGTGGTGATAGAGGTGATGGTGGTGATGGTGATGGTTGTAGTGGTGATGATGGTGGTGGTGGTGATGGAGGGGATGGTGGTGATGAAGATGGTGGTGGTGGTGATGGAGGGGATGATGGTGATGAAGATGGTGGTGTTGGTGATGGAGGGGGTGGTGTTGATTGTGGTGATGATGATGGTGGTGGTGATGGCGCTGGTTATGATAGTGATAGTGTTTTTGATGATGGTGGTGATATTGATGGTGATGATGATGTGGTGATGGTGATGGTGTTGGTGATGGTGGTTGTGATGGTGGTTGTGATGGTGGCTGTGATGGTGATGATGATGATGGTGATGGTTGTGGTGGTGGTGGTGATGGTGATGGTGATGATGGTGATTGTGGTGGTGATGGTGGTGATGATGATTATTATGATGATGGTGGTTGTTGTAAATGTGATGATGATGTTGATTATGATGACAGTGGTTGTGTCGATGGTATTTATAGTGATGATGGTGACGATGATGATTATGATGGAGGTGGTGATGGTGATTAAGATGATGGTGATTATAATAGTGGTAGTGGTGGTGACGATGATGGTACTAATGATGGTGAAGGAGAAGAAGATGGTGAAGATAATCATAGTGGTGTTGGGGATGATGATGATGGTGATGATCATTAAGATAATTAAATTGATGTTTATGGTGATTTTGATTGTGATGATGCTGATGACATATTCACGTGTGCTGAATATCAACTTATTCATTCAAAGTAATCATAGCTTTATTATTCCATCCATCACATATTACATCTCATAATCATATTATGAGCTATCAATCTCCGAGATAATATGTTAATCTTATCAATTACAAAGGATCATCTCACATCACTGGCAAATTACTCACTCCCGTGTATAATGCGCATCACATACTTCTAGATTTCGCTTTTAATCCTTGTCACTCGGGCACTATAGATTTCCACATATTGACAGCTTAATTAAAACTTCCCCCATTTTCGTCACACAGACCCCTCGCCCCCTACCCAACTGTCATTTTAGATATATCCTTTCTTCAATCATGTTGTTAATTCGTAAATACAGGTTAATCAGCATCTTCTTCTTTTGCCGCCGAGCGTCGTAGGAAGAAATAGTTTCATTTCAACGCCAGATGGGTGGCACATGATAGTGTCAATCAATGTGATTTCACAATGGTTTTGATGTCAAGTCATTTTCTTCCCGGTCGTTCTCTTGCTCTCGTTTTAGAACTTACATGTAGCACCATTGCTGGTAGTTTATGGTGTTGCATTCTAGCGAGATGGCCGAACCATTTGATCTTCTGCAATTCAGTATATGTGGCACAAGGTGCTGATCACACTGTCTGTCTGATAACGGTGTTCGTGTACCGACCTGAGATTTTCCGGACCCATGCTTGGGTTAGGAGTAGAAGGGAACACTTATGAGTTACATCCTTGTGCCGTGATGTTGATCCGTCGACTAAACAAAACTAAACTAAAGTGTCTGCTAACATAATTTCTTACCCTGTTTAGTATTGTTACGTAGGTATCTCTCCTCAAACAACTCATCTCGCATGCGTTGATTTTGCGTAAGTGTGTTTTGGATAATGTCCAAAATTAACATTGGTATCAAAGTGGTGGTGTGAATATGTTATTTCTTATCTAGCGTTTTGTGGACATTGGCGAAACAAAACTCACTGGAAACCTTGGAGATGTTGTTTTATAGAAGAATTTGAATAATGAAGACACAAACAACAGATTGCACGATTTATTGCCTGGCATATTTCGCTGCATCTCGTCAGGTACATACTGCAGAAATCACACAACTTACGTGAAATAATTAGATAAATCCTTCAAACTGAAATATACACATGTTCGCACAGTAATGTCGATTGTCTACCACGGTAATTTTAAACTGACTAACATGTCTTTCTGCTTGCACAAGGACGGCTTACGAAGGTTGATTATTATAGCTTCAGCAAACTTTAACAATCGACTACTTTGTGTGTTGAACAACACACTGAAGACACTGTCTCTTTCAACCACGTGACCGCTCTCGAGCACATGTTTCCCGACCGATGAAGCCGGACTGTTCCGGTGTGTCGGCCTGCCTAGGCTACCATCTTCTGTGTATAGTATCTTGTCCACCCAATTCGGAATATGTTCCGAAACCCTGCAATGTAACTGTCGCTCAGTTCTGCCTATGTAGATGGCCTCGCATCTGCATGTAAATTGGTAAATACAATTTGAATTGGCGTACAAAGCTACAGCTTCTTTTACTGCTGGGACTGGGATCGGTGTGTTTATGTACCTGATGACTAGAGTGTCAAAGACTCGACCACATCCCCTCCGCCAGGGAGAGCGGTCAATCCTGGAGGGACCAGGAGGAGATGCGGTGCCCGAGGCAAGAGCAGGGGAGATGAGGGAATAGTGGAAGGTTAGCCACTCCCTCATGATACACGCAGGCGGTGTGCAGAGAGTTAGCACTCTAATCACGATACCACCACACCTCATGAAGCCAGAGCACAAGTTGAGTAGACACTCAACAGGCCACGTTTTGCCAGCAGCGTGCGATGTGAGGTAACACGCACGAAGGAGAAGGTCACCCCCGCGTGGTGTGTAACCACGGGAGAGATGTTCGGCAGACGGGAGACTGGACTTGGGGCGTTCACGTCGTTTAGAATAGCGTTAGGAGTTTTGTGTTCACTAATAGATAGAGTTAGCATAGGGTTAGCAGTTTGTGTTAGATAATTCTGTGACTGTATATTGTGTATTGCATTAGCGACTGTTTACCGCTTGTAAGCGAGCCAACGGCAATAAAATGGACCATGCATTTTGCCTCCCACACGACTTGCAAGTTGTCTTGTATGGGTGTGTGAGAAGTACCCGATGATGCCTGTCAGTTAAGTTGTTGACAGGCCAGGGTAATTGTGGTGTCAGAAGTGGTGCTTGGACGAAAGCGCCAAGCTAATACCCACAGTAAAAGGGTAATTGTGGTGTCAGAAAGTGGTGCTTGGACGAAAGCGCCAAGCTAATACCCACAGTACAGGGTAATTGTGGTTGTCAGAAGTGAAGCTTGAATGTAATATTCAAGCTACTCCACTCGTCCACGAGGCTCTAGACTAGGGTTTAATTTGTGTAGTGACGGTGATTTGTGCAGACGAGAGAAATTTTGCAAGCTAGAAATGTGCCTATCGTGACGTATTAAACTGTTTAATTGTGTTTATGAAATATTTATTTAGTCAAAGTATGTATTCATCATAGCTGTAAGTATTAATATTCTTGTCTTCTCATATTTATTTACCTTTTTGTTGAGAAATGAGTACCAAAAATGATTCACGGCGGAGCGATACAAAGCCAGCCAACAATATCGATTTTTCATCGCGCTGTGCTGTGACGTCAGATGATTGACAAACAGTCGTCTGGGCTCATTAGCATACAGCAATCGAGTGTCTAGAGAATTGCTAAACAGCTGCTCGCCTGAATCGGTACGTTATATCATTTATTATTTATTTATTTCAATTATTAAAGGAATATACTTATTTATTTAAACATTATGATGTTATTTTTATTTCTTTAAAAGCAGATATGCATATTTTGGGTCATATTTTCTCTTGCTTTACCGTCACGATGGAACTATTTTTGGCCAGGCAGATGATACTTGCCTGCACAACACGTACAGAAATTAAATAGATTAGTAACGTAAGGCAGTAACTGATAGAGCAAAGACAGGACATTGACATTTAATTTATTTAATACATATTCTAGTTGTTCGTGAACCTGTCTGTCATTGTCTAAGTCATTGTCCTTAGGGGTCGGGGTTAACATATCGTGTAATAGGCCTGATTACTACGGCCCTGCATATCAAAGGGCGTACTACACCTGATTACGGCCCTGTGTACCAAATATAGTTTGCTGGTAACGACACGTGCCTCCACCCGAAAGTACCAAGGTGACCTGTGGCAACGGAGTTCCGTTCCCCGATCCTCGGGAACGTTAAAGCTGAGTACACTTATATATTTTGGCATGCAATTTGATTAATAGTGCATCTCTTTTTCAGCTTGTAGCGCATTGACATATTTGTATACTCTGTTTTTCTGCAAGATAAATCTGGGCAGGGTATAAACAGAAAGCACAATTGATAGTGATCAGATAAGAACAAACATAAAATATCAAAGATAAATAACTGATTAAAGTCATCATTGCTTATCACTGTTAGCCAAGTACTAAAGTAAGATGGCAACTTTATCAGATTTCATAAAAGCAGGCAAAGAACTAGAATTAACAGGAAAAGAACTACAACAATATGCAGATCTGAAATTTAAAGAAGCAACAGAGGCTGAAAAAGCTGATCGCATACGAAAAGAAGATGCTGAAAGAAATGAACGCGCACGAGAAAGAGAAGAAGAAAGACAACATCAAATACAATTAAAACAACAACAGCTAGAACATGATAAGACAGTTAAACAACAACAGTTAGAACATGATAAAGAGATAAAACAAAAAGAATTGGAAGTTAAACAACAACAGTTAGAACATGATAAAGAGATAAAACAAAAAGAATTGGAAGTTAAACAACATCAGTTAGAACATGATAAAGAGATAAAACAAAAAGAATTGGAAGTTAAACAACAACAAGTACAACAGGATAAGGAAATAAAACAGAAAGAGTTAGAAGTAAGGCAAAAGCAATTAGATCAGGACAGAGAACTAAAAGAAAAACAGATTCAAGTAGAATCAGAGACACATTTGAAAATGAAAAGCTTGGACGTAGAGTCACACTCAGAGATCTCTGCCACTAAACTAAGAAGTCAACAAGAAGAAAATAAGTTTAATAAATACAAGAATATTATCAAACCATATTGTAAAGAAGACTCAATATCAGCATGGACAGAGAATGTAGAATATCAATTTAAATACCACCAAGTTCCATTAGAGATGTGGGCCCCAATTTATACAAAAAATCTCAGTGGTGAGCCCCTCAAAGTAATAGAAACCATACCAACAGAGCTTAGATCTAGCTATCAATACATCCATGATAGGATTATGCAGCACTTTTTACTTGATGCCCCTGGGTATCAGATTCAGTTCTCAAATCTAAAGCCTAAACCTAGTGAAACCTTTATTGATTATGTTTCAAATGTACAGAGTGTACTAAACAGGTGGCTTAAAGCAGCTAACATAGGAAAAGACTTTGATAGATTAAAAAACTTAATTACTATGGATAAGGTTATATCCACCATTCCTTCTCCGTTTGCCAAATTTTTGCAGCAGTCAGACATTGAAAACATAGAGCAGTTTGAAAAGAAAGGATCAGCATATTTTTCTTCTAACAGAGATGTGTTTAAGACCTCACACGACTCTGAAATAGTTTCCTTTGTTAAAGACCAAACTAAAAACTACCAAAGTAATAGGAAACCTTATCAGAAATACGATAAGAAAGATAGGAAAATGGAAAAATGTATCCATTGTCACCTTTTACATGACACTTATGCGATGTGTGACAAATCGCCAAATTATCCGGCGCATCTTGAAAATGTGATCAAGAAACAGCAAAGTAAAAGATCTGCATACAGGCGTGCCATCAAATGTTTTTTTTTTGTTCCTGTTATGGCCATTATAGTAATAAGTGCCTTGGCCGGCAGCGTATGAAAGCCAGTAATGCCATTTTGATTGACACCTCTTCAGATGGTGGTAGTGAGAATGAGTCTGAGAGTGAAAGTGACTTACCTAATAACCAAGCAGAAAATGTTTGTGGTGCATACGATATGTTGAGCTTCGACAGCTGTGAACGATGTCACCAATTCCATACAGACGCGAAACTAGAATGTGGACATACAGTACTATGCTCATCTGAGAGTGTAAACGCAGCAGTAGCCTCCAGAGGCAATCTTGTGTTCCACAATGCGATGGTCAATGATGTAGCATGCCAGTGTTTGCTGGACAGCGGCAGTACCCTTATTGGTCTTCGGAAAGAACTGGTGAATCCGGGCGATTACACAGGTGATACTGTCAAATGCCGTACCTTTTCGGGTAACATTGAAATCTACCCTTTGGCAAAAGCCCAGATTGACTCTCCTTTTCTCTCTGGTACCTTTACCTGTGCAATACTGAACAACCCTTGTACTGATTTAATTCTGGGGTGCTTACCCCAACTAAAACATTGTACGATTGATGAAATAGTTGCATGGGAAAAAGTAAAGGCAACTATTACAACAGCCAAAACAGACACTTCAAAACATAACATATTACAAGATGAGACACTACTGATGCTTTCTACAACCAGCACAGATGACACAAACAAACAGAAACTTTTACACCACCAGAAATCTACTCTTAATGTGTGTCCATACTTAAAATTGTTAAAGGTCAAAGCCAGAGTGACCAGAAATGCATCTTGTTTATTTAGACGTAAGAATGGCATTTCAACTACAGGTCATGCTACTGGTAACCATGAACAGGTGTTACCTGAACAACACCGGTTAACTATGCCAAAATATGCACATAAAACACCGGTGACTGGTCATCTTGCATACAACAACACCAGACCAGGTTTTTTCAATAATATAAAATTATTTTGTCATAATGTATTTGCTTGTAATGTCTGTCAACAATTAGTACAAAAGTTTAAGGGTGGACATCCTACAGCTGAAGTACAACCCTCTACACTGGCACCCAAGCCATTTGATAGAGGAAGGGTCAGTTCTACCACAAGCACACAAACAAAGGTGCGAAAACAAGTAACCTGGAACTTGATCAAGACAGATTTAGGCTACTTCCATACAAACGAAATGGCAAGGACCATTCAAAGTGGCACATAACCATGGTACATGTTGACTATGAAATATCGATAAACAGACACTTAGAGATATTCCATGTCAACATGCGAAAACCTCACTTTTCAAGACAAGAGACAGAAGTAGTGACAGACGAACAGAGTGCACCAACACCTAATGATCATACGACAGACATACAGAGCGCAACTACACTAGTTAGTCAGACTAGCAAATCCGACGAGGGGCATACATTTAGTGAACTTATAGAATACACATGAATAAATCAGAATACTGATGACTGGACAATACACCTACTGAAACTGAGACATGCCTTTGACAGAGTGCGACTCTTCGGTCTCACTGTCAAACCAAGCAAAGTCAAATTATGCCTAAAATAAATTCATTTTTGGGTCATGTCATTTCTCAAGCCCAACTATAGACTGACCTGAAAAGTAGTACCAAAATTATGAATCGGACCTTGTCTAACAGAAAGAAACAGGTCAGAAACCTTTTGGGATTAGTAAATTACTCAGAAATTACAATTATATTTTCCAATGTCTTAAAATCTTCTGGAAATGAAATGTGAAAGATGCATTATTAATTTCTGCATTGTCAAAATTGAAAATTCTTTTTAGTGATGTTCCCATCCTCCGCTTGCCTAATCCTGGGCTCGTTTATTATCTTAGGACAGATGCCAGCAGGATCTCCATCGCTGCAGTCCTAGGCCAATTTTATGAGGGCATCTTCCATCCGATTTGTTACGTGAGCCGTAAGATCACACCTGCTGAGTCCAGAGATTCCATATCACAGTGGCAACCCTAAGCGTCATCTATGCAGTGAGAAAGCTCCATCGAGTTCTGACGGATGTTCACTGCATTGTCCAGACCAACAACTCCCCGATCACGGTCATAGAAAGTGGTGTGCATCAAAATGACCGGAGATACAGGTGGTCACTAATTTTACCATCTGGGGTAGAAATTCCTGAAATCCCACATAATAATGTAGAGTGATAGTTAGTACATGAATACAGTACAATATGCTATGTAAAATAGGTTACATATACACCCATGGTGTGCTTAAGAGTGTACCAAGTACAACGAACTATCATGTGTCCGTAGACATTAACTGAAGAACTGTGCTACAGAACTTAGATACTACCGTGTGAATCAGGACAGCTCATTTCCAACTAAGCTCCAGTCCGGTGTATCATTTGTGTGAAATGTAGAAAACAGTGTCAGAACAGTGCTTAATTTCAGACACATAAAGACTAGGCTACGACACCAGCGAATCTCTACACGTGCACTACCGATGAACATTATTATGACCGTAAAATGTATTTCAGATACCCAGGCAAATTATGTAGTTATATTGTGCCTATACCAATATTCAAACATGAAGGCAACTACTAACCTGAGAGAACTGAATACTGTGTATATAAACTTAATGTGATATGTAAGATAATATTTTAACATAGTGATAGATGAGAGATAGAATTAGGTAATATAATAAGTCTCATTTATTTAAATAGTATAGTTAGTACAGTAATCAACCCAGCTATTTAGCTTAAAATATTAGGTTAGACGTAAAAAAATAGGTAATTACAAGCTAAAGTAAAATTTTAATAGAAATAGTACCATTTAGATTGTTACATGTCATTTAGCTTTAGTTTAGGGTAGTTTATTCCATCTTAAGGAGAACCATACCATCGATCAAACATTACCAGTAATTAGTATTATCATTTTACATATATCATTTACATAATTTAGATTAAGAACATTAATCATATGATTCATTTTCACTCTAAAAACATTAGATAGTATAATATTAGAAAAGTACATAATTTATTTTCACATCATCCAGGTAATTAAGGTACATAACTCATATCACACTAATTACTTTTAAATAGTTACATTACATCCCTTAGATTAGATAAACATAAGGAGTAGGATAAACAGATCACATAATTAACATAATAGAACTTAGGTAACACATTAAATACTTAATTATAAAAGGAGAATAGTTTATTAGAATATAAAATATGATACTTTATGTTAGTGTAACATACAAGATGATGAGATCAAAGGGACAAGCCATCAACCCTGTCTCGCCCATGTAAATATAATGTACATATATGACTCGGGCAACGACTCGCGCACAGTCATGAGGCTCAATCATCTCAAACTGAGCCAAACGTGTACAGTCTCACTCCAAGGTTTTTAAATAAGCAGAAGAATAAGTATGGAGGGATGAGTGATGTGTGATAGAAGTAAGGGTGAAAGGAGTATGACAGAAGTGTGAAAGTAAGAATGAATGAAAGATAGACAGGAGAGAATGCAAGCAGTCAGCAAATTCGTCTGCTGCCTGCCACGACTTTTAATATTTGTTTGCGTTAATGTTGGTTTTCGCTAGTGAAATTGTGTTAGTGTGAATGTGTTGTCTGTGATATAGTTTAGAACTTAGAATACAGTATTTTGGGTTTCATAACAATGGAATGTAGTCACGAATTAGTGTTATACACCTGTTTGTGGCCACATTGAACAAATTTATGACACTCAAAAAACTAACATACATACACATATAAAGTAGAAATATAGGGTAGAAGTTAGAGTAGTAGATTTATACCATCCAAACACGCAAACAACCAGAAAAACAAACATATAAATTACATACACTATTTGTAGATCAAAGGCAGATAACTTCGGGCCAGGGGACATAATAGACAACGAAGAACTGATTTAACAGTGGAAATAAAGCTTTACGCGCGGAAGCGAAGTAGGTAAAGCCTGTCGCACACACTCTTGTATATTGGTTGTTAAATATTATATGGGGGACATGAAGCAATTCATGTGTTGACCCTAAGAAAGTCAACTTTGTGTGGGTAGTAAGTTAATTTACTATGTGAGGGCAGGTCTTATAAGACAACGGTCCGGTTCAGACATACCTCTGATAAATATAATATAGCATGTGAGAAGGGGCTCACGCCAACCAGGCAAGTTTGTGGCGATTGCCAGTAGCCAAGTGAGGCTTTACTACATTGTGACAATGGTTGTTAATAGTCTATTGGAAAGCCCAGAGCCAGGTTATCTAGAGTCTTTGACAAAAATTAGAGACACTAATTTTTTGTGTAGAAACCTCCTTGCGTCACAACCAATAAGTGAAAGTTGATGACGCAACACAAGAGGGGCGGGTGTGTGTCAAAGACTCGACCACATCCCCTCCGCCAGGGAGAGCGGTCAATCCTGGAGGGACCAGGAGGAGATGCGGTGCCCGAGACAAGAGCAGGGGAGATGAGGGAATAGTGGAAGGTTAGCCACTCCCTCATGATACACGCAGGCGGTGTGCAGAGAGTTAGCACTCTAATCACGATACCACCACACCTCATGAAGCCAGAGCACAAGTTGAGTAGACACTCAACAGGCCACGTTTTGCCAGCAGCGTGCGATGTGAGGTAACACGCACGAAGGAGAAGGTCACCCCCGCGTGGTGTGTAACCACGGGAGAGATGTTCGGCAGACGGGAGACTGGACTTGGGGCGTTCACGTCGTTTAGAATAGCGTTAGGAGTTTTGTGTTCACTAATAGATAGAGTTAGCATAGGGTTAGCAGTTTGTGTTAGATAATTCTGTGACTGTATATTGTGTATTGCATTAGCGACTGTTTACCGCTTGTAAGCGAGCCAACGGCAATAAAATGGACCATGCATTTTGCCTCCCACACGACTTGCAAGTTGTCTTGTATGGGTGTGTGAGAAGTACCCGATGATGCCTGTCAGTTAAGTTGTTGACATAGAGCTGCAGCACAGAATGTTCGCTCGACTGCTGTGGTGAGCCGGTCCAGCAGACGTTTCATTACGTCATCTCCACGGAAGGTTAGCTGGATGAATACTTTGAGTTTAGGGACTGTAGTTACTTCTGATTTCGGTTTGGGCTTTTGGCATTGCGCTTTCTAAATCCTGTGGAGTACCCATTCAGGTTTAAGGCATTCTTCAGAGTTTCAAATTCCTCTGTCAGTGTGTCCTGGATGCATATCTTCCTAGCACGGTCAAACAGGGTCCGTACTAAGCCCCGTTTGTACTGGACAGGTGCGAAGCTCTGAAAATTTAAGTATTGGCCAGTCCATGTTTCTTTGCGGTACACCGATCTTTGAATTGTGCCGTATATAGAAGAATGCTAACAATTAGTTAGACAGTCAAAAATAGCAATCGGGATGATTTAAGGGAATGAGTCGCAAAGACAGCTTATCACAAACATCAGAAAGAGGCAGTCCTCGTTTTTTGGCCACGTTATGAGAAGACAAAAAACTGGAACATGTTGTGACAACCGGAAAGATTTGATGAAAGAGAGATATAGGAAGACAGTGTGAAAAGATTACTGAGAGTTTTGTTTCATGCACGGAAGGGAGTCAAGACCGAATTGATCCATGGCATCGGAGATCGTAATTTGTGGAGAGGCATGATCGCCCACGCCAGCCGGCAAGGCATTTTACGACGATGAGGTATGTTTGTGCCCCAGGGGATCGTGTATATAGTGACTATAATCGCACTGGGAGAAATGTGCGCCAGGGAGTGACCAGAGGATCACAGTCAGTTCAATGAGGAAAGATCAGACGGACACATAATCAGATTGCAACAGGTAGTATTGGGACTCTTCGCTGATTGTTGAAGATTATGACGCAGCACGTATGGGAATATCTCGAGTGCAGTCATCTCGGTTCGGCCTTAAAAAAACATCCTTCAGGTGTGACATTACATTTTCCAGTGCAGTTAATTAAGCCTCATACTTTGAGCACAATTCTCCACATGCTTCATGATATGCCCAAAAATAAGCTGTCAAATTAAATCTTTGAATCACTGTTTTTACAAAATCATGGACTGAAAAATAAAACAATGCACTATTGAATTAGATGAACATCTCATTACAGTTGTTTTCTGTGTGAAAATGAAAAACAGTTGTTAAAGGATTTAAAGAAAGTACGGTAGGCCATTGTTTGATGTTTGCAAGTATTATATGTGATTGTTATGAAAAGTTTTGCTCAGTTATCAGATGATTAAATTTTCTGAAAGTATATTTACAAACACTAAACAATCTGAACAGCGCATAAATGCCTTTGAATATAAATGGTAAAGGCGGATTATAAGAATATCTTGGATATAGAAAAGATCCATACGACACGATCTGAATATTGAAGTAGGTTGGCTACCAAAAACGATACAATAAAGGCAATTGAAATATTTTGGTAACTTGAAATATCATTAAAGTTTGAAGAGAACAGTAATGGAGGGGTTTATTCCAGGGAAGAGAAGAATATGAAGGCCAACGAGATGATGGGTCCAGGATGTGGCAGATGATCTCCAGAAGGGTGTATCGGGCGCAGGGCATCTTGCTTTTGACAGAGAAGATTTCCGGAAGGTTGTTATTGGAGCGAGGTTGTGAATGAATGAATGCATGTATGTGCTTAGCGCTTGTAAACACAGACACAGCTCTTTGCGAGAACCAAGTGATGACTGTGAATCTACAACCATGGTCAGACTGCGAGAACAGGCAAATTAAAAGAGGGGTGACCAAACAAGAACACTACGCAGGAAGCCAAAGAAGATTGATAAACCAACACAGCACTGATGTCATTAGCCGCTACACGCTGCGAGATTTGCTGAGGAGGGGATCCGAGCACTTATGGACTGAATGGTTCGATGTGCAATGAGGATGATCTGTCGACTAACTAACTAACTAACTAGACAGCTCTTGATATCGGTAGTTTTCCGGTTTCCGGCTTCAAGAGGACTTGTTTTAACATATTCTCCCGATTTTTGATTATTTTAATAAGTTTACTCAATTCAATCACGATGCTGTGTATATCATTGTGTTCATTCTAAACTGGATTTACATACTACTCAACAGTTCAAGTCTATGTGACTGTTTAATTAATGAAATGAGAGTTTCTTTATTTTATGTGGCCGTAAGAGCACCTATCTATGAATGTTACCAATTATCGATTCACGACAACGTGAGAATTTGCCATGCGTGGCTAACAAGTGATAAACACCACGCACCTTCTACAGAAAGGCCTGCGCGTATATTTACTCCATCATTTTGTTCGTTTAAAGCTGGATTTACATACAACACAAAATGTCAAGTTTATGTGAATGTGTATTTAGTTAAATGAGGATTTCTTTGTGAATCGTGACGGTAAGATCACCCATTTTTCAATTTTACCAATTATCGATCTACGACAACGTGAGAATTAACCATGCATGGCTAGCAAGTAAACGTCACGCACGACCTACAGAAATGCCTGCAATATTATTTTATTCCTTGCCTTATCGAGCTGCCTATGTTGCCAAAATGTCCTCCAACTTGCGATCATCAACTGTGTCCAAGCGGCACAATGTAAACAAGAACAAGACGGGACAAATTTTGACGAGCACGCCAGCTCAGCGAATGAATCGATCATCTACATCGCCAACCTCAATCGTGTTGTCTAGTGAACAATCAGACACTGAATTCCAGCTGGACATACAACAGAATTCACCAGCTCAATCTAATCAAACCAGCACATCACATTCAAGCACTCTTTCTTCGGCCGAACCACAGAGCCACAATGATATTGATTGTCGTGAACTTATTCAGGCTTTGGAGATGAGGTTAACAGATTTTATTACCAGCAACACCACTAATATTATTGCTGTGCTTAAAAACGAAAACCTTCTTCTTCGAGAAGAAATCCGCCTCCTTAGACAAGAGAAGGAAACTTTCAAAGCATCAATACATGCTTTAGAACTAAGAAGTGCACAGTCATCTAATAAAAGTGCACAGACAGAAACTACTCTTGGTGTTATAGATGCGTGTGCTACCAGTGAATGTTCGTCGCATAATGACATACAGACAGTTTCTACAATCAACAAAACTACTTCTAAACCTGTAGAACGCACACCATCCATCTACCCCATTGATGTGCATATCAGCAACAGGTTCCAGGCCTTAAGTGTAGACTCTCCAGCAGCAGACCAGGAATCACAAAGTTCAATTGTTACCACTACTGGGCATCAACAACCAACGCAAGCAAGCTATAATAATCAAGAACACAAGAAAGACCATAGTGGTCAGTGGCAACAACAGCCCAAGCGGACACGCCAGCAGCGTGACCTTACAATTGATGACAGTGCAACTCATGTTATCATTGGAGACTCCCTGCTAAAGGGAATCTGTAGTGATCGCATGTCATCTTCTGACAGCGAGTCAACTTCAATCTTTCCTCTACCAGGAGCTGACATTGATAGGCTTACCGCTACACTGCGAAAATTCCAAGTGAATGAGAGAATTAAAAAAGCGACAGTCCATATTGGTGTCAATGACATAATGGATAATAACATCATAAGCACCCCACAACTATCTACGCTGGAGGTACTGTTACGAAATAAATTTCCTAACTCATCTATGTTCATTTCATCCATCATTCCACCATGTTATGGATTCCAGCGTCGGGCTGCCGATGCTGCCAATCTAACTTTGTTTAAATTTTGTAAAGACAATGCCATTAGTTTCATTAATAACACCCCGTACTTTACTTCGTCGTCCGGGGCTCCTAAGAAAAAACTATACAGGGATCAAATACATTGTTCCAAGCTAGGAAGTAGTATACTAGCGAAGAACATAACATATCCTGAACGTGCACAACAACCAGCACCAGTTACAGGAGTAACCCGAACTTCACCCCCGGCGACAGCGACATCTAAGTGTTCAGAAAATGCTCCTTCTCTTCCTGCACCACCATTGCCTATACCCCAGGAATACAATGCCGTGGATAGCAACCCATGCTCCAATCCCAATGTTGCTAACTATGATGGTTTGTTTCCTCCCTTGCCCATAAAGCATCCTCCCCCTATTGTGTCAAAGGGGACACCGTTAAACAATGTTGCTGTGCCCCCGATGTATGCTTCTAATGTAGGCACTTCCAGTAACTCTCACAGCAGTGGTCCCTCGTTGGATGGTAATCTACACTCCTATCAGTGGAACCGCCAACTTCAACAGCTAATGCAATACAATCCTGCAGCCCTGCATCAAGCTTTCATGATGTCACTCCAGCACAGACATTTTCCTACCCCATCTAATAGTCTTAACTACTACTAAATAAAGTTTCAAAAACTCTGAAAATTTCTACCGCAAGCGACATCATCCTTTCATCGTGCAATGTTCGCAAATCACGATCAGTGGCTTCACAAAGATGGCCTAAGTATAGGCCATCTCAACATCTATCATTTGCTCAATAAATTACCTGAGCTTTCGGTAATACTGTGCAAACAATTCCATGTGTTTGGAATCACAGAAAGTCGTCTCAACGACAAAATATCCGACTCTGAAATCACTCTTAAGGGGTTTAAAGTAATTCGAAGAGACGCAAATCAAAAATTAGAGACAGGTATTGCTGTATACATTTCCAATTCTCTCAACTGTTACCGTAGAAGTGATCTCGAGTCAGTAGAGATAGAATGTGTTTGGTTAGAGGTGAAGCCAGCCAGCCAACAGCCGTTTCTCATTGGATACCTATATAAGAATCCGTGTGCTGGGTACAATTGGTATGACTGTTTCACTACAATGATGGATATAGTGTTTACAGAAGGTAGAGAAGTCATGATATTAGGTGACTTTAACATAGATATTCCTAAATCCAACCAGACATGGGACGATATCATTCTTTCTTACAATTTCAAACAACTAATAAACCGTCCCACAAGGGTTACTGACACATCCTCAACTATAATTGATCATATATATGTTACTTGTCCAGATAATATTGTTGAATGTTCTGTTCCTGTTTGTACAGTTAGTGACCACTACCCGGTATGTTGTACATGGTCAAGAATTGGGTTCAAACCTCTTAAACATAAACATGTAAGTATCAAATTTAGGAATTTTAAAGCATTCAACCAAGATTTATTTTTGCAAGACTTAAGAAAAGCAGCCCTTGATCACGTTTACCAACTTCCTGACCCGGACGATGCATTAGCTTTCTGGACGAAGACAGTCTACAATGTGTTCGATAACCACGTGCCAATCAAAGAAGTTCGAGTCAAAAATCAACATAAATCCCCATGGGTCACTAGAGAAGTGCTGGAAATCATGAGAGAGCACACAAAAATAATGACTTCATCAATTACCGCAGACTAAGGAATAAAGTTAAATACGACATTCGTAGGATAAAAAAAGATCATTTTAAAAATTTGATTGTAGATAATCCAAACAGTACAAATATATGGAAGGCTATTAACTTGCTAACCAATAAGAAACGCCCTACAGAATCAGCAATACCAAATTCTATAACATGCGATGAATTCAGTTGGTTCTTTCAATCAGAAATAGAGAATCTAAAGTCTTCAATACCAGACTCATCGTGTAATTTAAGTTCACTGGCATCATTCTGTGAGGAGAAGTGCACCAGAAATATTCCCGATGAGATTCCTTTAATGTCTGTTGCAGACGTTTATAAATATCTCTTGAACCTCAAATCAACAAACTCACACGGCCTAGATGGTATCAGTAATAGAATTCTTCGTTGTGCTGCACCAGTCATTAGTGAGTCCTTAACGTTCATATATAACCAGTGCCTGGCCAAAAACTACTTTCCATCTGCTTTTAAAATTGCTAAAGTGTTTCCGCTAATTAAAAATGGCTCAATCGATAATAGCGTTTTGGGTAATTATAGACCTATTTCCTTATTATCGTCGCTATCAAAACCACTAGAAAAACACATTCATAAATAACGTTACACCATTTAATTAACAACGATCTAATAATTAATAGTCAATCTGGGTTTCGACCTAAATATTCTTGCCATAGTGCTCTAACAAAAATGACCGATAACTGGCACTTAAACATCAACAACGGTAGAATTTGTGGAGCGGTGTTTGTAGACTTTAAAAAAGCTTTTGATATGGTAGATCACGATATTTTAATTAGAAAACTAAAGCAAATGAAGACAAGCACCAACATGGTGAACATAATTACGTCATTTCTATCCGACAGGCAACAAGTCGTGTCCTTCAACAACTGTCTATCAAGACCCACACAGCTTAATATTGGTGTGCCTCAGGGCTCAATACTAGGTCCGCTGCTTTTTGCAGTTTATATTAATGATCTTCCTTATATATCAATACAACGTGTGATCTATTTGCTGACGACTGTACTATATATACTAGTCAAGAAAACCGTAGTGAATTAGAGAATTCTTTACAAAAGGAACTTGATAATCTTACTAGATGGAGCAATGAAAACCGCATGCAAATTAACATCGGCAAAACCAAATCCATGCTAATAACGACCAGACAAAAACTACAGACACTAGCCATAACTGGATCACCGCTCGAACTCCGCATGGGCACGTTACCTATAGTTAATGTGACTGAACATAAAACACTAGGGCTTTTAATAGACAGCCATTTGAACTGGAGCTCTCATGTTCACGCTCTTACCAAGAAAATAGCACAAAAAGTTTACCAACTTGCTAAATTTCAGCACTTCCTGGACGAAAGCACACGAAAAATATTCTATACATGCTATATCCAATCACATCTCGATTACTGTTCCACAGTTTGGGATGGTTGCCCTAAATCTAATTTAAAACGACTATGTTCTCTACAAAACCGCTCTATTCGTCTGGTTTCTGGCATAAAGCACGTTGAAAGTAATAATTTGTACAGTCATCTAAGACTTCTACCACTACAAAAGCGCTTCCTTTTCAACAAAGCCAAATTAGTGAATAAAATTATATCTCAAAATACCCCAGAGTATCTTCTGCCGCTGATTCAATCTAATGCAATGAACAGCAAGCGCCTAAATTTGTTACATGTCTCAAAGCCTAGATTGGACCTATACAAAACATGTTTTGCCTATTCTGGTGCTCACTTATGGAATCATCTGCCTCCAGATCTGAAAAATCCAATGAGTCCCTACACATTTAACCGAAAACTCTTTCAATACTTAATCCATACCGACTATATGCCACCATAATTCATTTACTGGTATAATTGTTCATTATAATTGTTCACTATATATGTGTGTGCGTGTGGGAGCGAGAGAGAGAGAGAGAGAGAGAGAGAGAGAGAGAGAGAGAGAGAGAGGGTGTCAGAGAGAGGGAGAGAGTGAATGCGTGTGTGCATGCGTGTGTGTGGAGAGAGTGATTGAGCGAGAAATGGTGGGGGAATGTGTCAGTGCATGCATTCGTACGTGTATGTGTGAGAGTGAGTGAGGGAGTGTGTGCGTGCGTGCATGCGTTCATGTGTACGTGTATGTGTGAGAGAGTGTGATTGAGAGAGTGAGTGTGTGTGTGTAGGATTGTGTGTTAGAGAGTGAGACAGTGGGAGAGTTGATGTGTTAGTGTGTGTGTGTGTGTGTGTGTGTGTGTGTGTGTGTGTGAGCGCGCATGCGTGTGAGTGTGTGTATATGAAAGAATACAGAGAGAGAGAGAGAGAGAGAGAGAGAGAGAGAGAGAGAGAGAGAGAGAGAGAGCTGAGCAGATGCATGTCATGTAACACGCATGTTATGTAACAGGCGAATCCATATGTTTGTGTGTTCTCATCTGTCATATTATAAGTTAAATACCATTTGATTTTATCATGTATAATCTAAACTTATGTTCATTACTGTAGTTTGAGTGAGAGAGTGAGTGAGTGTGAATGAGAGACAGAATGAGTGAGCGTGAGAGTGAATGAGTGAGCGTGAGAGTGAATTAGTGAGAGTGAATGAGTGAGCGTGAGAGTAAATGAGTGAGCGTGAGAGTGAATGAGTGAGCGTGAGAGTGAATGAGTGAGCGTGAGAGTGAATGAGTGAGCGTGAGAGTGAATGAGTGAGCGTGAGAGTGAATGAGTGAGCGGGAGAGTGAATGATTGAGCGAGAGAGTGTATGAGTGAGCGGGAGAGTGAATGAGTGAGAGTGAATGAGTGAGTGTGAGAGTGAATGAGTGAGCGTGAGAGTGAATGAGTGAGCATGAGTGTGAATGAGTGAGCGGGAGAGTGAATGAGTGAGCGTGAAAGCGAATGAGTGAGCTGGAGAGTGAATGAGTGAGAGTGTCTGTGTGTGGGAGTGAATGAGTGTGAGTGAATGAGTGAGAGTGAATGAGTGAGCGGGAGAGTGAATGAGTGAGCGGGAGACTGAATGAGTGAGCGGGAGAGTGAATGGGTGAGCGGAAGAGTGAATGGGTGAGCGGGAGAGTGAATTAGTGAGAGTGAATGAGTGAGCGGGAGAGTGAATGAGTGAGCGGGAGAGTGAATGAGTGAGCGGGAGAGTGAATGAGTGAGAGTGAATGAGTGAGCGTGAGAAGGAATGAGTGAGCGTGAGAGAGAATGAGTGAGCGTGAGAGTGAATCAGTGAGCGGGAGAGTGAATGATTGAGTGTGAGAGTGAATGAGTGAGCGTGAGAGTGAATGAGTGAGCGGCAGAGTGAATGAGTGAGCGGGACAGTGAATGAGTGAGCGTGAGAGTGAATGAGTGAGAGTGAATGAGTGAGCGGGAGAGTGAATGATTGAACGGGAGAGTGAATGAGTGAGCGGGAGAGTGAAGAGTGAGAGTGTGTGTGTGTGAGTGAATGAGTGAGAGTGAGAGTGAATGAAAGAGAGAGAGAGAGAGTGTGTGTGGTGTGTGTGTGTGTGTGTGTGTGGGGTGGGGGGGGGGGCGCGCTGGCATCACTACTTTTACGTCACATACTTTTTATGTACACATTTTTCTCCATGTTTAGCCTTGTTTATGTTTACAACATTCATTTCACAATGTTTATTTTTCTTCCTATGTAAATGTATAATGCTCTTGATGAACGAAAGACGAGTGATTGGAAGGGCCGAATGTAAGACGGGCCTGCGCGCCCAATTTGTGACCCTAATAAAGTTGATTTGATTTGATTTGATTTGATAACTGATAAATGTTCAGTGCTTGAGGCAGGTGTAACTGGCAAGGAATCAAGACACTTTTCCTCGGGTCGTGATGAGAGTGACGTCCTATAAGGAAACACTGCATGATGTAGAGCTGGTTAAGTGCCCTGTGTGTAGTTCCACAGATTCATGTAATGGTCAGGACCTTACCTTGACACTGGCGTGGCGAAAGATGTTTTCATGTCGGTTCTCGGCGTTCGCTATAGGAAAGAAAGACTGACTACTTATTTTTCCGTGCACTCAGGCCTACACATTGGCATGGTCTTAACACGTCACACACCCACGGCAGTTTCTTGCTACGGGTTTTTTTTAAAGTTATAACATAGTTCTGAAATCCAATACATGTGTCATTCATTCAAATATAGAACTGCGTAAACACGTTTTAATTAATCTGTAAATAAAAGTATAGAACCGCGAAAACGCAATTAAATTAATATGTAAATGAAAATATAGAACCGCGTGAACACATTTAAAATAATCTGTAAATGAAAGTATCGAACCACGTAAACACAATGACATTAATCTGTAATTGAAAGTTAAAGACTATGGGAGTTTACAGTTCACTTGCCTTGCTACGTTCAGCCCAACACTGGCTGTTGTTCTCTAGAGCCAACAAAGTAGACAGTGAGTTTGCTAAAATAATTATGTTCTTATCCCGTGAGTTAGTAGATAACTGTTGTTCTAGGCCCGTGAGTTAGTGAAGATAATGTTGTTCTGAGCCCGTGAGTTAGAGAAGATAATTTTGTTCTGAGCCCGTGAGTTAGAGAAGATAATGTTGTTCTGAGCCCGTGAGTTAGAGAAGGTAATGTTGTTCTAAGCCCGTGAGTTAGAAACGATAATGCTCTGAACTCGTGAGTTAAAGAAGATAATGTTGTTCTGGGGCTGTTATTTAGAGAAGGTAAAGTTGTTCTGATCCCGTGAGTTAGAGAAGATAATTATTTTCCGAGCCCGAGTTAGAGAAGATAATGTTGTTCTGAGCCCGTGAGTTAGAGAAGATAATGTTGTTCTGAGCCTTAGTATTAGAGAAGATAATGATAATTTGGACCCGTGAAAGGAAGGCCTTGACAACAGCTTACAGGTTTGGCATTACATTCTCTAGTGCAGTTATTTAAGCCTTATAATGTGAGCACTAACGTGCACATGTTTCACAGACATGCCCAAAAATGAGGAACTGTCAAATGAGATCCTTTAATCATTGCTTGTTTTCAAAACCTGGGACTGAATAAAAACACACTATTGAATATCTCATTAGAGTAACTCCCGAGTGTAAACGAGTAGCAGCTGTTAACTGATTAAAGTACGGTACACCAATGTTTCATATTCCAAATACTGTTTGTGATATTACACAAACGTTTTGCTCCGTTTTCATCATGGTTTTATTCTCCGACATTATATGCGTAAGCGTGTGACTGAGACAAACACTCGGGAACTGATAAGAGTACGGCAGGTCATTGTTTCTTCCAGGTATTTGCGTCTCTGCTTTCCCCTTGTTCCCTTCCCCTTCAGTTCAGTTAAGTTATCAGTTGGGGTATCTTCATTGCACTCCGGACATGCATGTCCCTTCCCCTTGATCTTGCCAATTGTCACCACGTTTTTCAAAATGCATTTCTTCTCATAACGTGACCAAAAAATTTTGACTGTCTACGTCTAATTTCTATAATCAGTTTATGGTTTTAATTTTTTTTTTCCTTGTAGAACTTGGTCATTGGTTTCTCTGTCTGTACTTAATGTTCTTTAGTTTGTCTGTATATCCATGGGGTTCTTTGGTTTTTCTGTATGTGCATGGTGTTCTTTAGCTTTTTTAAAAAATATCCATGGTGTTCTTTAGTTTTTCTTTGCATACATGAGGTTCTGTGGTTTTTATGTATGTCCAGGTGTGCTTTGCGTGAACTGGATATACGATTCTTAAAGAATCACTGTGACGAAGTAGTTAAATCGCTTGCCTCGAACAACGGAATTTCTGAGTTCGATTCCAAATTCCGTCATTCAGTTCACGAGGGCGTACTTCTAGGAGTCTCCGATTGTTGTCTTTGGGGCTACTGCGTTCGTGCTCTAAAAATGCTTTAGACAAAAATAAAACAGGCTGCTCCGCGGAAAGAGATCGAGTCATATGGGATAACACCCAGTGCAGTGAAACTGAGCCTGTACCTTTAAGCCACCCTTTTGTAACAATATCGGTCTTGAGGTGTATTGAGTAAATGGTGCTAGCATTATATTGTTAATGAACAATAGCCACTGAATTAGATATGGTGTCAATATCAAGTCGCCTGTACTTCCATTGCAATTCTTGGTAAAACTGTAATGCCTTGTTGATGTGAGAGCCTAAGTTAAGCTTACAACTCGGGTTCGATTGAGATTCGAACGCATGATCACTGGACCGGCAGGCAAGCGTGATATCCACTGTGCCACCACGACTCCCACCTGTGGTATTATCGGGTTTTGATGTATTCTGCATATCCATTTATTCATTTCCTAGTCATATGAGAGTGTCGTGGGGGGGGGGGGGGAATACAGAGGCTGTTAGGCTGGCAGGGAATGGTGGTAGATTACCTATGGACAAGGGAGATGTGATCGGACGCATGTGGAACCAGGTGGAGAAAGAGAAGAAACAGACTGAGCAGCTGTATGTGGACAAAATGATATGGCGGGAGATCGGCAGGGGGCTCCGGACAGATCTCAAAACTGAGAGGGAATACCAGGCGTACTTTCAATCAGATGACATTTGGAACATTTGTCAGTATGACACTTCACTGGCTGTTTAACGATGGGACGGGGCGCATGTGCGAATGTCCTGAGTGCAGTGATGTCGTTCCTTGGCTCAACTCAACTTGACTCGTATTCTCTCTGTTGCTTCCAAACATGGAATTGCATTCTAGAACAGACCCGGCTCTAACAACTCCCTATTCGTGTTGTTAACGCCGTTGTCTGAGGCGGACAATGTCGTTGTTGTTGTTACTAGCTCGCTGTGAACTCCAGTGTAGTCAATATACATGCTACAACTAACAGAAATTGTTACTGCTGGGGTGTTTACTGGATCGGTGTTTGCGTGTGGCTTGACTTTCCCTATTACTAGTGTCCCCCGCCATCGGGCGAATCCACTCCATCTGAGATAGTTGTAATTTATGTTCGCAAGTCAACGAATGAAGAAAAATAAAATTCAATGAATGAAACAAAAGGTCAATGAATATGGGGGGGGGGAGGTGGGGGACTCTATGAATGAAAGGGGGGAGTGTCCCTGAAAGAAGAATACAAAGTCAATGAATGAAGAGAAAGAAAAGTCAAAGATGAAAGAAAGAACATCAATAAAGAAGAAGAAAAAGTCAATGAAAGAAGAAAAACAAAAGTAAATGAACGAAGACAAAAGTCAATGAAAGAAGAAAAAAGTCAATGAATGAAGAGGGGTAAAAAGTCAATGAATGAAGAAAAATAAGTCACTAAGTAAAGAGAAAAAAGTCAAAGAATGAAAAGAAAACAAAAGTCAATGAATGAAGAGGGAAAAAATGTCCATGATTGAAGAAAAAACAAGTCAAATAATGAAGGGATAAAAAGTCAATGAATTACGAGAAAAAAGTCAATAAATGAAAAAACAAAACGTCAATGGAAGAAGAAACAAAATGTCAAAGAATGAAAAAATAAAAGGTCAATAAATGAAGGGGAGAAAAAATAGTTAATGAATGAATAAAAATAAGTCAATGGAAGAAGAAAAAAAAAAGTCAATGAATGAAAAGAAAAAGAAAAGTCAACGAATGAAGGAAGAAAAGTCAATAAATACAGAAGTAAAATTTCAATGGAAGAAGAAAAAAAGTCAATTAATGAAGAGGAATAAAAAGTCAATGAATGAAGAAACAAAGGCCAATGAAGGAAGAAAATACAACTCAATGAATAAAGAGGGGGGAAAGTCAATAAATGAAGATAAAAAAAAGTCAAAGAATGAAGAGAAAAAATGTCAATGAATGAAGAGACAATAAGTCAAAGAATGGAGAGAAAAAAGTCAAAGAATGAAGAGGGAAAAAACGGTCAATGAATGAAGGGAAAATAAGTCAACGAATGAAGAAAAATATAAATATTGAATTTGGTGTGTCCAGTGTGTGCCGCGTGGTTACACACCCGCTTCACACGCGTGATCCGGGACTGTTTCCGGATCCGGTCAGGGATATGCACTACTGACGAGCTCAAATGAGGGCGAAACTCGAGTATAGTGCTTCCATATTGACGTGGATAGGCCTTAGGTTCATACCAGAATGTGATCGGCGTTGCCAGTAGTGGGTTGTGCTCAATATTTAAATTTCAAATCCCGAAACAACCACATAATCAGAAGAAAAATATGTCAATAAATGAAGAATAAAAAACGAGAAGTATACGATAATCTTAATTAGAACACGATCACAAGTAACATATTGAACGTTGATGACAAAGTCTTCAACAGAAAAAAAAAACCCGAAACACCTAAGTTAATCACCTGTGTCCATGTTGTGGGCTGAACACGTTTTTTTTATGAAATCCGTGTGTATGATTCCAACAAAGCGACTCAGTCCCCAAGACAAGGACGAGAATTCAACCTTTTATAACAAGTGAACAGTTTAGGGGTTGATCACCCTATTCCGCACTAGAACTTTAAGAACGGGCGTCATGATGACCTCTTTTCTTTTTAAAATATAACTTATCTTCATACATGACGTAAAGCCAGTCCTTTTTTATGACATCATCATTTGCCATTCTGACTCCCCCGATGCCATTAATTATCCCGCTCTCTAACATCCCATCTCGCGAGATCTGATTTTCATCATGGGAATCCTGAATTTGGGGGCCACGTCATCTTCGATCTTGGTTAATTCAAGCAAAATATCGTTCATAATTGTATTCTCCGTTTTAATTATGCATGAAGATAATGATGTTGCCTCACGATTAGCGTTGATGCAAGGCAAATAGAATTATCACGTAAGTGCATTCATTGTATTAAGAACAATCGTGCATACATTTTATTAATAGCAATAGTTGTATATACATTTTATTAACAACGGTCGTACATACAGTTTACTAACAACAGTCGGGCATATATTTTATTAACAACGGATGTACATACATTGTGTTAACAACAGTCTTGCATACAGTTATTTAACTATAATCGTGCGTACATATTAATAACAACATCAATCGTGCAGACATTTTATTAACAACAACAATAGTACATACATTTTATTATCAACAACATTCGTGCATACATTTTAATAATAACTGTCGTGCATACATTTTAACAACAACAATCGTGCAATCATTTTAACAATAACAATTGTGCATACATTTTAACAATAACAATCGTACGTACATTTTAACAACAATAACATTTGTACATACAACAATAACAATCATGCATACATTTTAACAACAACAATCTGCATACATTTACCAATAACAATAGTACATATTTTAACAATAACAATCGTGCATGCATTTTAACAGTAACAATCGTATACACATTTTAAGCAAATATATTAATAATAACAATCGTGCATACATTTTAACAACAGCAATTGTGCATACATTTTAACAATAACAATTGTGCATACATTTTAACAATAACAATCGTACGTACATTTAACAATAACAATTGTGCATACATTTTAACAATAACAATCGTACGTACATTTTAACAACAATAACATTTGTACATACAACAATAACAATCGTGCATACATTTTAACAACAACAATCGTGCCTACATTTAACAATAACAATCGTGCATACATTTTAACAACAGCAATTGTGCATACATTTTAACAATAACAATCGTGCATACATTTTAACAACAGCAATCGTGCATACATTTTAACAATAACAATTGTGCATACATTTTAACAATAACAATCGTACGTACATTTTAACAACAATAACATTTGTACATACAACAATAACAATCGTGCATACATTTTAACAACAACAATCGTGCCTACATTTAACATTAACAATCGTACATATATTTTAACAATAACAATCGTGCATACATTTTAACAATAACAATCGTGCGTGCATTTTAACAATAACAATTGTACACACATTTTAACAATAACAATCGTACATAAAACAATACCAAACGTGCATACACTTTAACAACAATAACAATCAGCTAGACAATAAAGCTTTGTTCTGGACAGCAACACCGTCTTCAGGAAACAATAAGTATAATTAATTGTTGTCTGTGCATAATAGCGGGGCCACAATATTATAGTTGAATCGCTAACTGCATCTTCATGGAGACAACAAATCAAATATTTGTGAATAAAGTGATGAGGAAAAGACTCTGGGGCTGAATAGGACAGGACATCCTTTACAGGACCTCGCTGTCAACATCCTTTACAGGACATCGCTGTCAACATCAGCTGATTGTTGATTTCTTTGGCAAGATTACGCTCAGTAGTTTGCCATTGCTTTCTGAGCGGCCGGCTCACATACCCCGTAAGATACCGACGCGATTCGAACGACTGCTGATTCTCATCGTCGTCACGTTACTTACGAGAGTATAGCTGAATAAGACAGACACCGAGAAACCCTGGGGATTGTATAACCAGACGCTACCGTCTATGGAGCCCACGGGGGGGGGGGGGGGGGAATAACACATTGCGTGAAATAAAAACACATGAAATAGAGGAGATCAGGCAAAGATGAATTATAGGGGGAAATGTGAATGAAAGTGGAGGTGATCGAAACGTATAGGAGAGTTTGGCGTGAGTAACAACATGTCGCAGTATGGGATACAAAGCAAAAGAAGACGAATAAACAGTAAATTACAGAAGATAGTATGTGGACGAATAAACAGTAAATTACAGAAGATAGTATGTGGAGGTCCCCGTCCCCGAATGGATTGCGAGCACTCTTAAAACTTTCGGTGTGCTGATGCCGAGGTAGAGCGTTCAGTCCCTACACCGGTCAGTTGGACTAAAATGGTGACTTCGCGTCTTTTACTTTGGGACGTAAATTACAAGTACCTCAGAAGTCGGAGTGGGTTCGCCTGATGACGAGGGACACTGGTAATAGGGAAAGCTAATCCACACGCAGAAATTCAATTTGATGCACTAAACGTTGTAGCACGTGTATGGACAAAGCTTATGTTTAAATTGAGCGACCGTAAATAATAATAATAATAATAATAATAATAATAATAATAATAATAATAATAATAATAATAATAAAATAAAAATGGGTGTTTAGATAAACTCACCGAACAATCTGACAACCGCACTTGCGCCGAACATAGATGATAGACAGATAAATCCACCCTCTTGAAGACATACAGCCCCTGTCTTCTATCCGACCTCCTCATTACGGTCTTGTGACTCGGAACACTGAGCACGCCAGTATGTGAACGTATCGCTTCTAGAAGGATCTCTGTAGCACTGTGATTAATGTGTGACGAGCACAGACACTCTGTTCTAGCGTGCGCTCTGACGAAGGCGTTGCGAATGCAATTCGTAATCCCGCATACCGCGTTCGAAACACAGCTGCGGGCGACTTGATAGCATACCGCCCTGCGTTGATTTATATACAATGCTATGACTGCCGGTTAGTTCAGCTAGTAATGGCAAATTGCTGAATGTAAACTTGCCAAGAAATCACGAAAATGCTGAGGTTAACTGCCATGTACTATAAAGGATTCCAACTAACTTCACAGACACATATGGATGTTCGGGCGGCTGGAAGGAAAGGCACGTGTGCATAACATTGGCAGGACAGATTTCTTGAAAGTTGAAATGTTACATCCTCTTCGCAGGACTTTGCCATCAGCTCGAGATTGATTTACTAGACGACTTTACATTCACTACTTTGATTTTTATTTCTTAACGGGAAGTCAGGAAGTCCAACGTAGTGCAGTGACGGGTTGAATCATCTACATCGCCATCGCACCGGAAGTTGTTGAGCGAATGCTCTTATCCTCTTGGCCAAGCCAACGTTTTTGGGACTGCTAGAGATGTAGACAGACATAGTGTCAGGCGTCTAGCACTGGTAGCACACTTGCCTGTCCGCTCGATGGCATCTGTTCGAATCCTTTTCAAGACGAGGCTTTTTGTCTTCGGTGACCTCGGATCCCACCTGGAACTAGCCTAATGGGTCCCCCGGGCGCGATATTGTGACTAAGGCTTCTATAGAGGCCCCATAATGTGAATGAGTACGTTGCTTGTAGCTCGTTGAAGGGCGGCCAGTCTGAAATCATATAAATTGCAGAACACATCTCTCCGGTCAGTCCTGCCTGGCATAGTTTATAGCTTGTCGGCGGGCGTCTAGTGTGAATTGCAGAACACATCTCTTCGGTAAGTCCTGCCCGGTGTAGTTTGTAGCTTGTCGATGGGCGTCTAGTATGAATTAACGTGAATTGCAGAACGCATGTCACCGGTCAGTCCTGCCCAGCGTATCTTGATGTAGCTCGTCGGTGGCCGTCTAGTGTGAATAAATGTGAATTGCAGAACACATCTCTCCGGTCAGTTCAGTCTGGCGTAGTTAGTAGCTCGTCGGCAGGCGTCCAATGGTTAGTGTGACATATTGGTTGTAGCAAATATAAAAGGGTTAAGTTGGTAAGAAACCTACGACAGGTCTAGCAAACCGGTTGGGGATTTACTAGATCCTAGAAAAATACTGCACTTGAATCATGTAAGAAATTGGAGGTGAGGTGTTTGTCACAGACGCTGGAGCTTCAATAACCCCTCCCAACGAAGCTAATTCTCTCATTCCAACACTAATCTCCTTCTTCTTCGTTCACTGGAGTGCCTAGACTGGGTTGTTAGTCTGACTTCAGTTCGACAAGAGTGCTAGATGCAGTGGTGGTCATTTTGCAACTAGGTTCGAATATATCACAGCAGTTTAATATGCTGGACCCGTCATCAATGCTAATCAATCATGCTACACAATCTTTCTTAACGTCACGGATGTATAAAGAGAAGAGGAAGAAAACATTCATTCCTCCTTCTCTCATTCTTGTGTGCTGAAGATTGGCCGTGGATTAAAAAGGGGACAGCGGTCTGCGCAGAGTCACAGCATGTCCTTTACTAAACCAGGTTCTGAATGAAATAAAGAAGCTATACAGCTTTAGATTAGGACAGCATTCTGGGCCTGGACTTGCCTCTTCTCACAGCTTAAGATGTAGTGTACAGTACAGCACTTCTTTTGGAAACAGAAGATAAAGATGGAGTTAGATATTTCAAGACAGTGATGGCGGAATCGGCCTTTGCATCAGACAGGGACAGAAGTTGGCGGCTATTTCCAAATTGAAGAATATAGGTTTCTACATGCTAGACCGTTTCACACACAGATCTCACAATCACAAAGCATTGCCTGACGCATATATCAGCTACATTTCCATTAGCAGAGGTTCTCTGATTCTGAATCAGGTGAGGGACACACAAGTATAAGATACTCCTTTTAAAAACAAACACCCGGCTTTCTGGAAGATCAAACTGTATGTGCGCGTTCTTAGGCTCTTTCCTTCCCAGCAGTCTTTGCAAAGACGCTGTCAAGGCTAGGTCAACCAATCGATGTCTAAGATTTGAACGCCTGACCTGTCCATCATCGAGTGACACCTCTATATTTAGACGTGTTACAACATTCCTAACATTCCAATGCGAATTAGCGCAGGCACCATGTGTTTTGGAGCTGAGGCGTACAACTTGGAGATGACATAAGGTGCGCAAAATGCGACAATATCATAACAACTTGAAACCTGTTTATTTTATACATATATTGTCCTTTTATTTCTCAACATAATTTCCACCAACATTGATGCACTTATCCCATCGTTTTATCAGTCCTCCCAAACCGGCTGCATAGAACTGCGTGCTCTGTTTTGTAAACTACGTTTTCACTTCACATTTAACATCTCACATTCGCGAAATGTCTTCCGCCAAGGTGGGTTTTCAGTAGACCAAAACGGTGGAAATCGCTAAAGGCTAAGTCGGGGTTGTAAGGTGGATGTTCCAGAACTTCCCCCCTTAGTTGGTTAATTTTCTCCTGAGTTAATCGAGCCGTATGTGGTCTGGCATTGTCATGAAGAAGCAATACTCCTCTAGTCAGCAGTCCTGGAAATTTCAATCTATCATGCATTATGCTGTATGCTGAATCATGTGAGCACCCTATTCCAGATGCTACAGAGTGTCGTTATTCACCTGTCACCTCTAATCATCTCCTCCACCCGCTGCACGGATGCTTCTGTTGCAATCTCAACAGGACGACCAGATTGGATTTCATCAACAATTTTAGAGAGTCCTTGAGGAAAATGTTTCTACCCAGCTATGCGCCGCTTTACGGGACAAACATTTGTCAGCATAAACAGGAAGCATTTCCTTATTAATGTCTTTTTCAGGCAGTCCTTTTGCCCACAAACAACGCACAACAGCACCCTGCTCTTTGGTTAAGACAGTCCGTAAGAACAGTCGCCATTTTGTGTATGCGCTGCGCATGCGCATGAGACACCTATTGCCACCTGACGAACGGGAATATAAAGTTCGATGTTGCTATCACCTAATGACACCTGTAGAAAACATTAACTAAATTTACTTGCCATTCCTCATAACTGTGTGACTTACTTATTGACTCGCCCTCGTACAAAGCGTAAAGCGACTTTACAAACACCATGTATGTTATAGTTGTGTATAACATTTTGTAGTTGTGTTTAACATTTTATAGTTGTGTATAACATTTAATAGTTGTGTATAACATTTCCCATGGTAACGATGTAGGCCAATATCAGCCTATTAAAAGCGGTGTGAGACAGGGATGTGTACTGTCTCCGGATCTTTTTTTTCCCCTGTACAGTGAGAATATTTTCAGAAATATAGAAGATATGGAAGGAATCACCATTGGGGGACGATACATTAACAACATTAGATATGCAGATGATACAGTCTTGATTGCAGACAATAAACAGGACCTGCAACATTTAGTAGATGAGGTTGTTGCACACAGTGAACAACTAGGGTTAGAACTGAATAGTAAGAAGACATAGATTATGGTCGTCACTGGGAAGAAGGAAATACCACAATGTGATATACGAGTAAATGGGCATATTCTTAAGCAGGTGAATCGATACAGTTATCTCGGAACATTCATAACATCTGATCGAAGAGATTAGAACAAGAATTGCCATTGCGAAGGTAGCCTTTTGCAAGATGGAAAACATACTGACCAATAAAAAGATATCAAATGAAACGTGAAAAGTGTTGAAGTGCTACATAGAACCTATACTTTTGTATGGATGTGAAGCGTGGACAATGAGCAGCCAAGCTGAAAAACTTCTGATGGCTGTGGAAATGTGGTTTCTGGGGAAAATTAAAAGAATACCATGGACAGACAGAAAAACCAATGAACAAGTCCTTCAAAAAACAAACGAAGATCGTAAACTGATTAGAGTCATTAGACGTAGACAGTCAAAATTTTTTAGACATGTTTTGAGAAGAAATGACTTGGAGAACTTGCTGACAACTGGCAAGATCGAAGGGTAGAGACCAAGGGGAAGACCGAGAAGTAAATACCTGGATGGCTTGGCCGCATGGCACGGTCGAGGCAGGAACACTGAGCTGATCCACGACTCTGGTGATCGAGTGAGATGGCAGAATATGACCCCCCACGCTTATCGGCATGGCACATGATGGACGGATAACATTTCATAATTTTGTATACCATTTCATAGTTGTGAATAACATGTTACAGTTGTGTATAATATGTTATAGTTGTTATAACATCTCTTAGTGATCGAGTGAAATGGCGAATCATGACCGCCTACGCTTACCGGCATGTCACATGATGGATGGATGGAATATCTCATAGATGTGTATAACATTTTATAGCTGTTATATTTCATTTTATAATTGTGAATAATACAAGTGAGGAATTGTGTGGAATCTGCCGAGATGTGATTTCGAATAATATCACATTGCACACCATTAGAGGTGGCATTATCGATCAGACGTTATATTAGATACGATTATAGCATTCCATCAGATGTAGCATTATCGATTAGATGTAGCATTATCGATCAGATGTTATATTAGATACGATTATAGCATACCATCACAGGTGGCATTATCGATCAGACGTTATATTAGATACAATTATAGCATTCCGTCAGATGTAGCATTATCGATCAGATGTTATATTAGATACGATTATAGCATTCCGTCAGATGTAGCATTATCGATCAGATGTTATATTAGATACGATAATAGCATACTATCAGATGTAGCATTATCGATCAGACATTATATTAGATACGATTATAGCATTCCGTCAGATGTAGCATTATCGATCAGACGTTATATTAGATACGATTATAGCATTCCGTCAGATGTAGCATTATCGATCAGATGTTATATTAGATACGCTTATAGCATTCCATCAGATGTAGCAATATCGTGGGTGGATAGAAAGAGCAATAAAGCTATCCTGAAAGAAGCTCACTCACATACTTATTATTCTAAACATATCATATTTCTCTCCGTCCATTCCTCTACGCTCGGTAGTTACCGGAACCTACGTCAGTGAAGTCCCTGTTCAGTCCCAACATGCGAGCAAAGTCCTGATATCGATTCTGCCATGTTTGTCATATCCGCAGTTATGGAAATATAGATCAATACGATGGACGGGATTGATGTTGCCGGCGATCTGATTGAGTTGTCGATTCTATTGAGGTGTGGGTTGTAGTACAGGCGCGGAGATTACAAGCTATTGTAGGGGCATGCCGGTGACTTCTCGTACACCAGTGTAAAACATTACCGGGTGGGATATTGGGTGCTGCGTGGAGCGTGGAGTACTTCAAACAAACACAGAGGTCCATACCGCATCGTGTTATGTTATGTTATGTTATGTTATGTTATATCATATTATATTATATTGTATTCTATTATATATGTTTAATGTATATTGTTTCTGTTTCTGTCGTTGTTGTCTAAGATTAACTTCAAAAGTAATGTGTGAATGAAATAATATGTGAGAGCAAGGATATATGAAGGGCAGATTGTCAGACAGGCCTGCGTGCCCAATTCTTAACCCTTTGAAAATAAAGTGTGTGCGATCATTCGTTCTTGCTTCTTGCTTCTTCCTCCTTATTCCTTCTATCTCATCCCCCTCTCTCATTCTTCGGCTTTCTTCCTCTTTCTTCCTTATTACCTGTCGTGTCCTACTATAAAGTGTCGTCCCTGGAGTGAGGGGAGTCAACACCCACATTATAATTTTTTTTTCCTTATCAATATCCTGGAGAATCCACCAGCTTCCGTCCAACACACTCCTTCGGTTCATGGACACCTTTTCCTCTCTCTCTCTCTCTCTCTCTCTCTCTCTCTCTCTCTCTCTCTCTCTCTCTCTCTCTCTCTCTCTCTCTCTCTCTCTCTCTCACTGTCGTACTATGCACCCTCTCATACTTCCCCAACGCAACATATTCAACAACTCTCGCTTCTAAAAATTAATAAAGATTAATTTATTAAAAGAAAAGTGTAACGTATATGAGACGTGTATGCGAAGAAAATGTGTGTCGTGTATTCTAATGTAAAGGTATAGGTCAGACCACAAAGTTCATGATCAGAGTCCACTCATCATGGCAAGGACCTACACGACATCACAAGAATCAGCACAATGGACCTCACCAAATGCCGTGTCCTTCCCTCCAGACATGTCCTCCTCCAGGAGCTCTGATGACCATGAGATCTGATTCCCATTCAAATCTACAGTCCGGGAACGATACTATTTGTTCCTTAAAAAACTGTTCCTAATAGTTTGTAAAAACTGAGTCCTCACAATTCCTGGGCAGTGAAAAAAATGAAACACTGTCCCATGAACATGACGCTTTTCTTCTCGCGAAATGTTCTACAGTTCTCACTCTAAAACAGTCATTGTATTGCTCTAGTAATAAGTGGACTGAACATTCATCACCACTGGTGGGTTCACGAATGGTATGACTCAAAACTCATTACTATGTTGCGGTCCACAGGTAGTGTGTAATCTTCTTAGTAATGTTATCAGTATTTATCATGTGGGATACTTATACCATTCAGCTCCACCGAGCAATGTTTATCAACTTCTTCTAGCATAGGCTCATTGAGAAAGTTGCTGGCCAATCTTCCTGCACCAAAAATTATCCGGTATCTGATTTTTCAATGGTTCGGTGTTCTTCATCCCAACCAGAGGGAACCTGTAAAATATATAATACAACTGGTGATAGCCTCCCGTCACTGATCTTTATTAGATGATCGTGGGCCATCGGCCTCGCTCAGAAAAATACAGTGAACCTAACTCTGTCAGGGACAGATGAACTGAACACATAGGTTTTCATCAGGCCAAAACAAGAAGAAAAAAAACAACAAACAGCGTGCGGAACCCCCCCACCAGGGAGCACCCACTGGAAGATCCCAATTATCCCCCATTACTCAATTCTCAACTAGTAGAGCTTATCAACACTTCACTACTCTATTTTCAACTAACAGAGCTAATTATCACTTCACTACTCTAGCTAGTTTCAACCATGCTACTGCCTAAATTAATTAGGACTAATTATACAATATGAACTACCTTAGGCAACACCGCAGTTCTATCAAATCACATCTACATTTGCCATGACAGGCACGTGTAAAATTAAATCCACTTAATTCGCACACGGTAGACATTATTCCAATCCATAACTGCAGTGCCAAAGCACGTCCGCCTAAATCAACTGTTTGAGTTACACTGTCTCCCCCAATCATGTTTTTTTCCAAACAGCCTTGAATTGTTCACGTGACGTTGTTGATGTCCTGCAGGTGTCCCAATGTTCCCAATAACAAGCCCACAACTTTCTGTCATGTGGTGACAAGCAAAGCCGCCATTTCGTTTGATGTCGGGAAATTCTAAATGACAGACGGGATTGTTTTATCTCCCGAGCCGGGCACTTCTGCTTGGATCCGACTTGTTTTTACTGTATTGTTAAAAAGACAATTGTGGCCCTGCAAACATGCAGTTAATCAGATTGCCTGTATTATCCTCAACTGGTTAATCCACGGTGATTTTCATGACATTACCCATTCCCTCTTTATTCTGATGCTAACACTACTCCACTTCTCTCTCTCTCTCTCTCTCTCTCTCTCTCTCTCTCTCTCTCTCTCTCTCTCTCTCTCTCGCTCTCTCTCTCTCTCTCTCTTCCGCTCCCTCCTCATTCTCTCCTTTCATTTTCTCTTCCTCCTCCTTTTTATCTTTCTTTTTTTCTGCTGCTAATAATGCTTTTAGTTTATCTTTGTTTTTGTTTGTTTGTTTGTTTGTTCGTTTGTTTTTTTTTTTTTTTTGTTTCTTTCTTTCTTTCTTCAGCCCTCACCCACCCCCCTCCTTTTTTTTCTTCTTTTGTTTCTTCTTCTTTCTTTCTTCTGCCTTCTCCCTTCTTCCTACTTTCCTTTGCCTTCTTTCTTCTGCTGCTGCCACTCCACTCCCTCCACCACATCTCTATATTTTAGTCCATCTCTCAATATTCTTTCTTTCTTTTCAAGCGCTTGATCTTCACTACTGGTGATTTCACCTTACTAATCATTTTCAATTTTCTCTTATCGAGCACTGCTCCTTTTAAAGGCGTTGAATGTGGAATTCAGGAAATTACCTAAATTGGCAAATTGTTTCTATCCAGTAGCGCATGCGTAATAAGACAGGAAATTAGCATATTTTGGGTGAATAAACTCTAGGGAGTGGGGGGGGGGGGACAATTTTTAAACACGATATCTGGACTTTCTGACTAATACAAAATTCAGAAACTCTGAGTTCTGGTATTAACCTAGTTACTACACGTTTCCCTACCAACCGCTGGAGCAGGTGCGCGCCAAATGTTGCCCCCTATAGTGCGTAAAAAGCTAACTGTAGTTTCAAAGGAGTCGTTATTGCGTTATTATTGCTTTCACTAATAGCAGTAGAAGAAGAGCATTAAGAGCTTATTGACCCACACCAGTAAACGAATTAAAGTAGAATTATGGAAAAGATGCGTCTTTCCGTGGCAGTATACTGTCGTAGATCATGGGCCATTTCGGGATCGCTCAAGAGGGAAGTTCTGAACGTTTGAGCTTAAGTGTTACAGAAAAGTTCTGAATGGTGTGGACTCAAAAGAAGAAAAAAAGCTGGTATTCTAGTCAGAGAGACTTCGGGAGTAAGAAGTAGAAACATATTTATATTCTGGACAGAGATAATGCAACCTCAAGAAAAAGAAAAGTACTGATAATTCTAAACAGAGATAATTCAACACTAAGAAGACGAAAATAGTGATATTCCAGACAGAGAAATCGGGAGTAACAATAAGGAAAATGTTGATAATCTAGACGAGGATAATTTAGAGCTGAGAAGAAGAAATATATTGCTGCTAGACAGAGAGAATTCGGAGTAAGAAGAAAAAAATGATGATCTAGACGATCTAGACGGAGAGAACTCAGGAGTCAGAAGAAAAATAATGCTGATATTCTATACATTTCGGCTGGAATGTTGTCACGTTACAGATCGAGCTATGTCCAGCTATTTGAGCAAGCTTGTGTTTCAGTACCTCCTATTTCGGCTGGGATGTAGTCACGTTACAGAGCGATTTGTGTCCAACTATTTCAACAAGCTTGTGGCTCCGTACCTCTCATTTCGGCTTGGGTGTTGTCACGTTACAGAGCGAGCCGTGTCCAATTATTCCAGCATCTTGGGCTCCGCACCGCCCATTTCGGCTTAGGGTGTAGTCACTATACAGAGCGAGCTATGTACAGCTATTTCAGCAAGCTTGTGGTTCAACACCTCCTATTTCGGCTGAGATGTTGTCACGTTGCAAATAGCTGTGTACAACTATTTCAGCAAGCTTATGACTCCGTAACTCTAAATTCGGCTGGGGTGTTGTCACGTTACATAGCGAGCTGTGTCCAATTATTCCAGCAAGCTTGTGCCTCCGTACCTCCCGTTTCGACTGAAATTGTATCACATTTACCTTCCCTTACTGGCAATTGACGATGACCTTCAAAAGCAACGATGGGCAGAACATTTCAAAGAAATATTAAATAGACCGCAGCCTGACACTGTTCCGAACCTGGATGGAGAAATTACTATGCCCCCACTGGATGCCTCCTGCGAGTCATTCACCATGGAAGAGATTAAAGCAGCCACCAAAAAATTGAAGAACAACAAAGCTGTTGGTGAAGATGAAATCTCAGGAGAAATACTCAAAGCAGCAGATGAGAACACCTTACAACGTTTGTTACAGCTGATCAATGAAATCTGGCAAAGCGAATCCCCACCACAACAGTGGAAAGATGGTGTAATTTTCAAACTGCCTAAAAAGGGCGATATGTCTGATTGCAATAATTGGCGTGGTATCACTCTATTGTCAGTACCAGGAAAACTTTTTTGTAGCATGTTACTTGAGAGATTGAAAAAGGCGATAGATGAAAGGCTCAGAGAAGAACAAGCAGGCTTCAGACCAAAACGGTCATGCATAGACCACATTTTCACCCTCAGAATAATCATTGAAGACTCCGTAGAATTCCAGTCGAAATTAATCACAAACTTTGTCGACTTTCAAAAAGCCTTCGACAGCATCCACCGTCCTTCACTTTGGAATCTACTTAACATCTATGGTTTTCCTACCAAATATACCAACGTCATAAAATCTTTCTACAAAGAGACACGTTGCTGCGTAAGAACAGAAACAGGCAACTCTGACTGGTTCTCAGTCGAAACAGGAGTGAAACAGGGTTGTGTCTTATCACCGATGCTTTTTGGAATAGCTATCGATTGGGTCATGCGCAAATGCACAAGCAACACAAATATGGGTATTCATTGGGTTGACAAAATTCTAGAAGACCTGGACTTTGCCGACGACATAGTGCTTTTGAGTTCAACACATCCGGATGCTCAAGAGAAAATAAACCACCTCCAAAATGTTTCAGGGCAAATTGGTCTCCAAATTAACACCACAAAAACAAAGACTATTGATCTTACCAACAGTTCAGATGATACCAAATTGAACAGCTACGTTCTTGAAAAAGTCAACAGCTTCACATACCTAGGAAGCAAAATGACATCCACAGGGGACTCAACACCAGAAATATCAACTAGAATCGCACTGGCATCTAGTGCCTTCAACAAACTGTCAAACATCTGGAAGTCAAAGACACTCAGCAAACACACAAAACTTAAAATCTTCAACTCTTGTGTGATTCCAGTGTTAACGTATGGATGTGAAAGTTGGAAATCAACGGTAGCTTTAGATAAAAAATTAGACAATTTTGAGAACAAATGTCTTAGAAGACTTCTAAACATCCACTGGACAGACTTCAGAACCAATTCGCAAATAAGACAAGAGACTAAGCAAGATACAGTATCCAATTTCATAAGAAGACGCCGTTGGAACTACATCGGCCATGTACTCAGAATGGACAAGACAAGACTCCCCTACCAAGCCCTCATATGGTCACCGGTAGGGAAAAGAAAACGGGGAAGACCAAGAGAGACCCTGCGTAGAACCATCATTAGAGAAGGCTCATTCAATGGCCAAGTAAATATCCAAGATCTACAACAGATAGCAGCGAACCGCCAGGCATGGAGAGACAGGACTTCTGCCCTATGCGCCGCCTTAGGCTCAAGAGGAAAGACTAACTAACTAACTGGCAATTGCATTAGGGGTTAGTGAGACGCATAGTTTCGTAAATGTCCCGAAGTACCAAATCAAGATTTCGAAATCTGCCGCTTGCGATTTGTAAGCCAACTAGTTTGCCCTGATTTCTATGGTATGGGCATGGGCCGTTCAGAAAATCAATGGCAGACTACTGAGCTAATATTACCTAGTCTGTGTGTATCAATCAGTCTAGTAAATGTCTGGTATCAATTGCCTAGTAAATGAAAAACAGCTTATATATGATGTGGTTGATTGTCACGCTCTATGAAGGACATACAACTAGTTATTCATTCTACATGATTCTCCGGAGATGTTGGGTTCCAGTATCGATTTTGAACAACCCTCTGGTTTCTGGGGTTGGAGTGGGGAAGCAGAGCTTTGTAAAACAGTCCCCTTGATGGTGGTACTATGGTGCCAGAACGAGAGCAGTGTCACTAACCTCACCCTGATAGATGCAAGCACTTTCCTGTTTGTTTGAGCAATCGTGCATTGTTCGTCGAATAAAATATACGTAACGCCTTTTCTTTGTTAACATTATGGCCGACATTTGGCAGGTGTTGAGAGACGCCCGAACCTGGGATTGATCCAACGTCCTGCAAAGGACATGTAATATTTTATTAATATGTCATGTTGTAACGATGTTTACACTTTTCCCATTCCTTTATCACTCATATTATTGTTCTTGTTGTATGATTATGATGATTAAAAATAACCTAATAAGAGATGTAAGAATTAAGTGATGTATGAAAGATCATTAGACGGGCCTGCGTGCCTACTTCTTAACCCTTTCAAACAAAAGTCCGTTTGTCTGTTCGTTCTTCCGCTTATTCAACCTGTTTCTTCACTTACCCTGGATTTGTCTCTCCGGCAGCAGTATCTCCCATGTTCCGTCTATCGCTCTGCCTCATACTCGCCCCCTCCGTGGAAAGTGAAAGCGCCTTTAATTACAACCACTAATAACTCACTAGCACCATGCCGCAAACTCTATTTCATGGAGGTGGGTTTCCGTTCCGGTCGAGAGGCCTCCCATCAGCCTTTTTTGGGTGCAAGACTTCAGCGTCCTGTGCAAGCCACTCAGGCGCAGATAACTCGGCCCGGGGAATGATAATGAGGACAATATGGCGCTGGAAATTGTTTTTGGTTGTTAGTATGTTTAAAGTATGTTTAGTATTTTTTTACGTATTTTAGTATACGTGTATTTTAAAGTATCTTGTAAAGTATTTTAGTCAGTTCAGTTGCTGCATGTGTGTTTTCGTTTGGCTTGACTTGCTCTTCAATGCAACACCGATATCTACGAGGGTAGGTCATAATGAATGCACATCGATTATTATTCTTCTTCTTCAGCGTTCCGAGCCATTGAGGTTCTCTGCTGCAGATACAATCCGTCTCCATTCGTCTCTCTGGTTGATCTTCTCTTGCCAGTCGTTGATTCCAAGTGCTTGTAGGTCTGTATGTATATTATCTCTCCACCGTCTTCTTGGTCTACCTCGGGGTCTACGGTAATTTATTTCCTGAGTGTAAGCGAGTTTTGTTTCCCTATTATCTTCCATTCTTTCTATATGCCCCAGCCATTGCATCAATTATTATCTCATCATTGCATCAATTATTATCTCAGCTAATAATAAAGATAGAAACATTATATTTGCAAGAATTTAAGTTTATAATCACTTGAAGGTGTATACCAAATTACACTTCTGTAAACCGATTCCAACTGTGATACAAACAGTTGAAATGGCAGATACGTACGTTACAAGGAGAGGATTCTTATATAATATTTGATCGCAGAGAAAGAAACTGTTGTTAACATTCACAACAGTGTGTGTGCTGTTTATAACATTTTTGCAAAACTCAGTCGTCGTTACTGCTACTGCAGGGTTAGGCCTCACAAGAATCGAGAGCAACTGCTTCTCCTTCGCGACAAAGCGCGTCCTCACACAAGTTTGCAAACAAGGGAGGAAAGCCACAAAATGGATTGGAATGTGCTGCCCCATCCGGCTTACAGTCCAAACCTGGCACCATCTGATTTCCATCTTTTTGGTCCCCTTAAAAATATTATTCGTGGGACAAAGTTTGAAGACAACGATTATTAAAGTGAAGAAGTGCTCGGAGAACAGGACCAAACGTTGTACAGATATGGGATACATGCTCTTGTTTCAAGATGGCGTAAATCCTTTAAATTTGATGGGGATTATGTTGAGAAGTAGAAATATTTGCTGCACATGTGCATGAACATTGTGACTAAGTTACATTTGTATGTTATTATCGGTTAACGAGATAATAATTGTGGTGCATAACTTTCTGACCTACCCTCGTACACTAGTGCCTTAGTCTCCTTTTATGGATCACACAAATAGAAAATCTCAACAAAGTGCTCAAAAACCATAGCATGGGCGAGAACCCAAATTTGTGTAAATCATAACCAGACATACTATACATATCTGTTGTGTGGGTAGGTTTCTTACATTTAAATATAATGTTTGAGCAATGATTTCGAACTGCCAAGGAATTATTCAGGTCTTTCTGATTTTTGGTCTTATCAAAAGAGACTAGGCATGCAATCCATTATCTTCTTCATTTCTAACCTATCCAAGATTTTGGCTGATTCGAATGTTTAAAATTAATCTGGGCTTTCAAGTCAACTAAAATGGGTGCGATAATAATCTTTCTCCAACTAGAACAAATTACCACAACTCATCTATCACATTACGACCTCCCTCATAATACTAGGGAAAACCGAAGTAATGTTTATTACTAAGAAAATGTCTATACCTAAGTACAAATGGCAAAGTGAATGGAACATTTCTGAAACAAGTCAGCGTATTGACGTATTTGTGTACTTTAATAACAGCAGGTGGGAGATGTGTGAAGAAAGTTAAATGTAGAATAGTCCAGGTTAAAGTAGCATTTAACAAGATGAAGAATATTCTTTGCAATTTATATTTGTCCATCGGGGTAGGGGGAAAACATTTCTAATAGCTAGAAAGATTCAATCTTGATTTACGAAAGCTAATCAAGGACAATTTGCAGGCAAATGTGAAATTAGAATTATTACAAAAATAATGGCAGGTCATGAGAAGGGGAAAGCTGGAGCGCGACGTGATAAGAGGAAAGATGAAGGGAACGAGAGGCAGAGGGACACTACGAGAGAAGATGCTGGACAGTTTGACATCACGGCATGCAGGGACATTGAGATCAGAAATGACTGGCAGTACACCAGACAAAAAGCTATTGACAGACATGATCACCAAAGCCCCACGGCATGGACTATCAGAATACCATATACGAAGGGGCTTCAAATTAAAACCTTAGAAGTGTGATTGAACTTACAATAACCATGCCATTGTCTTGTAACCTGTCAATATTGTTATTGAGGAAGTCAATTGCTAAGCACGTGATATCATAATGCAGACGAATACTGTGACGTCATAAGAACAGTTTAAAGATGGGCGCCCCACTTTTGATATGCACCATAGAGCAGCAGCGTTCTGTTATCCGTTTTTGATCAGTGAAGAGGTGAAACCTATAAACATTCATCAGGGAATGAAGGTTCAGTATGTTGACCCATGCCTGTCACCACAGCAAGTTTATGAGTGGAGTAGAAAGTTTCGACCCGCAATTAATTCCAAACGGCGTGGTTTTCTGAGTAAAAGATTCCTTTAGCAACATTGCAATGCTCGACCCCATACTGCCAGTACAACGACTGAAACCATCGAAGACATCCACTTTCAGTGTGTGCCACATCCCCCGTACTCGCCAGACCTAGCCCCAAGTGATGTCCACCTGTTTGGACGGACAACTCAAAGAATCAGTGGGAGGAAATGTTTTCATTATTGCCTATGAAATCACAAAAAAAATAATTATGGGGTTGACTACGGCGTCCTGTATAGGACGGGCATCTGCATTTCTCCATACGCCTGTGGTACCTCAAGCTGTGTAAAAAGGGTCTTCTCGTGTGTGTATACCGGCGCCCTGGCTAAGGAACTGTGAGCATGTTTCACAATTCTCCTACACACCGATTGGGGAGCGCACCGCTTTGTGTTGTTTTCAATATTGAAGTATGAGGCGTCGGTCGATCAGAATGCAATGGCAAATCGCAAACTACTAAACCTAAAAGTTGTCTAGTACATCACAAACAGCTTCCCCCCCCCCCCCTCCTCGCCCCAAATGTTGTGGTTGATTGCGACGGTAAAGGACAAGCAACTAACTGTTTAATCATCATCATCAAGTGCCGTATCAGCTGACGTAGGCGTTCATGGCTCTCCACAGATCTCGGTCTTTAGTTTTCTGGATCAACTCTGCTGATGATATTCCTCCGTGCCACCGTCTAAGTCCATCCAGCATCATTTCTCTCAGTTTGCTTCTGCCTCTCTTCCCCTCGATTTTTCAAGTTATCACAATGTTCTCCAATGCTTCTTTTCTTAGCACATGAAAACATAACGTTGTTTGTCTCTTTCTTATTGCTGTATATAATGTTCTAGTTTCAGTAGCTCTTTCTGGCAGTCGTCGTTAGTTACTCTGGTAGTAACGACTTAATATCTATATGTAATCTTAAGTTCGACTATTCCCGCAATTATCTCAATTTTGAAACGATGACACGATCAGAAACAGCAGTTCCACAAAAGTAATCTTAGCTCACTCCACAAGTTTGACAATAATCTTTCTCCAACCTGAACAAATAGCCACAACTCCTCTATCACATTAAGACCTCCCTAATAATCTGTAATCTGTTACGCATGAAGACGAGAGTTAACTCCCATCGCAACGTAATAACGATCTCAGAATAGCCCTCTAATACCCGTTAAGCACAGAGAAGCTGTCACGTGTTTAGTGATGCATGCTGGGCGGAAATGCTCCAGCCATAGCTTCATCGAATCCGCTCGGGCAGTCACATGTCATCATTTCCGGTGCTACCCAGCGCGTGTGGACGTCAAATACCTGACAAAGTCGCAACCGAAATTCAAATATTGCTTAAGTCGTACTTCTGGTGCTTCTTATGGCCATAATTGTATATGTTTATTGCGTGAGAGGGGGAGATGGTCTTCTTCTTATTCTTCTTCTTCTTCTTCTTCTTCTTCTTCTTCTTCTTCTTCTTCTCTTCTTTTTCTTTTTCTTCTTCTTCTCTTCTTTTTCTTCTTCTTCTTCTTCTTCTTCTTCTTCTTCTTCTTCTTCTTCTTCTTCTTCTTCTTTCTTTCTATCTTTCTCTCTCTCTTTCTTTCCTTTTTTCATTTGTTTGTTCGTTTGTTCATTTGTTCATTAGTTCATTCTTTCGTTCATTCTTTCGTTCGTTTTCTAATCCTTTCGTCCTTTGTCCTTTCATTATTTCATTCTTTTATTCTTTCTTCCTACCTTCTTTTTTCTTCTTTTCTTCTTTTCTTCTGTCTTCTGTCTTATTTACTCTTCTCATCTTCCTCCTCCTCTTGATTTTCTGTCGTTTTTGGTCAAAGATACGCTTTTACTTGACACTGATACCGCAATAAGTGCACCAATCTCATGCAAGAAATTACACAAGGAGATTCCAAGCACAGTATACTAACTCCACAGAACGGTGAGACGAAAAACATATGTTGCATTTTTATAGAAAAGGCGGAGAAGGAGGAGGACAAGAAGAGGAAGACGTAAAGATTAAGAAACTGGAGAAGGAAAAGAAAAGGCGAAGTGGAGAAGGAGGATGTGGTGGTGGAGGATGTGGTGGTGATGGTGGAGAAGGGGAAGATGGTGGGGGTGGGGAGTTGGATGAGGCGGAACGGTTGGAAGAGAAGGAGGTGGAAGAGGAGGTGGTAGAAAAGGAGGAGGTGGAAGATGAGGAGGGTGAGTTGAAAGAGAAGGAGGGGGAGTTAAAAGAGGAATAGAAGAGCGGGTAGAAGTGAAGGAGGATGAGTAGTATTAGGAGAAGAAGGAAGAGGAGATGGCGATGGACGAGGCGGTGGAGGTGAAGATAGAGGTGGAGAAACAGGTGGAGGAGATGAGGAGGATAAGGATATGGACATGAAGGAGGAGATGGAGGAGGAAATGATGGAGACGATAGAGGAGGAGCTGGGGGATGAGATGGAGGAGGAGATGGAAGAAGAGGAGGAAATGGAAGATAGAAGGGTTGGAGATAGAAGGAGAGGAGAGGAGGTGGCGGATGAAATGGAAGATCAGGAGAAATAGAAGGAATAAGAGGTAGAAGAGGAGGCTTGCCTCCTGAGAGTGTTGCTCCTGTGCGGGTAATATCAATGGAATGTCAAGTGTACACAGCACTACGGACAGCTAATATTTGACAGATGGATCAATGCACTGGAGCCAATAATAATTCGTGTTATTGATCTGTGGAAAGATAAGTTTTCACTTGGTCAAGAATGAAAATGACACATCAAACGCAAGTTTGTATATGTATTGAGTGTCAGTTATGTTAGGGGATGACATTAATATGAGATAGATTTGAGGGCCCCCGGGGGGGGGGGGGGGATAAATGGAAGAATATGGGATAAAGTTAAAGGTAGTAATATGGGAAGAAGTCACAGATTTATGTAAAGAAGTAAAACGGGATAATAGGGAAAGAGGTGAACGTAAGTTAGATTAAGGGACGTTGTAAGGACGCTTCCAGTAGGCATACAAGGCAGTTGGTGAAGGTGAAGAATTCAAAGGGAGTTGGTGTATGGGAAGGCATAAAAAGAGTTATTGTATGAAAAAGCATACAGGGGTGTTAGTGTGGAAGGCGGTAGGGAAATGCATAAAAGGGGGGTAGTGTAGGAGAAGGCATAAAAGACAGTGTATGAAAATGAAGGCACAGAGAGTTAGTGTAGGAAAGGAAGTAAGAGGGGGCGCAAAAGGGAGTTAGGTTAGAGGAAGGCATAAAAGGGAGTTAATGTAGAAGACATGCAAGGGAGTTAGTGTAACTGTAGAGGAAGGCATGTCAGGGAGTTAGTTAGTGAGAAAGAAGGCACAGGGAGTAGTGTAGGAGAGGAAGTAAGAGGGAGTGTGTGGGGACGGCATAAAAGGGAGTTAATGTAAAGGAAGGCATGAAAGGGAGTTGTATGAGAAAGAAGGCACATGGAGTTTGTGTAGGGGAAGGCATAAAACGGAGATGGTGTAGAGGAAGAAGTGAAAATGGAGTTAAAGTTGGGAAGACATAAAATGGAGTTAGTGTAGGGGAAGAACTTAACGGGATTTGGAGTCAGGGGAAAAAATAAAGGGGAGTTAGAGTAGTGGAAGATGTAAAATGAAGTTTGAATAAGAGAGGAAGTAATTGGGATTTAAAGTAGGGGATGAAGATTAAAATCGGGGTATAAGTGTGATGCTGGTGGGGTTTTTCTAATTTAGAAATATTTACCAGGGCTGCTGCCTAATACGACTGCTTTAAACGATTTCCAACTGCCTTGAGATTTTTAACCTGTGCAACGTTCACAGGAGTCCTCAGAGTTTTTCGCTCTCAGCCGATAAAGTTAGGTGTCAAATTCATTGCCCCATTATGATAGGGTGTTATACTTTCCTTTTTCTTATTTTGTTGGAAATTGTACGGGTGTGGTGGGGAACGAGCAGGCGGACATATTGGCTGAGTCTGCAGCCCTTGGTGGGATATAAGTGCATGATATGGCAGATGTGGTCAGAGGCCGTTTGGATTCGTGTGTATAGTGCAGAAGAAAGGGTAGATCATCACGGCTTGTATGAGATGGTGCTGTTGAGAGTGACCAGACACTCCGGGCTCCGTGGAATGACCAGACGGACACATAATCAGGCTGCTACTGGTACCATTAGTAGTGGGGCTCTTCCCTGGCTGTTGCAGATTAGGACGGGGCACGTATGGGGATTTCCCGAGTGATTTGTCTTCGGGTCTTGACTCAACTCACTTAATTCCTACCAGGCATCTTTGTCACATGTTACGACGGTTCCATAATACTGACTGGCCTGTTTAAGAATGTTCCCATTTACGTGAATTAATTTACATGACACACATCATCATCACAACACATGACTAAGAGGAACACCTGATCCGGCATTAGCAAAAGACGCGTAAAGGATCCTTTTTCATGTTTTCATGTGTATTCGGTATACGGAGTAGACCCATATTTTATAGACCAAATAGCATACGATTGGTAATAAGGTCAATATAACACAGGTCGCTTTTACTTCCCAGAACACTTCAAGGACTCATTTTAGACTTTGTTAACCCGAGAGCCGAGGTCAATTTAAACAACAAACAAACAACAACACAATAATCTCTGTCTCATAAAGTGAGCTGTGCTGCCCTGTTTCGTCAAGCTGTCGGCTCAGTTCATCCGATGTCGCCGAGAATGTTTTTTTTTTTTTGGAGTTTGCTTTCCCTAGCCTTTTATTGTCCCTATTCTACCTACATGGCATCACGTGTAATTCTCTCTTCGTCTGGTTTCTATCCCTAGATCTGTCCGACATAAGAGACCCTACAATTAGCTGTGCTATCGTCAGCATAGACGACGACGTCGTCGAAATGATATGATCGCTACCTTTTAAACTTCCGCTCCACTGATGGCGAATAAGGCGGTTCAACCCTTACACAGGCATTAAGTTGGACTTAAAGTTAACGTCGCGTTCAGAAAGCAACATCAAACTACTGAACTGAAGATCAACATGGCTTCGATAGCCACGTGTTGCATAGGAACAGCAACAGTTAATCATCATTTAATTCTTTGGGGTAATTATAAATCTCTAACCCCTCTACCGCCGGCTTCCTGGCTTAGAGGTTGGGACTTTCTCCATAATCTCGTATACTCTCGTGGTTAACATGATGACGGTGAGAATCAGCGGTGGTTCGAATCGCATCGGTGACCTACGGGGTATGTGAGCCGGCCGCTTAGAAAGCAATGGCAAACTACTGAGCGTAATCTTGCCAAGAAATCAACATACAGCTGAAAGATGCTGGTGTTGACAGCGATGTCCTGTAAAGGATATGCAAAAAACCTCTAACACAATAAGGTGGAGTCAAGACAAAGTGCTCGATGCTGATTCGAGTACAGGACCGCCAGTTTACCGGCAATCTTGCTATCTACAATGTTAGCTCAGCTGACGATGTTGTATTACCAATAAAACTTCGCCTACGCCGGCCACATTGCATTGTGTGTTGACGTCACGAATAATAAGTTAGCTTTCCCCCTCTGCGCAGCCTTTTGTTAACTTTCCTCTCTCGCTCCAATAATAAATCATATCACACGGTCTCCTCTCTTCTGTCTGTCGTCACACAACCAGAGAAAGCCTCAATTTATTATGCAATCCACGCTCTGGTTTTGTCAGAAATTGATGATAAATTGTCGTCCCTTAAAAGCAGTCATTGTGTTGCTCTTTGGACATTGTGGCAGAAGACTCGATGCAGAGCGAGCAGTCAGCTCCCAGTAGTGGCTTGGGAGACACGACTGCGTCTCTCTGTGGCTGCCTGTGACTGTCTGTCTGTCTGTCTGCTTGTCTTTATGTGACGGTGTGTGGTGAGCGTTTAAAAGCTGTTATTGCATTGTTCTTCAGACATTATTTCGCGAAATTAACAAGTTTCTGCGGTAGCTTATTGGGTAAATATGTTTTTTTTTTTTTGGTGTTTGTCTGTGTGTGCGTGACATGTCAGTGTTAAAATAAGTTCTGTGAGACTAAGAGGGCAGTATTGTCAGAAGACAGGAGGAAATAGAACCTTGTTTTTTTTTTTTGCTAACTCAGAGTAGTGATTCCAGGGATATGTTTCGTCTGCTTGCGTTGCTCATCTGTTTATCCCGGCGTCTATTTGCACCTCCAAATTTACATCTGTATGCTTATTAGTTTGTATGCTCGTCTGCCTGCCTGTCTGAATGATTTAAAACTTGCCAGACTGCCCTTCCGAATGCCTGTCTGTTTGTCTGGTTTTCAACAACATGGCCAACCACCTGTCGTAATTAATGTCTGTCGGTTTGGATACCTGTCAGCATGCCTATATTATGTCTGTCTGTCTGTCCACCAGTCTGGATGTCTGTGAAAATGTAAACTGCCCGTCGTAATGAATGTCCCTTTATCTGGAAACCTGTCACAATGTCTACCTTTTCCGTCTGGCTGTTTGTCTGTCTGAATGACATTCCTACTTTTGTTTGTCTTGGATGGATGGGTGTCAACATACATGCCTCTCTGTCTTCTTGCCTATCATGATGTCTGCCGGCATGACGACTTAAATGTCGTACGGTGTGCTTGACTATCTGTCTCTGTTACTGTACATATCACACCGGGTACCATAATACCTGTCTATACTCCTGCACATATGACACCGGGTATCTGAACACCTGTCTATATTCCTGCACATATGACACCGGGTATGTGAACAACTGTCTATATTCCTGCACATATGACACCGGGTATGTGAACATCTGTCTATATTCCTGCACATATGACACCGGGTATGTGAACAACTGTCTATATTCCTGCACATATGACACCGGGTATGTGAACAACTGTCTATATTCCTGCACATATGACACCGGGTATTAGAACACCTGTCTATATTCCTGCACATATTCCACCGGTTATGTGGACACCTGTCTATATTCCTGCACATATTCCACCGGTTATGTGGACACCTGTCCATATTCCTGCACATATGACACCGGGTATGTGAACATCTGTCTATATTCCTGCACATATGACACCGGGTATGTGAACAACTGTCTATATTCCTGCACATATGACACCGGGTATGTGAACATCTGTCTATATTCCTGCACATATGATACCGGGTATGTGAACATCTGTCTATATTCCTGCACATATGACACCGGGTATGTGAACAACTGTCTATATTCCTGCACATATGACACCGGGTATGTGAACATCTGTCTATATTCCTGCACATATGACACCGGGTATGTGAACAACTGTCTATATTCCTGCACATATGACACCGGGTATGTGAACAACTGTCTATATTCCTGCACATATGACACCGGGTATGTGAACATCTGTCTATATTCCTGCACATATGACACCGGGTATGTGAACAACTGTCTATATTCCTGCACATATGACACCGGGTATGTGAACAACTGTCTATATTCCTGCACATATGACACCGGGTATGTGAACATCTGTCTATATTCCTGCACATATGACACCGGGTATGTGAACAACTGTCTATATTCCTGCACATATGACACCGGGTATGTGAACATCTGTCTATATTCCTGCACATATGACACCGGGTATGTGAACAACTGTCTACATTCCTGCACATATGACACCGGGTATGTGAACATCTGTCTATATTCCTGCACATATGACACCGGGTATCAGAACACCTGTCTTATATTCCTGCACATATTCCACCGGGTATGTGAACACCTGTCTCTCAACGAAAGGTTATCTGTCATGTTTAGTTCTTTAGTAATGAAAGAGATCAAAGAGAAGCTGGGAAAACTAATCGGAAATTATTATTATTATTATTATTATTATTATTATTATTATTATTATTATTATTATTATTGCGCTCGCTCGCTTTAAACACAAGCGTAGTCAGTACACACTACTTCTAGTAGTGCTGGAATTAATTTTGTGTGCGGATTAGCTTTCCCTATTAACAGTGTCCCTCGCGATCAGTTGAACCCACTCCGACTTCCAATGTACTTGTAATTTACGTCCCCAACTTAAGGTCGATAAGTCTACATTTTATTCCACCTGTCCGGTGTATGGGATCGAACCATTTACCACCGGCATCAGCACACCGAACACGCGTTCTTAGCCCTTCGGCAATTGTCAACAACCTAGTTTAGACAGGCATACAGGGATTCTTGATTTGTACCGCACGAATATCAACTCGTAGGTGTACAAAGGGTAAATTCGCTTTATTGCGCACTGATTACAATTGGCTCCACGAGCTCACATGAACATACATATATCATCAACACATCATCACATTCAATACATTTATAATACTGCTAAGCACAATCTCTATCTGTCCTAGCGTAAGTCACTATACTACTGTGCCCTGAAACTACACAATGGTCAGGGCGAGTACATCGACCTGTCTCCTGAGCTGTCCAGTCCCGTCTGGCTAAACTTCGCAGCGTTGTCCAGCTGCGGACTTGTAAATCCTCGTGCGCCAGCACTATTACGTGCTCGGTTACCTCGCACGTAGTTCAGTAGCCTGTCCCTAGTTACTGTACTCTAGTTAACGCTGTTTACTGGTACTTTCTGTGTTTATTGTCTCCTACTCTAACCTGGGAGTAGATCCCTGTCATGTCCTGCAGTGTCCTACTTATGACACGCGTGTGTCCTGTTGGATAACTGCTTAAGAGTTCTACCTTATACTTCTGTCCCTTGAATCTCTATTCCCTGTTCAGGGATGTTATTTCTATCCTATCTTAGTCTTATCCCTAACTTATATCCTTCTGTTAATTCTGTCCTCATCTTCTTAACATACTCTCCTCCCCTCTGTGTTGCGTCACCAACTTTAGGTTATGGGTGTGACGCAATTTGGTTATCTTAAAAATTAGGCTGTCTAATTTTGTCAAGAGCTGGTTGAGGTTGCTAACAATGTTCTGGGTATAATGACTGACTACTACTGTCTGATGTCACACTGTTGTATGCATCCACTGGCTAATCATTATCACAACACACCTGTATTGTTGGCCAGAGCTAATGCTCCTCTTCCACTATATTTCTGGGAGCTGTTCGAACCGAAGCCGTTGTCTTTTAAGACCTGCTTCTCATATTGCCAAATAACTGACAACCCGGACAAATTGTCCCTGTTATGGGTACAATACATGAATAATATTCATGCCCCCCCCCCCCCATATAATGTTAATCCAACTCGTTTACATGCTGTGTGTGCTAGTTTTTCACCTATCTAACTTCCGTTTGTGAAAACATCTTTCAATGTTATACCAGAGTTTCGTAAGTCTGTAATGTCCCCTGTTTAGAGTTACGCCCCTTTCCAGTCACTGCTGTATGCATGTTTATCTGAAAGTATTCCTGGTTGTTTGCGTGTTTGTTTATAATTAAAGTATGTGTAAATTACAAACATGTGTGTATGTCTATAATTTGGTTGAGTGTTATTTTTCAAGCACCATAAAATGGTTTAATGCAGTCACAACTGAATGCGTATGCCTGATTCATGACTGCTTTGCCGGTTTAGGAAGCTTAAAATATGTTTCCTTACCTGCAATGTATTTGTGGCTATCACACATATAAAAATAGACAACACGTGTGCTATACATATTGAAAGAAGACGAATTACAAAAATTCGCGCTGTGCAGAAAAATGTCGCACTAATGTTTCGCTCATCTGCTTTTAATCCTTTCACTCAATTTTTTTCTCTCTCCTTTTTCTGACTCATTCACTCCACATTAGTTTAAAAACAAAATGTCATTAAAATATTGTCATCAACAGAAATTAAATGCAAAAATATTTACACTAACTTTGGGCTCAATTTACAGATTTGTAGAGCCGTCTGACTGTGCTATGTTTTCGCACTAGTCATGGTATGTACAAAAATTATTTACATGGTTGCAAGGATTGTTTAAAATCAATCCTGGGTATGATGACTAATCTTCCTATTCTATTCTACTTTCGTGGGCTGGGCTAAGCTAACTAAGTGAATGAACTAAGCTAAGGGTACTAATCTAATTAAATGAATGAAATTGGGTAAAATGTGTTAATTACCTTATTGTATCTGTAAGTATGATGATGTAAATTATAAATAATGGTATAAATTTAAGTGATGATTTATTTAACTAACTTATTTTAAAATGTATGTACTTAAAGATGAATTACTAATGTACTTATGAGATTAATGAATATAGTTTTGTAGTTTCAGATGTATCAATTCCTAAATGAATGTAAATGAAATTTAGAAAGTAAATGCTATTAATTTCCTATCAATGAAGAAAAATGGGGATGTTTTTATAACTTATGTTACTCTAACAAAGATTTCAAACTATATGCAACTGCAATAAAAACATGTTATAATACATATCACAATATATTCCTAACTAATTCCAGGTTTGATGATGAAGTCGCGTTCCTTGAAGTTGAATATTACTCTATTTCACAATGTTATTTACAAAGTTTGATCTTCTTCGCGATGATCCTGGGTTTTGTCTATGTCGATTTACTGTTGTGTCGAATATAATAAATGACGGCGTAGCAAGATCATGATGTGCTTGTCCGTTTTAATTCATAATGACACAGTTATATGCACAGTTCTCTTTATGGCGACACACAAATCTATGAGCACTATAGTGTCTGTAACACACCAGTCTGGACACAGATTAATTATAATGTCACTGACTATGGTGATGTTGGCTCATTCCTCTGCGTTACTTCAGGTATGTCGACGTCAGAGGGTCTGCTCAAAGTGTCAGCAAGTAAGTTCATTCTACCCTTAATGTGCTTGATAGTAAAAGAGTAGTTTTGGAGAATCAGAGACCATCTATAAATACGGTTGTTTCTGTGGACTCCTGACTCCATGAAGGTGAGTGGGGAGTTGTCAGTCTCGATGACAAATTGTGTACCTGCCACAAACCTATGAAGTTTACGGACACAGTAGATGATACTTAACCCCTCCAATTCAGAGACTCCGTACTTCGACTCTGTAGGTGTGATCTTCCGGCTCACGTAGATGATCGGGTGGAAAATCCCATCATAATGTTGACCTAGTACGCCGGCGATGGATACAGTACTCGCGTCTGTCCTAAGAAAATAGGTAAGGTTCGGGTTAGGTAAGCGTAATATTGGTATATCGCTAAACATTTGCTTTAGTTTTGATAAAGCGTTTATTAACTTAGCATCTTTTACATTGATTTTTACAGAAGCTTTCAACAAATTCGACAAAAATTCTGGTAATCTCAGCTAAATTTGGGATGAACTTGTTATAATAGTTCACTAGCCCGAGTAGACTTCTCACCTGCTTCTTTGTGGTTGGCATGGTGAGGTTTAAAATTTTTGTAACAATTTTATTATCTGTTTTCAGTTGGCCTTTTGTGATGGTATGGCTAAGGAAGTCAATTTCTTCCAGTCCCAACTCCACTTTTGTCGGTTTCATTGTGAGACCGAATAGTTTTATTCTGTCGAAGACATGTCGTAGTTTCTGTAGATGTGTGGTCCAGTCTGCAGTATGGATACATATGTCGTCTATATATGTCTCCGTATTCCTTACTCCATGCAATAGATCTCTAGTACGGCGAATAAATGTGGCGGGCGCATTCCGAAGGCCAAAAGGAAGAAATCGCCACTCATAAAGACCTAGAGGTGTTGAGAAGGCAGTTAAATGCATAGAATTTTTGCCCATTGGGACCTGCCAATATCCTTTCGTGAGGTCAAGTTTAGAGAAGATCATAGATGTAGACATGTTTAACATAAGATCTTCGCAAGAAGGGATAGGTTCTGCGTCAACCTTGGTGACTTTATTTAATTTTCTATAATCTACGCAGAGACGGATGGTAGAGTCCTTCTTTTTGACCAGGACAATAGGAAAAGAGTATTCCGACTGAGACTTTTGATTTATTCCAGTCCTTTCCAGATCAAGAATTTCCTTGTCTAGCTTTTGTCTATAATTTAAAGGGATGGAATAAGGTCGGCATTTTATAGGAGTGTAGTCGGATAGAAGAATGGAGTGTTTGATTCTGTCAGTCCTACCTAGAATGTCAGAAAAAATGTCTTTGTACTCCGTCACTAATGCTATTGTCTGTTGTTTCTACTCGTCTGTGAGTTTTGGTTCTATATGTATGCTGTCAATTGTCGCTGTTATGTCTACTGTTGGAACTGGTAGTTCCATGTCGTCGTCTTCTATTTGGTTAAGTACTGTGGTGGTACTAAGTGCGTATTCTGTTTGCTAATTAAGTGTGGTTGCGTTGTCGTCGTCTTCTGTCAAACTAATTAGTGTAGTTGCGTTATGTTCGTCTGTCGTCCGATTGATTGGTGTAGATGCATCCTGTTCGTCTGTCGTCTTGTCTTGAAAAATACGGTTTCAGCATGTTCTTCTTCTTCTTTGCGTTCATCCGGAGTGATTTTTTCAGATGTGATTGCGGTGTGTCTGGTTAGGCACCCTCGGGTCGAAACCCTTAGGCCAACACATCCGACTTTTAGCGTGCATTTTTGACCAGGTTAGCAATCCTGGGAGACTCTCACTTTTGTGGTACCGTCCACATCTCAGCTGGTCAAGTTGGAACAGTCGAAGACTACACGGTCATCCCTCAAGTGAAGGCAGGGACAGTCCATAGCATTTTCCGCCATCCTGGGTGGCTTCCATAATTGCAGAGCCGGCACATAACGCTCTGGTGCTGGGTTTACCGAGGGAATCGTCACGTCCTGCTCATGGCTGTTTTAATTCCTCACTTCAATATATTGGGCGTTTCGCTCGCCCTGGGCCGTTCCTGCACAAACCAGTCAGCTCTGCGGTTGGTTTCCACTAAGCGAGTTTTCGGACATGTGCTTGTCCCTGTACCCATCAGAGCTGTTCCAGGCACGGCGGACATTCGGGAAACTACCTAGTCAGAGCTGTTCCGAACAAGAGCGGCATTCGGAAACTAGGTAGTCAGAGCTGTTCCTAGCACGAGAGACATTCGGACGAGACATTTCACTCGGACGTAATTGCGTAGTGTCAATTTTTAGTTTGCCACCCGTAGGACGACACTTCCGACTTCCGGCGGGCATTTTTTAATGAGGTTAACCTTCCTCTGATTTCGAGGCACGTTAGACTGTTGTGATGTCGCCCACATCTCAGCTGGTCAAGATAGAACGACCAACGACATCGCGGTCGGCCCTCAAGGGAAAGCAGGGGCAGACAATGGACAGTCCCTCGCTATCCAAGGAGGCTTCCATAATTGCAGAGCCGGCACATATTGCTCCGAGACTGGGCTCACCCGAGGAGTTGCCACGTCCTGCTCATGGCTGCTTTAGTTCCTCACTTCCATGTATTGGGCATCTCGCTTGCCACTGGTCGCTCAAGTGAGCTCCAGGGGCGGTCAGACTGCGGGCTACATCCACTCGGTAAGCTTTTACTTTTGACTTTGGACCACGAAATAGGTTCGCTCGCCGTGCGTTCCATTTCGCGTTATTGAGAAGTTTCTCCACTTTTATCTACACTCTCTATGAGTTAGATACAGACAGTTTTCGTAACCATTTCCTTCGACTGGGGCATTTTACTGACTTTTTGTACTCGCTCACGAGGTAGGCTACATGTGCTGCCGGCTCAGCACCTTACTTTCGTGCAGCAGTCAGTAAGAAACGGCCAGGCCATCTCATCCGGGGATCCAACATATCCCTCAGCTGAGAGCCTTCAAACAAGTGTCAGAACTGGGCATGTAGCTTGCTCAGTATCTCGATTCCAATTTTTCGGTAGGTGGATATCGGCCCGACTCTCAGATCCGAGGGTCTGTGGCTTAGAGGCGTTCAGCCTAAACCCTCGACAGAGAGCCTTAGAGTATTGTCCGAAACCTTCATGCGCCTGATTTAAACTTTTGACTGCTATCCTCAGTCTCCTGCAGAGCAGCAGGTTGTGTCTCTCTTAGTCTGGTCCCTATCCCATACGCTGTCCGATATGTAGTTTTCACACATCGGCAAGCACATGGGGTCAACGGGACACTCAAGCTCCCCCACCACGGCAAGGTGGAGACACATCGGGGGAGGTTTCAGCATGTTGATATGGAATATCTTTAATTTTCGGTTTATCGATATTTCATAGTCGACATCTGATATCTTTCGTACCACTTTGAATGGCCCTTGCCACGATGTTAATAGTAAGTTACGTTTGTCTGGTAATAGAAGTAGCACCTCTTGTTCTGGTTCGAGGTGTTTGTGCTTTTCTGACCTGGTCACTGCATTAGCCTTATTGTTATCTTGCCAGGCTAATATTTCTTCTGTAGTGCAGGTTTTCAGCTCTGGTAGGCACCCAAGAATCAGGTCTGTACACGGATTGTGTAGAATGGCGCATATGAATGTGCCGGAAAGGAATGGGGTGTTTATACGGGCTTTTGCTAGTGGGTAATTTTCAATATTACCCGAAAAGGTACGGCATTTCACAAAGCTACCCGTATAATCCTCTGGTTTGGCCAGTTCTTTCCTCAAACCGATTAATGTACTTCCGCTGTCCAGTAAACATTGGCATGGCTGGTCATTAACCATTGCATCGTGGAACACTAAATTGCCTCTGGAGGCTATGGCTGCGTTGGCGTTCTCACTAGAGAACGGTACAGTGTGCCCACATTTAAGTATCCCATCTTCGTGGAATTGGTGACAAGTATTACATTTATCAAAATTTAAAATATCGCTAGCAGCTGCCACATTCTCACACTGACTGAATGGTAACACTTCCTCATTCTCACTTTCGTGCTCGCTTCCACTTTCAGAAGAGGTATCAATAAGTACAGCATTGCTGGCTCTCAATCTCTGCCGTCCAGGACATTTAGCGGAATAATGTCCGTCAGAAAGACAAAAGAAACATTTAACGGCACGTCTATGCGTGGTTCTTTTGTTCTCTTGCTTCTTAATCATCATTTCCAGGTGTGACGGGTACGAAGGATTTTTATCGCACATAGAAAATTCATGATGGAAAACACGACAATACATACACTGAGGTGGCTTTGATTTTTGCCTATCTTTCATTTGAAATAGTTTTTGACTAGGAGGTTTTCTTATTTGGCTTTTTGCAAAAGCAGCAATTTCTGACTCCTCTATCGATGGCTTAAAAACGTCTCTGTTAGAAGAAAAATAAGCCGACCCACGTTTTTCGACTTGTTCAAGTGATTCAATGTCGGCTTGTTGTAAGAACTTCGCGAAGGGGGTTGGAACAGTGGAAATAATTTTGTCCATTACCATTAGATCCCTTAATTTCTCAAAACTATTCCCTATCTTTGCCGCGTTAAGCCATTTATTGAAAATACTTTGGACATTTGAAACATAATCTATGAAAGTTTCTGTAGCTTTCGGTCTTAGCTTGGAAAACTGAATCTGATATCCCGGAGCGTCAAGCAAAAAATGTTGCATGATGCGATCATGTATGTATTGGTAATTATTTCTTAATTCAGATGGAATTGACTCTATTACTTTTAAGGGCTCCCCAGAAAGATTCTTCATATAGATCATTGCCCAATCTTCTAATGGTACCTTCTGGAATTTGAGTTGGAACTCGACATTTTCAGTCCATGCGGAGATGGAATCCCCTTGGCAATAGGGCTTCACTAACACTTTATACTTATTGAATTTATTCTCTTCCTCGTGACTCTTTATTTTCGTGGTAGCAATCTGAACATGTGAGTTAATTTCCATTTCTTTCATCTTTAATTGTGTTTGTAACTCTATTTCTTTCTGTTTGGTTATCTCAGCTATTTCTTTCTGTTTGGTGGCTTCACTTAACTCTATCTCTTTCTGTTTGGTGGCTTCACATAACTCTATCTCTTTCTGTTTGGTGGCTTCACTTAAATCTATCTCTTTCTGTTTGGTGGCTTCAGCCATTTCTTTCTGTTTGGTTGTTTCAGCTATTTCTTTTTGTTTAGTGGCTTCACTTAATTCTGCCAGCTCCTTTGATGTTGTCTTTCTCGCGCCCGTTCATCTCTCTCAGCATCTTTTGCTTCCTTATACTTTCGTTCTGACCATTCTTCTAATTTGTCACCAGTCAATCCCATATCTTTCCCCGCTTTGATAAATTCACTGAGTGTTGACATTCTTACTGTTTATATTTATACACCGATGGCAATGAGAACAAGAATATTCAATTATATACACAAACTTACAGTACAATCTGAAACAAAATAAGATGCTTCGTTAATATACTTAATCAAAACTGTAATTGTACTCATCTGATTTCGCGATTTGCTTGATTCCTTGGACTGTTTCACTCTCTCTCCGTTCGTACTGTACTTCTGCTCGCTACTACGTTACAACCTGTTACGCAGAGCAGCAACAATTAATACACAGAATATATTGGAAAATACACGATGTTATTTATGTCTCAATTCCCTTAGAATGGAAGACGAAAATGTGATATGGATGATATGAATGGTTGCATGAATGAATGAATGAATCGTCGTTGTCTGTCTTATGTCGTCTTGTCTTCAGCTTGTCGGTTACAGACTGCGTTATACCTGTAAGGGAGAATCTCTTTGATTTCGACAATCTTAATCACCTCTTAGTGGTCAGTTGACATAACCACTTTACTTTTGCATCTCCTGGATGATTACTCAACAAACATTTGCCATTCTGATTGTGCTATTATACTAATTGCAATAATTGTTTCTCGTGGGTAGTTTCCACATAACCTTTATAGTAACATTTCTGATATCAAAATATTATTGTCGTGGGTAGTAAAGAAACCATGTTATGACACCATAATGTTACCATAATAATTATAGAATATATCAGTCGTAATATGGCTTGGTTCAACAACCACTTTATAACACCAAAATATTTCAGAATATTTATGTGGGTATTTATAGTGGGCACTTTTCAGTTAAAGGCCCACTTCTGACACCAGAATAATCCCGTGGGTATTTATAGTGGGCACTTTTTAGTCAAAGGCCCACTTTTGACACCAGAATACTTCTGTGGGTACTTTTATTTTTTTTATAGTGGGCACTTTACAGTTAAAGGCCCACTTCTGACACCAGAATACTTCCGTGGGTATTTATAGTGGGCAATTTTCAGTCAAAGGCCCACTTCTGACACCAGAATAATTCTGTAGGTACTATGGATAGGTTCAAAGACCAATTTCTGACACCAGAATAATCCCGCCTGTCAACAACCTAGTTTAGACAGGCATATAGGGATTCTTGATTTGTACCGCACGAATATCAACTCGTAGGTGTACAAAGGGTAAATTCGCTTTATTGCGCACTGATTACAATTGGCTCCACGAGCTCACATGAACATACATATATCATCAACACATCATCACATTCAATACATTTATAATACTGCTAAGCACAATCTCTATCTGTCCTAGCGTAAGTCACTATACTACTGTGCCCTGAAACTACACAATGGTCAGGGCGAGTACATCGACCTGTCTCCTGAGCTGTCCAGTCCCGTCTGGGTAAACTTCGCAGCGTTGTCCAGCTGCGGACTTGTAAATCCTCGTGCGCCAGCACTATTACGTGCTCGGTTACCTCGCACGTAGTTCAGTAGCCTGTCCCTAGTTACTGTACTCTAGTTAACGCTGTTTACTGGTACTTCCTGTGTTTATTGTCTCCTACTCTAACCTGGGAGTAAATCCCTGTCATGTCCTGCAGTGTCCTACTTATGACACGTGCGTGTCCTGTTGGATAACTGCTTAAGAATTCTATTTTCTACTTCTGTCCCTTGAATCTCTATTCCCTGTTCAGGGATGTTATCTCTATCCTATCTTAGTCTTATCCGTAACTTATATCCTTCTGTTACTTCTGTCCTCAGCTTCTTGACAGCAATGCTGACCTACAATATAATATAAATAATATACGCTATGCAGATGACACAGTATTGGTGGCTGATGATGCAAAAGATCTACAGCAATTTGTGGTCATTATAGTAACAGAGAGTGCAAAGAAAGGGCTCTCCTTTGATATAAAGAAATCAATAACAATGGTGATATTAAAGAAAATGTGACACCAAAATGGGAAATGGAAAAAGAATGTACAATTCTTAACCAAGTGAAACATTTTAAATGTCTAGTGGCATTTATAACATCAGATGGAAGGTGCGCAACAGTGATTAAGAGCAGAATCAATCAATTAATCATGTGCCATGCCGGAAAGCGTGTATGAAGAGCAGAATAGAGTAAACAAAAGCTGCATTTCAGAAAACGAAAAGTATCTTATGCAATAAGTCACTATCGTTGCACTATCATTGTAAGCAAGAGAGTGCATAAGTGCTATATACAACAAATTTTGCTGTATGGCAGTGAATCTTGGTATGTAAATGGACATATGTGTTTCGTAAGACAAATGTTGCGAATTCCTTAAAATGCCAGAGTAAGTAACGACGATTGCCTGAACAAAGAACATATTTCTTATGTCATTTGATGCGAAGAGAGGCATTGGAGAACATCGTGACGACTGGAAAGACCAAGGGGAAGAGAGGCAGAGGCCGACCAAGAGAAATGATGCTGGATGGATTGAGACGATGGCATGCGGGAATATCAGCAACAGAGTTAATCCAGAACATAAAAGACCGCGATCTGTATAGAGACATGAAGGCCTACGCCAGCTGGCAGGGGCAATTGTTGATGATGATTGTGGTGATGATAAGGCTTTATGCATATAAATCATGGACAATAAGTATAAACGTTGATAAACATCTACTGGTGGTAGAAATATGGTTTAAGGGGGAAACACTATGAGCAGACAGAACAAGGAAAGAGATTGCCCTTCAAGAAACAAATGGACACCGTAAATTTATTAGCCACATTAGACGTAAGCATCACCATCGTCATCATCATGTGCCATGTGCATAAGCGTGTTTCGCAATCTCACACGATCACTAGAGTGGTGGATCAGCTCTGTGTTCTTGCTAACTATATCATCATGTGCCATCCCGATAAGCGTGGGCGGTCACCAGAGTCGTGGAACAGCCCGGTGTTTTTGTCTCGACCATGACATGTGGCCAAACCATCCAGAAATTTACTTCTCTGCCTTTCCCTTGTTCTTTTCTCCCCAATCGTACCAGTTGTCACCAAGTTCTCTAGTTTATTTCTTCTCAAAACGTGCCCCAAATATACTAATTTTCTTAAGAGGTCACTGTTCAGGCTAGATTACAAATTAGAAAAGATTTCCACAACAACACGATGTCATAGTAGACTTCATTGTAATCAAACACTGTTCATTTGAAAAACGTGTCCAATCCACAACACGGATATAGATAAGAAATGTTATACGAGGGGACTTCAAATGAAAACCTTAAAAATTATAGAAATTACAATAATTTTGGCATTGTCTTGTAACCTATCAATATTGTTGTTAAGGATGTCACGAGTGTTCAGCACGTGACATTACGGTGCAGAAGAACATGGTGACGTCATAAGGATAACCCACTTTTGTCATGCACCAAAGAGGAGCAGAATTTTGTTATGCTTTTTTTTCTTTTAATCAGCGAGGGGTGAAACATATAGTAATTCGTCGGCGAATAAAGGTCCAGTGTGATGATGCATTCCTGTCTGCATGTGTATGAGTGGAGTAGGAAGTTTCACAACGGCGTGACTTTTGTGACAGATTGTTCACGACCGGATCAGGAACGCCGCGTGGTGACCACAGAGTCGATTTATCTGCAGGAATCAAAGACTTTATCAGCGCTGTGGGACTTGCAATGAACGCAGTGATGACTACATTGGAAATAAAATCATTTGTTCGTTACTTTTTCAGAATATATTTACGTCTAAACAAAAATTAAGGTTTTCATTTGAACCAACCCCGTGTATATGGAAGCGGCGATTTCTCAAGACAAGGCTATTGTGTTGTTCTGTAATGTACATATCTGAATGTACATGTCTGGATGTGGATGTACACATTTGGACATGTACATTTGGATGTACACATTTGGGCATGCACATTTGGATGTACACATTTGGACATGCACATTTGGACATGCACATTTTTATATACACACCAAGATGTACACATGTGGATATGCATATTTGGATATGCATATGTCGATGTACACATTTGAATGCACACACTTCGGTGTGCATGTACATAATCGAAAGCTGGCCCAGTGCGTACAGATGGCAGTCAGAGAGGGTTAGCGTCAGCTAAGTTACTTATGTATACTGTTCATTCAGTCGTATCAGTGTAGGTTTACTGATTATGTGCTGATAAGGGCTTAGGCCGAAACGCCCATTTTACCACCGAAGCTTAGATATAGTGAGCGCGTTTTACCATTCCCAGACATACTGAGTCGGGAGTTCGAAATCTGCTGCAGACGATTTGGAAGCAGTCGGTCTATTGTTGATTTCGGTGGCACGAGCATTAGTCGTTCTGAAAACAAGAGGAAACTATTGAACATACAAATATCGTAGTAAAGTACAAACAGCTGAAAATGGTGTTGGGGTTGACTGTGATGTCCTGTTAAGGCCATGCAACAAACATTTTAAGTGCTTCAAAAATATATTAGTTACATGGACGTCTCACTCAGCCCCAACATAAATTCACAGGCGGCAGTTCGGAGCATTTTTGGTGATATTCTCTAACACAGGAACGGGGCATTCTGGGACCAACCCTTTGCCGTGAAGTTGGAACCGCAACTAAATAACTGACCCGACCATTGTTTGGATGTTTGTGATTTCTTGGTAAGTTTACGTTCAATAGTTTGTCATGGCTTTCTGAACGTCCGTCACTCATACCATTGTATGAAAACCAACACCAGGCGGTCTGCTCTCAAATCGCCCGCAGCTGTGTTTCGAACACGGTATGGGGGTTTACGAATTGCCTCCGTAACCTCTTTGCCACAGAGTCGGCAACCTAGCATACACTGTCAACAGTTCACCACGATGGCATGAGGTAGCTCCCTACCTTCACAAACATTGTCAACAGTTCATCACATTGGCCGTTTCGTCACTCTATCTTGTGACAAGACCGCCGGGGCTTGGTCTGGTTTGCCACGATAGATACAATCCCTTGCCTTTGCTCCAACCACCTCAATAGCACTCTACATCTACCAGGCCCCACACAAGCCGGGACAGCTTAACCTTCCCTCCCTCACCTAGGGTTCCAAACCCCAAGGGGGCTCGGACCAGACACCAGTCATATCACTGCACAAAGTCATAGCTAAGAGAACAAAAAAATTTAATTCTGAACTACGTCAACCACAACGCAGAGAAGGATGGCTGAAAGCCAGACTAGAAGAACTATGTACAAGATAGTTTACCAATTCTGCGTCTGGCTTTCGTTGTGTTGTACATGGCAAACCTGCCCATGCTACATAATTTGTGCACGCTGCCGAGATTCTCTCTGTGTGATCTATAAGGGAGACTGTGGTACTTATGGGGATATCGGTGTGCAGTGAATGTGTTTCTTCTTCATCATCATCACTCAGTGCTTTGCCGGCTGGCGTGGGCGATCATGCCTCTCCACAAATTACGAACTCCGACGTCATGGATCAAAGCGTGTGTTGACTCACTTCCGTGCCATAGCACAAGGCTATCAAGAATCTTCTCACGCTGTCTTTCTCTAACTCTCCTTCGGCAAATATTTCCGGGTGTCACATGTTTAAGTTTGTTTTTTCTCATAACGTGCCCAAAAACAAAAACAAACTGTGACTGCCTCTTTCTGATGTTTGTGATATGTTATCTTTGTGACTCAGCTTCTCTTAAAGCGTCCTGATTGTTCATTTTAGCCGTTCATTTAATTTTCAGCATTTTTCTTTAAAACCACATCTCTAAGGCTTCCAGGGATTGTTTCTCCTGTTTACGAATGTTATTCTTCACCAGAACTAAAAATCATCACCTTCTCTTGCTGTCAATGAGAAATGTATATTAAAACATGTCACAATGTAGGGACCTATTATGGTCTGTGAAGTGTTAGAACCATCAGATCCTGAATGCATGAAGAACTACGTTCACAGTTGTTTCCCTCTTTTGGCGGACGACAAGCACTGACTGACCTCCAACCCGTTTATGAAACTATTAGCGTAACCGGCTAACTAATCCATCAACGAGCCCTCTAAATGTAGTTTGAAAAATAAAGAAACCCTGAGTAAAGAAATTCTCAAGCAAATCTTACTAGACAAAAAAACCTAACATACTCGGCCTTGAATGTTCCCAACTACTCTTTTCAATTGTTCAATTTTCTTCCCTGAGAGTAAGAACAGTTGCTAACAGATTTCTCTTTTCCCGTGGATAAAATTCTTTACTGCTGGTGTTTGCAACACTGCTTTGTGAGTAAAATCAGCCGCCGGTATGAATAATTTATAGGGCCAGGTTGTTAGGGCGACATTCGAGATTTGTCGAGATTTATATAGATTGGAATTTCTAGGAACGAATGTCGGGGGAGGATAGAATCTCAAGAAGCCAGATAAAACAGAGATAGAAAGAAGAACGTGGGTTGAAAATGAAAAAAAAAAATAAAGTAAAATAATAATAGAACGATACGGAGATTAATTTGACTGATAAAGTGAGGGAAGGATGCAGGAGTTCAGAAGCCAGTAGAATGGAATGAATGAAATAAGGGAATGATTGTTATAAATTGTGACAGATGCTGCGCTGGGCATGTGAATTTGTGTGGTGAGATAACGAAAGAGGGAGAAAACGGAATAAAATGATATTTATTTTCTCAGTTTTCTCTTAGGGGGCTGGCCTGAATTTATGCGTGCTTTGGGACGGGGGCTGTTTTAGTGATTAGACTCCATATGATGTGTTCATATCATGTTGTTTATATCATCACAAGGCATTTTAGAGTGGGGTGTGTATGCAAAAGGGAGTGTGGAGGTATATGGCACTAGAGTTATTTATGAAAATAACATCTGAACAATGCAAAAAGTCAGTTACACTTTCTTTACAGTGCGTTTCAGTCATTCCAGCATGTATTGATTAATTGTGTATTACTACGCAATTTTATGTGTAGTAAGTTTGTTATTGCTTTCTGAGCGGCCACAACCTCATACCTTCGAAATCAACGTAAAGGGATCTGCTTTAATATCTCCCGAGTCTTTATTTAAACCATCGGCTTCGTATATCGAAAAATTATCAAACTACAATGGTTGATTTCTTGCATGCTTGATTTGTTGGTTGGTCTGTTAATTGGTAGGTTGGCTGGTTGGTCGGTTGATCGCTTCGTTGGTTGTTTCGGCGATTAGTTGTTAGGTTGGGTGGTTATTTGATTGGTTGATTGGTTCACTGGTTTGTTTTGTGTTTAGTTGGTAGGTAGGATGGTTGATTGGTAGGTTGCTTCTTAGATTCGTTTGTTGTTTGATTAGTTAACTGGTTAGTTGATGGGTTGGGTGGTTAATCGATTGGTTGCTTGGTGGATTTGTTCGTTTGTTCATTGGTTGGTCAGTTAGTTGGTAGGTTGCATCTACGTTTGGTTGGTTGATTGGTTCGTTTGTTTATTGTATGGCTGGCTGGTGGGTAGGGTGTATGATGGGTAGGGTAATTCGTTGGTTTTATGATTCGCTGATAGATTTGTTTGAATGTTGGTTGATTGGTTGATTAATTGGCAGGTTAGATGGTTAGATAGTCGGTTGGTTGGTTGTTCGGATGGTTGGTTGAATACTTGCTTGCTTGCTTGTTTGCTAGATGGGTGTGATGGTTGGTAGGTTGCTTGGTTGGCTGGATAGTTAATTGGGTGGTGTGTTGATTGTGTATCCTCAGCAGGACTTAAGAGTTTTAATTCTTAGTTACAATTGCACTAACATTCCCGCTAAATGTGAGTTAACAACATAAATTAACTCAACAGGAAGAAATTCTCAAAGCAAAATTTACTAGACAAAATCCTAAAAGACTCTCCCTTGAATGTTCCCAACCTACTCTTTCCAATTTTTCAATTTCCTTCCCTGAGAGTAAGACCGGTTGCTAACAGATTTATCTTTTCCCGGGGATAAAATTCTTTACTGCTGGTGTTTGCAACACTGCTTTGTGAGTAAAATCAGCCGCCGGTATGAATAATTTATATTGCCAGGTTGTTAGGGCGACATTCGAGATTTGTCGAGATTTATATAGATCGGAATTTCTAGGAACGAATGTCGGGGGAGGATAGAATCGCCAGACGCCAGATCATGAGGGGATAGAAAGAAGGATTTATGTTGGAAATTAAAAATATAAGAGTGATACGGGGATTAACTGATCTGATCTGGGAGGTCATGGTGTAGGAATTAAGACGCCAGTAGAATAGAATGAATGAAATCAGGGAATGATTGTTATACATTTTGACAGATGCCGCGCTGGCCATGTGAATTTGTGTGGTGAGATTACAAAAAATATTAATAAACGGAGGGAGACAATGGAATACAATTATACGTATGCTCTTGTTTTGTTTTTGTTTTTAGGATGCAGCCTTGAATCTATGCATGTATTTTTTGTGTGTGATTAGGACAACATATTCACTTCATGTATCATTTTTATATCCTGTTATTTATGTCATCTCATGGTATTTTAGAGGCGGGGATTGCGAGATAACAGAATAAATTTGTGCTTATTTTCTTGTAGGAGGCTGGCTTGAATCAGTGCATGCACTTTGTGTATGTATTTAATGATTTGACTTTATATAATGTTTTCGGTTATTAGACTTCATATGTTTTCAGTGATTAGACTTCATATGTTTTCAATTATTAGACTTCATATGATGTTTTCAGTGATTAGACTTCATATGATGTTTTCAGTGATTAGACTTCATATGATGTTTTCAGTGATTAGACTTCATATGATGTCTTCAATGATTAGACTTCATATGTTTTCTGTGATTAGACTTCATATGATATTTTCAGTGATTAGACTTCATATGATGTCTTCAATGATTAGACTTCATATGTTTTCAGTGATTAGACTTCATATGATGTTTTCAGTGATTAGACTTCATATGTTTTCAGTGATTAGACTTCATATGATGTCTTCAATGATTAGACTTCATATGTTTTCAGTGATTAGACTTCATATGATGTTTTCAGTGATTAGACTTCATAAGACATTTTCAGTTATTTGAGTTCATATGATGTTTTCATGTCCTGTTGCTGCTATACTGGATAACGTGTGTGAAATAGGACATGTGGAGACGTGGCGCTAGGGTTATCTGTGAATATAACATTTGGACAACGTAAAAAGTCAGGTGCATGTCCGTTATAGGAAGTTGCTGTCAACCCCAGCATTTATTGACTGTGATTGACTTAGGCAATATTATGTTCAGTAGTTTGTCATTTCTTGCTGAAAGGACCGACGACTTATATAGTCGAAATCAACGCAAAGCTGCCGGCTTTCAAATCTCTGAAGGGTGAGTTGGAAGCAGACTCGCTATGCCAGGGAATAATGTAACTATGTTACACTAATCCCCTGAGCCACAAACACTGCTATGAACAAGGTGACTGTCATCGTCTTGCTCATGTCTAGGCATCTGAGCTCGGGTTCACACAGGCAACAATAACTCCGTTCAATATGATATCGAACATTTATTGTATTTCAATATACAGTGCGTTGACGCAGTGGGTTAACAATCCCGCGCTGTGTTACATATCACTGATAGTTAACATCATCACACATAGTTATCATACAACAGTCTAGCAAACTATCTAGCCTATGTCTATATATCTATTGATATCTATTGAGTCCCTCTAAGGCAGGCCCTGTTGTCTCTCTGAAGTCCGTCTGTCCTCTGCCCGTCCACACGTGTCCCAATCCGACACGGGTGGTAACTCTGTCCGAGTTCCTCGTGGACCCCGCAATAGGCGGGCCACATCAGTGTCCACGGGACCATGGACTCAATGACCAGTCCTTCGAGAAGGCTCTAGATTACTCTAGCCCCGGAGTGACTCACTTCTATCCCTTGGGCGGGAGTTGCAGCCCTTTAATTAATATCTATAACTGTGAGGCGGTGACAGGATCCCCCCCCCTCTCCCCTGATATGATGGTTTGTTATAGGGTAATTAGATCTGTTCTAATTCTGTCCCCGAATCACATAAAGTCGGTGTTTGTAGTTTGGTGGACAGTAACCTGGTAACCTACATACTGGCATCAAAACTCATGTATTCTCCCATACACAACTTCTCTGATTTGGTGAAGAGATCACTCTCTCTCTCCTGTGTCCTTAAAAATGCTTATCTGACCGAAGTTACGTGACGTTTAGTAGTTGTTTTTACAACCCGTCCTTCTCATAGTACCCCACTGATACCAAGACAATTAACCTCTGTTTAAAGAGGATTAACAAGACCGAAGTCCTGGCTAATTAAGTACACCCTCAAATCTTGATCTGTGTGTGCATTTCAATACACTTTTACTCTCGTATGTTGTATAATGCTAAATATGTAGTTACCTTGTTATTTTATCCCCTCAGACTACATGTGTCCCTGTTGGCTTGTTAGTGTGGTGACTAATAAGTTGCTGTTTCTAATAAAGTGACTGTATTTTAAATTGATAGTGTTCAGTTTTAAGGTTTGTGTAAAGTGTGTGCTGAATGTGTGGCTTATTTCCAAGCGTCACGAGTTGGGATAACCTCAATCATGAATTACTCCACTGTGTGCAATACATGATCAGGCATTCCAAGTAGTGGTGCTTAGATGTATCCTAACTACTAAACTAAGTATATTGAACTAACTACTAAACTAAATATATTAAACTAACTACTAAACATGTATCAACAATTCAGACAAGTCATGCAATTTTACATGAAAGGCGCAGACAAATGAAAATAAATACGTTTTGCGTACAATTTGTCCGCTCAGTATATCGTTCTCTCATTTAATTCATTCACGCTGTCATTCACTCACCTTTCATTCACATAGTATTTGGTTAAAATATATACTTAAAGTTGAGGTAAGTGTTATTGCCCTTAGAACAAATGGAATAGGCGATATTTGCCCTTTAAGAAAATACGTACTTTTTGTACGATGACTCAAAAATGGGTTATAATTTACACAGAGACAATTGTATAGGACGGTCTTTTAGCCTATGAATGGAACCGCCTGTAATATTATAGTAGAATATGTACAAATTACAGGTTAACACATTTTATATACATAATTAATGCAAATATAATACATATTTAATACTAAAGTAATTAATTAATTAAGTAACTAAATCCAACGATGATGTGAGCGTTGTCCTCCTGTTGTTAGCGTGTTATGCCATGAATGTTAAAGTTAGTATGGCTGTCTCTTGAGTGTTGTAGTCGACGTCGTTCTGTTTCGGCTGTTTGCAAAGTTTTGTAGCAACAGCAAGTATGGAATGTTCTCAATGTTGCGTATAAGGTGTTCTTCTAATTTTCAGAGCGAATTCACAGGTTGAAATCATTACACTGTTAATGTCTCTCGCTCGGATCGTTCTAGAGCTTGGGCAATTGATAGTATAGCTCTTCACGTATAGTTCATAAAGTGTGACTATTGAAGTTTCATGTTCGTGGGTGTCACAAGTAACTTATTTAATGAGGTGTTATTACTATTCACTGGGAGTTCTCTAGCAGGTGTAGAGTTACACTGTTATATGCCACAGACTAAAAGTATCACAGTTTCTAGTATGGCGAATGGTCGATGTGCTAAAAGTCATTCTACTGGCGCATTCGTTTGCCGTGATAAAAGGTCAGCAATAATGTTGTCGGTGCCTCTGATATGGCGGATTTCGAAGTCGAAATCTTGAAGAAGAAGACACCATCTTTTTAAACGATGGTTTTTAGGTGACCCTTGGTTAAGGACCAACAATGGCGAATTGTCAGTGAGCACAACAAAGTGACTACCCAAGAGGAACTTAGATAATCTCAATACACAAAACAGTAGGCGTAAAGCCTCCAATTCCACTGTAGCATACCGGGTCTCTGCCTTCTTTAGTTTGCGGCTTACGTAGAGAATCGGGTGTCTCACTCCATCCACTTCTTGCATTAAATATCCTCCTATTGCGATAGCACTCGCATCTGTGGTCAAAATAAAGGGTAAATTTATGTTGGGTAATCGTAAGACTGGTGGATTAGAAAAAATACGTTTCAATCTACACATTGCATCGTCTAAGCTGGTACTTTTACAAATTTTTGATGGATGATCTTTAGTAAACATATCAGAAAAGACTGAGGTAAGTTCTGCCCAATGTGGGATAAATTTAGAATAATAGTTTATAAGACCTAGTAAACTTCTAATTTGTTTCTTTGTGGTAGGAACTTTTAGATTAAGAATCTTGGAAACAATTTTATCATCTGTCAACAATTTGCCTTCAGAAATTATATGACCAAGGAAGTCTATTTGTCTATAGCCTAATTCAACCTTGGAAGGTTTGATAGTAAGTCCAAAAAGAGAGATTTGGTTGAAGACTTGTTTGAGTGTAAGTAAGTGAGAAGTCATATTAGAAGAATTGATGCATATATCATCAATATAGGCTTCAACATCTTTAATTCCGTGTAATAACAATCTAGTTAATCTAACAAATGTGGCCGGCGCGTTCTTGAGACCAAATGGAAGATATAGCCATTCGTACAAACCGAGGGGTGTTGCGAATGCTGTTATATGTCTAGAAGCAGGGTGTAGTGGCACTTGCCAATATCCTTTCGCTAAATCAGTCTTGGAAAATAAGGATGATTGAGCCATATTTAAAATGAGATCTTCACAACTGTTCATTGGCTCTGCATCCGTTGTGGTTCTTGTATTTAATACTCTATAGTCGACGCACAAACGGATTGTCTGGTCCTTCTTTTTCACCAGGCCAATCGGTGAAGAATATTGAGACATCGATTTTTGAATTATTCCATTTTTCTCTAAATCTAAAATTTCTTTGTCTAAATTTGCTCTGTAATGGAGAGGAATAGAATATGGTCTACATTTCACCGGTGTCAGATCTGTCAGCACAATTGAATGTGTTATTTTGTCAGTGCGTCCAGGTTTGTTAGAAAAGATAGATTTATACTCGTCAAGGAGAGTCAAAATGTCTTGTCGCTGTTGTTGTGTCAAAGTGTCAGAGATATGTATGTCATTTATACTCCCGTCGTCAGTCATAATAGGTACTGGGATTTCAGTATTGTCCACGTCTGTCTGATTTATCACAGATGCTACTGTTTGTAAATTGTCCTCAATGTCATTGTCGTCGTCGTCGAGATCAATCGTTGTCAATATGTCGTCAAATTTGTCGTCGTTGTCGATATCACAGATTGTCGGTAATGTCCATATGTCTTTGTCGTCTTTGTCGTCGTAATGCGTCATTTGTCGAGGTGTCATTCAGTTGGGTAATTGTCGTTCCGTTTATGTCATCAGTTCGCTGCGTCTGTTCACTTGTCTCAATGTCCTGTCTGGCATAGTATGGTTTCAACATATTTACATGGAATATTTTCAACTTTCCATTTAAAGAGAATGCAGTAGGGTTTTTCCCCTTTTTGACCAGTTTCTGACATATATCACAAGATCTACAAAAGGTTTTTATATCTTGGCAAAACTTTGGCCAATAAAACTGGGTCAGGACCCTAGCCCTGGTCATTTCGTACCCCATATGACCTCCAAAAGGTGAGTCATGGGCTATCTTTAGAACTTTGTCTCGATGTGCTTGTGGTAACACTACTTGCTGTATCATGGTCTGCTTTGTTGTGTATAATCTAGTTAAGATATTGTTCTGTAGCCTAAATGTCCACGATGCGTTCTTGGTTAATTTCGGTTTAAAATATGGTGAAAGTGTAGGATCTGCTGTTTGTTTATTTCCAAAATTAGTGTTGGTAGAGTTTCGTGCTATAATTTCTAGTGACTCCTGCCGTTGGTCGGTGTTGGTTTTATGGGTTGTCTGTCGTGTTATTGCATTTGTGTGTTGTGTGTTTTGTTGCACATCTACAGGCTTGGTACTTGGTAGATCGGTAGCATCCTCAATTCGAGGTTTTAATTTGGCCGTATCACTGACAGATTCGACCGCCCCTGCATTGTACACCTCGGTGAATTCTTTCTGAATTACTTCAGTGGTTGTCTCCCTTGGTCTTTTGGCAGATTGAGACAAGCATGAATGGTGTTTCTCTTTAGAATCGCTGTTTGGGTGGTGGATACCGTTTCTATGCTCCCAATCCCTGATTTCCTTTTCAGAGCATGGTTGTATGTTGGGCAGGTTCCCAAGTATAATATCAGCGACTGGATTTTCAAGGACAGCGCACAATACTTGTCCTGATATGAACGGGGTTCGAATTCGACAAGAGCAAGGGGGTATTTCTCTATAGTGCCTGAGAATGTGCGACAAGTCACATGTTTGTCTGTGTAGTCTTTAGTATCTATTAATGTTTTCTTAATCCCACAGAGCGTTGCGCCGGAATCCCGAATTAATGTGCACTTTTTGTTATTTACAAACCCTGTTGAACAAACTAGCTTGCCTGTAGATGACAAGGCAGCGTTGGCTGTTTCATTTGAAATAGGGATAGTGTGGCCACATAGTAATGTTGTGTCAAGTTGGAACTTCATACAGGTGTTACACTTACTGTCTGTAATGGTGTCAATAATTTGTACAGCATTTCCAAGCTCACTTACATTATCGTTTTGATTGTCACACTCATTCAGTGATTCGATCTCTTCGTCTGATGACGTTTCCACTAATGCAGCATTGGCCTGTTTCAATAACTTTCGGCCCTCACAGAAGCGACTATAGTGCCCAAAGCTACTGCAAAAAAAAACATTTGACCGCTCTCTGGTAAGCATTGCGCTTAGTCTTCTGCTTCTCCACCATCATTTTGAGGTGGTGAGGATAGTTAGGCGATTTATCGCACATCGCGTATGGGTCGTGATTCAAACTGCAATATTGGCATTTCACTGGTTTATTGCCATTTGAGCGTGGTTTAAATTTACTTTCCTTTTGTTTCGAATATCTAGTATTTACTACTGCTGCTGTTGTGTCGTTTTGAATTGAGGTTAGATGAAAAATGTCTCTGTTTGCTGTGAAAAAGGCATTCCCCTTGGGCTCGATTTCCTGAATACTTTTACAGTCCATTTGTTTTAAAAACTTAACAAAAGGTGTAGGGATGGTACTCACTATCTTGTCAATAATAATAAGTTCTTTAAGTTTGTCATGGCTGTTGTTAGTTTTAGCCGAGTTAATCCACTTTGTACACACATCTTGTACTGTACTGACATAATCTATAAAGGTTTGATTTGGTTGTGGAGATAATTTGGCAAACTGTTGTTGGTAACCTGCAGTATCTAAAGAAAAATGTTGGAGAATGCGTTGCTTTAAATAGTCATAGTCTTTTCGCATTTCCTGTGGCACTGTCTCTATTACTTTTAAAGGTTCAAGAGCTAAGTTTCTCATTAAAATGAATGCCCAATCTGATTTTATGATCTTATGGTAGGACATTAGACACTCAAAATTTTCCAAGTAGGCACTGATGGAATCTCCTGAGCAGAATGCCTTCACGAGACCTTTATACTTGTTATATTTTTGTTCCTCCTCCTTGCTTCTTAGTTTATTCACAGATATTTCTACAGTGGAATCAATCTCCATCTGCTTTAGTTTTATTTGTGTATCGGCATTCAATTGGGCTAGTTTGGCCGCCGCTTCAAGCTCCATCTGTTTCTCTTGAGCCTGCAGTTGCATCTGCATCTTCTTTTCTTCTGCCTCAATCTGCATTTGTATTTTCTTTTCTTCTGCCTGCACTTGCCTTTGTTTTTCTTCTCGTTCTATCGCTCTTTCTTCACGGGCAATGTTTTCTGCGTGCGTTTTCTGTGCCCATTCTGACAGTTTGTCTTCTTTGTAACCTAATTTTATTCCTTGCTCAATGCATTTATCTAAGGTAGACATTTTGTTTTTTTACTTGTAGGTAATTTCAATAAAGTTAAATCCCTTAGAAAAATGTTGGGGAGTAGACAATTTAGTTATCTCCCTTAATTATTAAATGTGTAAATCCAAATGCAAGGTTATGTTGGTTACAAGGTCATGAATATACAAACAAATCAATGCAAAGCAAAATGATACATTGATGGATGGTGAGAAGTACCGCTTAGTGTTGCAATGGGTATGATATGAAACTTAGCTTTTAATCCCAGAACTTGCGGATGTTGTCTTGTACTCTCGCCACTGTTGGATAGTTTACATAGGTTACACCCCACACAACTCGCGGAACAATCTGCTCGTAGAGTGAGAAAACATTAGTAACAGTCAAAAAATGTCACAGTCATGTCAAAAATAGTTTATAGTAATCACAATAATGAGAGACACACTGCTGAGGGACTCAGATTAATACTATTTTATCGCTAGATAGCTACTACTATTTTAAACTTGTAAAGTTATCAATTGGTTGTACAAAATCAATTTGATATACAGAAATCAATTTGATATAATTAGTTTATAGGTTTTACTTGGCAATAAATAGCTGTGTAACATTAGATCTTATGCCAAAACCGGAGAATAAGCCCTCAAAAAGCCTGTCATCGTCTTGCTCATGTCTAGGCATCTGAGCTCGGGTTCACACAGGCAACAATAACTCCGTTCAATATGATATCGAACATTTATTGTATTTCAATATACAGTGCGTTGGCGCAGTGGGTTAACAATCCCGCGCTGTGTTACATATCACAGATAGTTAACATCATCACACATAATTATCATACAACAGTCTAGCAAACTATCTAGCCTATGTCTATATATCTATTGATATCTATTGAGTCCCTCTAAGGCAGGCCCTGTTGTCTCTCTGAAGTCCGTCTGTCCTCTGCCCGTCCACACGTGTCCCAATCCGACACGGGTGGTAACTCTGTCCGAGTTCCTCGTGGACCCCGCAATAGGCGGGCCACATCAGTGTCCACGGGACCATGGACTCAATGACCAGTCCTTCGAGAAGGCTCTAGATTACTCTGGCCCCTGAGTGACTCACTTCTATCCCTTGGGCGGGAGTTGCAGCCCTTTAATTAATATCTATAACTGTGAGGCGGTGACAGTGACAGATTGGCACGTGGCCGTCTTGACAGATGATAATTTGTAAAATTTAGTTATACCTCTCCATAACACAAAGCCTGGGCTGAGTTTAAAGTGCATGTATTGCCCATGCGGCATGATCCTTCTCTCGGCCTGCCTAGTTCACTCCAGTGGAATGATAACACCAATATGTCTGGAACAAGACAAGCTGCAGAAACTGCCGAATTAGCAAAGCAATGCACTAACTGTACGCCTGTCGGAGTTTCGATCATAGACCAGTCGACTTTTGGCCTGATTTGCCCTGCCATGACATTTTGTCTTTAGGTTGCATTTCCTCGCACTAGGATAAGGCTTACACCTCTCAGTTGCGCTCATCCGTCCAAAGCCGTTCTGAACAAGGTCATTGTCAATGATGATCTGTAACTCTAATTTACTCGACTCAATGCACTGGGTGGTCTTGTTGGTCGAGTGGTTAAGCCGTCTGCCTCGTATTCAGGAGGCAGTGGGTTCGTGATCAAACTTCGTTATTCTGTTTTCGGACTTCGCTATTCTGTTTTCGGTCTTCGTTATTCTGTTTTTGAACTTCGATATTCTGTTTCCAGGCTTCGTTATTCTGTTTTCAGACTTCGTTATTCTGTTTTTCGACTTTGTTATTCTGTGTTCAGATTTCGTTATTCTGTTTTCAGAGTTCGATATTGTGTTTTCGGACTTCGTTATTCTGTTTTCAGACTTCGCTATTCTGTTTTTGGACTTCGTTATTCAGTTTCCGGACTTCGTTATTCTGTTTTCGGACATCGTTATTCTGTTTTTAGACTCAATTATTCTATTTTACTTTGTTATTGTTTCCTGACTTCGTTATTCTATTTTCGGACTTCGTTATTCTGTTTTCAGACTTATTGTTGTCGGACTTCCTTATTTTCGGACTTCATAATTCTGTTTTCAGACTTCGTTATTCTGTTTTCAGACTTCGTTATTCTATTTTCGGACTTCGTTGTTCTGTTTTCAGACTTCGTTCTTCTGTTTTCGGACTTCGTTATTCTGTTTCTTGACTTCGTTATTCTGTTTTCGGACTTCGTTATTCTGTTTTCGGACGTCGTTATTCTGTTTCCTGACTTCGTTATTCTGTTTTCGGACTTCGTTATTCTGTTTTCAGACTTCGTTATTCTGTTTTCGGACTACGTTATTCTGTTTTCGAACTTCTTTTTTTTTTCGGACTTCCCTTTATTTGGACTTCATTATTCTGCTTTTGGACTTCGATATTCTGTTTTCTTACTCATTATTCTGTTTCCAGTTTTCATTATTCTGTTTTCAAGTGCAGTTTTCTTCGCGCTGATGTTGTCGCTTTATCTATGGAGTTCATGTTTCATGTGATGCTTTCGGCCGGCAATCAGATGCTCTACGGAGAGAAACCGACCTATTTAGGGTAAAGACTCGGTGCAATGAAGTTATTCCTCTTTCTTTTAAGCTGTCTTTATTAACACTTTATGTGTCTTTATGTGGCCAAAAATGCTTACAGCAGCATGAAATCAGTATTTACATCTAAAGAGATTACCAACGCATTAAATATGAGAATTGTCAAATGTCACCTATATTCAACACTACTGTATGGAAGATAGATGTTTGTCTCTTTCTTATTGTTGTATATAATGTTCTTGTGTCATTAGCCTGTTTCAGGCAATCATTTTTAGTTACGCAGGCAGTCCAAGGAATTCGCAACATTCGTCTCAGGTACCACACCTGTGTTGCTTCTAATTTCTTCTTAATTTGTTCATTTACATTCCAAGACGGCAGTGAATCTTTCAACCGGAGGGACAGGTTCATATAAAGGAGCAGAAGGAGCTTGCACGTTTAAAGAACAGGCGAGAGCAATGACGAAAGACAGATGAATGCTGCACACACAGACAAAAGGGTCAAATGAAGGAGGCAACGAATTGTGTACATCCAAAGAATAGGGCAAAATAGATGAGAGGGTGGATTTTGTACACTCAAAGAATAGGGTCTACTAGATAAGATGATAAGTAGATGAGAAGATGGATTGTGTACACCCAAACAACAGTAATAAATATATGAGAAGATGGATTGTTTACACCTAAAGAGCAGCAATAAGTAGAGAAGATGGATTGTGTACACCCAAAGAGCAACAATCAGTGGAGGAGAAGATGAACTTCGTACACCCAAACAACAGTAATAAGTAGAGTCCATCCATCGTGTGCCATGCCGGAAAGCGTGGACGGTCATGACTCGCCATTTCACTCGATCACCAGAGTAATAAGCAAAGTAGAAGATGGATTATTTGCACCCAAAGAGCAGCAATAATTAGAGAAGATGGATTGTGTACACCCAAAGAGCAGCAATAAGTAGAGTTAGTTAGTTAGTTATCAGTAGGGGTATCTTCGTTGCACTCCGGACATGTCCATAGGTGCTCAGATCCTCCCCCCAGCATATGCATCAGCGTCCGGTGGCTAATAGTGCCAGTTCTGTGTTGGTTGACGAGGCGCTTTGTTTTCCCGATGTACCTCTCGCGTCTGGCTGTGCCGATTCTTACTCCCAGGTCTTTCATCCTGGAAAGCGATGTGGAATCACTGGCGTCAAAATCCTCTGTTCTCGCCATATCTTTAAGGGCGTTAATAACATCGGCACGATCCATGGGCTGGCCATCTACAGGGGGTGCAGAGCCAGCCAATTTATCAGCTCGTTCATTTCCCTCGACTCCCGCATGTCCCGGGACGAAGATGAAGGTGACTTTGCGGACAACAGACTTCCGCAGCGACTCAGTCCACTGTCTACGTACAGATCCAGCTTCGACCTTCTGAATCATGCTCATTGAATCACTTAGTACACACACGTTGGTATAATGCTGTGATTCCAGCCATATGAAAGCCTGTGTAACTGTCATCACCTCCATCGTCATGCTGCTCGTGGTCATAGAGTGGGCACCACTGGATTCTTGAACTGTTCGGCCCGCTGAACGGGCTGTAAATGCCCACGCACTTCTCTGCTGCTTTACAACAGATCCATCTGTATAGATGAGCACTTCGGGGCTATCTGAGTGATCATAGATGAGCGCGTTAACCTCTGCATTGACAGCGGCAGGGTTCTGCTCTCTGCACCGTCTGTCGAGTGTGATAATGCAGGAGAAGGTACACTTAAAAGCTGGAGGCACCGGCACCCATTCCTTGCCGGGGTTGATACTGGTAAGACTGCAGACCTGTCCGACGACATCTTCCGCCCGACCCATCCATGATTTGCCCCTCTTTAGCCTGTCACCCTTTTCTCTGAATACAGCGTCATGCAGAGGGTGCTGCTCATCTGCACTTATTTTTAAGTATGCACGAGCTCTCCAGATCTTGATCCTGTGTTCCATTGTCGGGAAGTCAAGGAGGTATCTCATTGCTACACAGCTGGTGTCTCTCGTGCAGCCCAAAATGATGCGCATGGCTTCGTTTTGTACCTTTTCAAGTCTTCCAATCTGTGTAGGGCTGACAGTGAGGATGGCCAGGGCATACTCGATGCGTGAAAGCACAAGTCCTTGGAACAGAAGTAATAGCAGTCTTTGCTCGATATTGGCAGTCGCCATGACTCTCATTGCTGCCAAACCTTTTCGAGCCTTCGTTATGACATAATCGACATGATCTCTGAAGGACAGGCTACGATCAAGCCTCACGCCAAGATATGTCATTGACTGGGTTCTACTCAGAATGCTCCCATCCATTCTTACTGCCGGACAGGTCTGTTTTCACAATATGGTTGTTTAGTGAGAACCATGTAACCGTTGCCTTTGCAGGGTTGACAAGGGCATCGGCATCAGCACACCATGAGGAAATTAGATCTAGTTCGCCCTGCATATAGTTGGCAACCGCCTGTCTATCTCGACCCTGTCGATACACGAGGATGTCGTCAACGAATGATAGAGTCCTACCCCTCCCATCCAACTGTTGTTCAGTGATCGGCACCGTATACACGTTGAATAGTACTGGTGACAGTGGTGAACCCTGCGGCAATCCTGGACATATCGTTATCGGCTCAGAAGACCAACTCCCGCATCTTAGCACCACCTTCCTTTGGAGTAGAACTGCAGCTATCCATCGTACAAGGTGAGGGTGCACTTTCAGTCTGAGGAGGGTTTGCATCAAGTGCTCGAAAGATACTCTGTTATATGCGTCCTCTAAGTCTATGGCGGCCGCACATGTCTCTTCTCTGACCTGAAATCCTTCGTAAACATCTTGAGCAAAGACCGCCGCATTCAGCCATGACTCTTTGTTGCGTCTGTATCCTCCAAGTGTGGGCGGGAAGCAGCCGAGCTGTTCCAAGTCCAAGCAAGTCTGTGTGCTACAATTTTCTCCAGTAGCTTGCCAACAGTATTCTGCATCGTAATGATTCTGTAGCCGCTTATCTTGGAGTGGTCTTTGTTCGGTTTTGGCAGCGGCAGCAAGTAGCTGTGTAGCCATTCTTCTTTGACCTGACCCCTCTGGATACTGGTGTTGAATTCTCTGGCCAGTTCTTCCATGTCATCATCTGATATCACCATTAGGTCACCATATCGGATGCCGTCTGGGCCTGGGGAGGTGTTAGGTGATTTCTTGAGCATCGCACGCAATATGTCAACTGTGATTGTCCATTCTTCGTCTGTCCCGACCCCCTCGCACAACTGAGAGAGTGTTGTTGTGGTCCTCTGTCTGGCGGGCTCGTCTTTCTGGTCAGTCTGTTCTATGTAGCGTGCAAGAAGGGCCTTACCTTTATCCGCATCCGACTTTTTCCATGCGAGGTCTGTGCCTTGAAAGTCTGGAATACCCCTACATTGTGCAGCGCCGTTCATGCTCTTGTGGAGGCGCCAGAATGTCGTAAGAGATTGCTCGGAGCACACCTTCCTGCAGAACTCGTCCCATTTGTCGGCCTTGGCCTGTTTGGCGCAGGATTTGAATAAAGTCGTCGTCCTAACGACCTCAGTCTTCAGGTTCGCCAACTCAACCTGTGGCATGTTAGCCTTTCTGGCCTTTTGCCAGTCTTTGACAGCCTGCCTCTTTCCCAGCCACACCTTCTCGACCTCTCCATTCCACCATGGTGGCTGCAGCCATCTTTCTTGTCTCCTACGGGAGGAAGTTAGTTTCCTTCTTCTGATCTTGCTTATGGCGTCTTGACCAGTGGTGTCGTACGGGAAGGCATTGGTCTTGTTTCTTTGACTCATGGCCCCGTCTTTCTTGATCAGGATGACACAAGGGTAGTGGTCACTATCGTGGTATCCCAGTGTGCCCCACCGGCACCTTGGTGCGATGGTGGGCGACACCAGAGCCAAGTCAATGATGCTGTCAGATTCGCCTGGTCGAGTGGCCATTCTAGTGACCTTCCCATCATTCAGACAGATTAGGGCAGCAGATGCCAGGGCGTCCTCCAAATCTTCTCCCTGTCTATTGGTGATGCAATTCCCCCATTGACTGCCTCTGGCATTGAAGTCCCCGCAGTAGATGATATGCCTTTCATCCATATCGAACAAACTCTGCCATTGTCGCACGTCGACCTTCCCATTTCGCGCATAGACGTTAACGATTACAAGCTGCACTGGTGTCATTATTCTTAATGCCTGCACTTGCAGGGCATCGCTGTTCCAGGCGGACATATCGATCTCAGACACTAGTATGTTGTCGCGGACCAGAATGGCCTGTCCGAGGTGCCGCCTGTTAAAGAAACCCTGAAATCCCGCAACATTGACTGTTCCGTCGGTGAGCTGTGTTTCTTGCAAGACTACAATATCGTTTCCGTAGAGTAGTTTTTCAAGAATGGGTCGGCGTTGACTAAATGATGCACAGTTCCAGTACAGTACTCGAACATTTCCGATACCCAATCTGTCACATTTTAAGCGCCTTCTGCGCGCGCCCGCCTTCTTACCACGTTGTGTCCTAGCTGGTCGTCTGGTCGTCATGTTAGGCTTAACTATCGCCACCGGGCGCCGATGATACGCCGAAAGAAGACCCGGACGCGCGTGCACGAACTCCGTTGCACGGTCCGAACTCCATTTCACCACTTAAAAAACACTTAATCCATAATAAGTAGAGGAGAAGATGAACTTTGTACACCCAAAGAATAGTAATAAGTAGAATAGAAGATGGGTTTTGTACACCCATACAACAGCAATATATAGAGTAGAAAATAGAAGGTGTACACACAAAAGAGCATAAAAAAGAAGAGAAGACGGATTGTGTACACCCAAAGAACAGGAACAAGTAAATCAGTAGATGAATGCTGTATTTCTACAGAATAGCAACAAATAGAGAAGAAACTTCAGCTTATACTCATAGAAGACATGGCCACCTTACTGAGAAGTGGAACTTGCATTCCCAACGAACAGAACCATTTCGAAAACGACTTCGATAGGTACCAGGAAATATCGTGGAAATTGATGACCGTCCGGCGTGATATTTATCACAGCATCCATCGAGTGGCTATCGTTCTACGAAAATATGGGTTTAGCACCATATACCCATTATAACTGAAGACCTGGAAAAGTGTCCTCTGTTGTATTACACTCACATGCGTATGCACACACACACACACACACACACACACACACGCACACACACAGACACGTACGCACACACACACATACACATACATTCACATCCACTCACACACCCACCCACATACACACGATTGGTGAATTGGTATTTTCACACCGGCCGCCTTTATTGCCAAGAAAATTGTCTGATATTCATTTTAGACTGGATATGTCTCTTCCTGGATATAAATTATGACAAAGAAAGAATCATCCGCCTCCGGTACACAAAATCACGCAATACATGACAAAATGCCCATCAATATTGTACCTTCACAAATCCCTGCATTCTCAGCTTGACATCTCCCCTAGAGAATTATGTCCTCTCGTGACAAGCCAACGCGAATCTGCCGGGATTTATTTATGTTCATTTTATGCTCTGGCTCGCTTTCAACTCAAGCATAGTCCATACTCGTGCTTCAGCTTTTAGTGCATTTTGCGTGGGGATTAGTTTCCCTTATTACATGTGTCTCACGCCATCAGGCAAACCTACTTGGACTCCTGAGGTAGTGGTGATTTACGTCCCAAAGCCAAGGACGAGAAGTCAACATTTTAGTCCAACTGACCGGTGTAGGGGTTTAACCAGCTACCTCGGCATCAGTACACGGGATGTTTAAGAAAGAGCGTTCTTATACATTCAGCCATGCCGACTTAGTCTACCCGGAATGATATCGATAAAAGGAGGCTGCGGTTGCTGAGCTTCAGGGAGTCGGAATAAAGAACAGAATCGGACTGGACACCCACATAGATAGAGGCCAGGGTTTCGACCGTAGTCGTCCTCGGTGGAACACGAACGAAGCAGTAAATCATAAATAAATTACGAACAATTTTCGTTATTTCTATTTTCAGTCTTTAGTTATTAGTTTCGAGGATTGGATAAGTGTTTAGGGAAGTACTAATATGCGTTGTTCGTTTATTATTATTGTTGTTTTGTTTTGTTTTTATTTATTGATTAGAAAGATTTGACATTTTGGGCTCAAGTGCTACAGACAAGTTGTTAGAATATCTTGGTCCAAGAAGAAGAAAAATAAGGAAATTCTACAAGATCTGAAACATGGAAGAAATCTGGCTTTAAAACAAAAACATTTCTCGGATAATTGAATACGTTGGCACGAGGGTGCATGAAGCGAGGGAAATGGCGGGAGATAGAGAGACTTTGGCACGAGGGTGCATGAAGCGGGAGAAATGGCGGGAGATAGAGAGACTTTGGCATGAGGGTGCATGAAGCGGGAGAACTGGCTGGAGATAGAGAGACTTTGGCACGCACCGTGATGAGAGTGACGTTCTGCATTTGACTTGCTATGTGATTTTATTTTTTTTTCCGCGTTTCCATCCTGTTTCAGGATATTGCGGTCAACATCAGCATCTTTCAGCTGTATGTTGATTCCCAGGCTAGATAACGCTCATCAGCACGCCACGACTTTCTGAGCGACCGGCTCCATACTCTCATAAGTCACTGGTGCGACTCGAACCGCTTCCAATTCTCCTGCACTCACGTCAACCACGAGTGTATTCGGGATTACGGAGAAAGCTGCTAACCCCTCGGCCAGGGAGCCGGCTTGCTATGTGATGACAGATGTTTTTATATACAAGGGGGCTTCAAATGAGCACCTTATTTGTTTTTGAGTGCGGCTGAATATATACTGGAGGGAGGCGTGTTTTGAATATATACTGAAGGGATGGGGGAACGAGAGAGTAAAGAGCAAAGGTATAATTTTTCGATGTAGTCACCACAGCGTTCAATGTGAGTCCTCCAGTGCCGATACAGTGCTTGGATTCCTGTAGAAAACAAGTTTTCTGGGCCACTTCTCGGTGTGCCTGACATGGTCGTGAACAGTCTGTCATTGAATTCAAGTCGTTTTTAAACTTGCTGCACCATTCGTATACTTGTTGGATTTAAATGCATGCATCACCATACTGGGCTTTCTTTCGCCGATGATTTTCTATAGATTTAACTCTTCATCTCATCGCATCTCATCAGGCTCCGCTAGTACCTTGCGGTGTCGAGGTGAAGCATAAACAGCGGGAGAGTGCCCGTCTATGGGCTTCATGTATCGAAGTTCCCATGGCTTCTGTAATTCCCTCTATCCATAGTGTACGTGGCCGGCCTCTTCTTCTGCTTCCATCTGGTCTGTACATCATTGCTTGTTGGGGTATACTGTTTTTTTTTTAAATCTAGTTATATGGTTAACCCATATAACCTGCTGTTTTCTGATAAACAAGTCTACATGGTGTGGACTGCGCCTTGCCCTGCAGCCTGCCGATGACTCGCAGACTACACAACTCAACCTCATCTCCAAGTGGTGTAGACAGGGAAACCATGACCGCGAAGTCATGGGATAACGAGGCTATGGCTCGCCAGGGTGGACGGACTCCCCTTGGTCAGATTTTTTCGTTCTACACCTGCGTTTGAATTAGCAAGTCGGCAAGTGATTCTTTTCCTGCTCGTAGAAAACACAATAAGTTTAACTCTTCACTGATCAATATATGGATTGTAGAACGCTGCTCCTCTTTGGTGCATATTGAAAGTGGGCGGCGATTTTTACATTGTCCTTATGTCGTTACCATGTTTGCCTGCACCATGATGTCACGTGATTAACACTCTTGACATCCTTAACAGCAATATTGGCAGGTTACAAGACAATGGCGTGGTTATTGTAATTTCTATCATAGTTTTAGAGTTATAATTTGAGGTCCCCTCGTACTTTTTGTTGTTTCGTTCTTGTTGTTCCATTGGAAAAGACTTCGGTTGAAGCATTATCACCGTGGTTTTATTGTATGTTTGTTTTGTGTTTGCGAATTGTAAAAGTAGTATTCCTAGTTGTAATCCTACGGTTCTAACTTCATAGCAAATGTGTCACCTCAAACAAACGAAAACCACGCAACATATTCATCGTTGTCCCATGGGAATTTTTAAACAACAACAACAACAACAAAACTTTATTTTGAAAGGGTTAAGAATTGGGCACGCAGGTCCGTTTAACATTCTGCCCTTTTATCACTCTCTTTCATACATTATACCATTCACACATCATTCAAGGCTAACTGAAAACAGCAACAATATAAAAGATATGCATTATAAAGGCATGTGGAAAATGAAAAATCAATACTACACGACTCAGTAATAGTAATAACTGGTGTGGCACTTGTTATTAGCTATGTGGAATATACTGGCCTACCATAAGGGGACTGGCTGTTATACTAGGGTTTTATAATTATTATTATTTCTATTATTAAGGGGAAACAATAGCGTCAAGACTAGATCACCAGAGCTTGGGCAATAATCAGTCCTTCTCTTGAATATGTAGTAAAGTGTTGAAAAAAGATAGCCGTTCGAACAAACAAGCAGACCGCACACGCATCATCGCATAAGGCAGCCGCCAGAATGCCGGCAAGCAGCCATCTGCCATTTTCTGAATCTGCACTTCAAAACAAGTAAACATAAATATAAAATATTTCGAAAGAAATCCACACCTCGCAGTGTCGCACCAAGCACTCAACTCGGAAGATGGGTAACGAAACAGGGTCATAAAGTCGATAAATGAGAAAAAGACATTAACAAACCTTGCCTGGGAACAATCAGCCCCCCCCCCCCCCTTTCTAAGATCTTATAGCCCGCCTGCCTATTTGCCGTGTTGGTCAGGTCTTTTGTGAATTGTAAAGGTAATTAATCGAAACCAAACTAGAATTTTATGAAGTTGTAAATGATTAGATTACTCCAGCTTTGTCCATTACAATGAAACAGCCCAACACTCAAAGAGACATGCAGATAGGTAGAAAATAGGATACATTTACATGCTTCATGGCTTCCTTTGCTATAAACCTTCTAGTGGCCGTGTCCTTTACATTCGTGGTATTCCTTTGTGTTCTGCAGAAATGCCATCTTGATTCCCGGAAGTGAACAGTAGGGCGTCAGATTAGTGCATGGTACCAATGCTTCCGGGTCAGCCTAACAGCTTCATCGATTATAATGAACTGAAAGCTAGTCAGCCAGTTGTAATCAATAACAATTAAGGAATGACCCGGAAGTAAAAATATTGTTCTTCAGCTGCGCAGCCAGAGATGGCCTTTATACCTGGTGGCAATAAGAGAAAGGTGGGCGGATGTCAAATACAGTAACAATACGATCTAGGTCAGGTTGGGCCAGGGTTTCTTTTATGTTGCTATTCATTCCTTTTTATTTCAACTGTTCCGCAGTTGTTTGTATCATTAGTGTATTTCTTGCAGCCATGCATTCCGTCTTGTGAGGGTTTCTTGTCCGTTACCGCCCATCCATCACGTGCGTCAGATGTTAAGTCAAGAATTCTTCCTTCCTTCCTTTCTTCCTATCTGTCTTTTCTTTCTTCGTGCCTACTTTTCCTTCCTTCCTTCTTTCCTTCATTCAAATCTATCTTTCTTTCTTTCTTTCTTTCTTTCTTTCTGTCTTTCTGTCTTTCAATTTTTCTTCCTTCTTTCAAACCTTTCTTTCTTTTTCCTTCCTTCCTTCCTTTTCTTTCTTCCTTCTTTCCTACCTTCCTTTCTTTCTGTCTTTCTTTTTTTCGTTCTTCCTTCCTACCTGCCTTCTTATTTTCCTTACTTCCTTACTTTATTTTTTTTTTATTTCTAACTTTCTTTCTTTCCTTCCGTCCTTCCTTCCTTTCTTTCTTTCGTTCTTTCTTTCTTCTTTCTTCATTTCTTCCTTCATCATCTTCTCTCCTTCTTTATTTCTTATCACCGTCTGTATCTTTCTGCTTTCAACTTCATGTCCACACTTTGAGCATGTAGTTTTCTCTCTCTCTCTCTCTCTCTCTCTCTCTCTCTCTCTCTCTCTCTCTCTCTCTCTCTTATTAGCTTTATTCTCGTCCATTTTCTTATTTGCGTGTGTGTGTGTGTGAGTGTGTGTGTGTGTGTGTATGTGTATGTGTGTTGTGTGTTATTTAACTCACTCTTCGCACCATATCGAAAATTTGTAGCCTGACACATCCTTGCTCACAAAATAAAATTGACTATCAGGAGCTTTTTTACGATATTTGATTTTATGTTCGCCTCATGAACAATAAATGTCTCGAGCAGTTTAATGCTGTGGTGTGTACATTTGTCCTAACGAACTCTTTAATGCTTCCTATAAAATCACAATCAATTATTTTATTGTTTTATTGGTACCTTGCCGTCTTGACAGACGATAGTTTGTTACATTGTGCTTCAAAACAGCATAATAACTACAAACAATGTTGGTAGCGAATGTGATTGATCAGACCAATAAAAATGTTTTGCATACCCTTTACAGGACATCGCTGTCAACATCAGCATCTTTCAGCTGTATGTTGATTTCTTGGCAAGATTACGCTCAGTAGTTTGCCATTGCTTTCTGAGCGGCCGGCTCATTATCCCGCAAGTCACGAGCGCGGGTCAAACCGCTTCCAGTTCTCGCCTCGCTGCGAGACCCTGCGTGGATAAAGGGGATTACGGAGAAAGTGGTGTAACTCCTCAGCCAGAGAGACCGGCGATCAGACCAATAGGCACCGTAAAATGTTCGTCCACAATTGATGTATGTGAACACGTGGTAAGACCATGGGTGGAGTTATACCGCTGCATAGCACAAAGCCTGGGCTGAATTGTAGAGACCATGTGTTGCACATGCAGCGTGATCCCTCTCTCGGCCCGCCTAGTTTACTCCAGAGGAAAGGTAACACCAATAACTTCTGGAACAAGAAAAGTTGCAGATGCTGTTGGGTCAGCAGAGCAGTGCTCTAACTTTCCACATGTCGGAGCTTCGATCCTAGACCAGTTGCCAACCATGGCTTAGGGCCTGGTCTGCCATTCAACTATAACGATATTGAAAATACCCAAACATTGAACTTCTTGCCTTATAATCAACGGCTCTCCATTTTATGTTTTGAAAATTTACTTACTGTGTTTGCTCAATAATTTCCTAGTGATTTCTTCCTGACACCTATCGGTCCTTTGGTTAGGATCGGGTGCATTTGCCATTTGCTGCTCTCCCCCCAGTAGTGCGCCTGGTCTGGTCGGGGGCCGGGATGATCAAATAACAACCCATCACATATCTTCACCTTAGATGTGGGCCTGGTGGACCCCTGTGGGCAATAGCTTACAGTGAGACTAAGGGTCTACACACAAAAAAGGGGGAGGCGGAGGAACCAGCTTGTCTGGGGTAACCGCCTAACCAGAAAGAAAAAAAAATTCACCAAACAAAACACCGACACACTGGGACGGGGGGGGGGGGGGGGGGGGGCAAAAGAATTTTAGAAAGGCTTAGGTGGGGCATAGCACAAAAAAGGTTGGGAATCACTGATCTACTCTATCAAATGCCTTTTTTGTTCGACAAAGGCTAAGTAGAGTGTTTCATTGAATTCGATTGATTTTTCTATAAGTTGTCTAAGAGCAAAAATGTTGGTTGGTAGATAATATTCAGAAATGGTCATGAAAAGCCAAGGCAATATAAATTAAATGCCATCAAGAAAAAGACTAATTAATGTTAAATATTGATCTATGTCGTTCAGAAAGCAATGGCAAATTACTGAATGTAAATTTGCCAAGAAATCTCAAACAGTCAAAAATGCTCGGGTTGACTTCGACGTAGTGTAAAGGATATGCAACTAACTAATTAATTGGTCCCTGATGTGTGAATAACACTATAATTATTATACTATATGTAATGTTGTAAACAATAGAATACTTTTGTTCGCATATTTACTAGCATGTATATCCATTTTTCTACGTTGTTATTTGCGTGGTTATCTAAGAAAGTTAGTTGCATATTATTTACAGGATGTCGCAGTCCTTCACCACGAAGCCTGCTGTTTATGCAACGCACCGAAAGATAGTCAGGGAAACATATCGCGTACTAAGATAATATTCAACGGCAACAAGTCTCATCAATCACCGCCGATGCCTTGCAGTACCAATCTCAAGCAGCTGTGTCCATTAACTACAAATTGTCCGACAACTAAATGAGATAGCCGAGACAGAGACGTTAATGTAGGTTGAACACATCCCGGAGTGATCCATCTCTGTAAAATTGTCTGGTACCAGATAATCTCACACAAGTTGGCCTCTAGACACGACACATAGTTAGATCATTGCAAGACATTGTTTTCTGGGTGGCTTTACTGAGAAAAAGGGGCTCTGATTAACATGACAATAGAATAGGAAATGATTATTTCATATGAAGAAAGGAAAGATTTAGAACGGCTCTCACACTTGAGCATTCATTCTGAGTTAAGACTGTTCTGAGTGTGTACATTCTAAGTGAAAAGTGATTTGAGTGTGTACATTTAAAGTTTAAAGTGCCTTGAGTGCCTACATTCAGGCATGTGTAGGCGAGGCAGTTTAGAGAAAAATGTTCTGACTAGAGAAATAGCAGGTGTGAGGTCATCTGTACAAAAACTTGTGTTAAAAAGTAATGACTCGAGGAAGATTTACTTATACTATTCAGGTTATTAGCTCTGTAAGAGTATGTCTGCCTGCCTGCATGCCTGCCTGTCTGTCTGTCTGTCTGTCTGTCTGTCTGTCTGTCTGTCTGTCTGTCTGTCTGTCTGTCTGTCTGTCTGTCTGTCTGTCTGCCTGCATAATTTTCTATTCGTGTATTTCTCTAACCGCACCGAGAGACAGTCACAGAAAAATACTGAAAACTAAGATTATATACAACAGCATCAAGTCCCATCGATCACGGCCCTTCTCTACCACTACCATTCTCAACCAGCTGTGTCCATTAACTACAAATTGTCCGACTACTAATTGAGATCGTCGAGACAGAGACGTTAATGTATGTTGAACACATCCCGGAGTGATCCATCTCTGTAAAATTGTCTGGTACCAGATAATCTCACACAAGTTGGCCTCTAACCACGTAGTTAGATCATTGCAAGACATTGTTTTCTGGGCTTTACTGAGAGAAAGGGGCTCTGATAAATATACAATAATAGATGATATAATGATATAAATACATGTGCTTAAACTGCATTATGAATCTCCGTCATTCAGTTCACGAGTTCAGTTTTCTCAGAGACAGGGCCGTAATGGGATAAAACTGGGTGCAATGAAATCGACCTTCCTGTCTTTTGAATAGACTTTAAACAAACAGAGAGAGAAAAAAATCCCGTAAACACATACAGACGTGTTCTTGTGATGAGCTACGAGTCAGTAGTGCTTGTAGTGCTACATAGAGAGTTGTATTTCTTTTTAGAACTTACTTTACGAGTTAAGTGTATATTGAGGGTGTGTTCTGGGAGTTCAGATTGATTTCAGGGCGTACATTGGAAGCTACAAGTGTACTGAATGCATCTATTGAGAGTTAACTTTGTTTTGAGGGCGTACTTCAAAATTTTGTAGTGTATTGAGGGTTGTACATTGAGAGTAAACTGTGTTTTGAGAGCGTAAACATTAAGAGTTAAGTGTGTTTTGAGGGTGTACTTTGAGAGTTAATTGTGTTTTGATAGTGTACTGTAAAAGCTAATTGTGTTTTGAGAGCGAAAATCTTGAAAGTAAAGTGTGTTTTGAGAGCGTAAACATTGAGAGTGAAGAGTATTTTGAGGGCGTACATTGAAAGTTATGTGTGCTTTCAGAGCGTAAACATTGAGAGTGAAGTGTGTTTTGAGGGCGTACATTGAGAGTGAATTGTTTTCTGGGAATGTAAACATTGAGAGTGAAGTGTGTTTTAAGTGTCTAAACATTGGGAGTGAAATGTGTTTTGAGGGCGTACATTGAGAGTAAAGTGTGTTTTGAGAGCGAATATTGAGAGTGAAGTGATTTTTTTTTTTGAGAATGTAAACATTGAGAGTGAATTGTGTTTTGAGGGCGTATATTGAGAGTGAACTGTGTTTTGAGGGCGTACATAGAGAGTGAATTGTGTTTTGAGGGTGTACATAGAGGGTGAAGTGTGTTTTGAGAGTGTACATTGAGAGTGAAGTATTTTCTGGGAATGTAAACATTGAGAGTGAAGTGTGTTTTAAGTGTCTAAACATTGGGAGTGAAATGTGTTTTGAGGGCGTACATTGAGAGTAAAGTGTGTTTTGAGAGCGAATATTGAGAGTGAAGTGATTTTTTTTTTGTTGAGAATGTGAACATTGAGAGTTAAGTGTATTTTGACACTGAAAGTGAAGTGTGTTTTGAGACCGTGCATTGAGGGTGAAATGTTTTCTGATAATGTAAACATGGAGAGTGAAGTGTGTTTTAAGAGTGTAAATGTTGAGCGTGAAATGTGATTTGAGGGTGTAAATTGAGAGTTAAGTGTGTTTTGAGATCGTAAACAATGAGATTTAAGTGTGTTTTGAGAGAGAAAACATTGAGAGTGAAGTGTGTTTTGAGAGAGAAACCATTGAGAGTGAAGTGTGTTTTGAGGACGTAAATATTGAGAGTTAAATGTGTTTTGAGAGCGTAAACATTGAGAATTAAGTGTGCTTTGAGTGCGTAAACATTTAGTAATAAGTGTGTTTTGAGAGCGTAAACATTGAAAGTTAAGTATGTTTTGTGAGAGTACTAACATTTTATAGTTTTTTGAGAGCGTACAATTATTTTGTAGTATTTTGAGAGCGTACAAATATTTTGTAGTGTTTTGAGAGCGTAAATAGTGAGAGTTAAGTGTGTTTTGAGAGCCTAAACATTGAGAATGGAGTGTGTTTTGAGAGCGTACTTACATTTTATTGTGGTTTGAGGACGTACATTGCGAAATAAGAGTGTATTAAAGAAGTCCACTGAAAATTTAGTCGAAAACAACAAATCACCACCGGCAATGCTATAAGCGAGAAATAAAGATTAATCAATTCAGTAAAATAAATACCCATATATAGATACATTAATGATAATGGATCACATTAGTGTTTGTCCGGTTGCAGCTGTGGATAATGAATGTAGTAGATACCGGTCTGACACGTCTGTTTCCCTTTCCCTCCAAGTTAATTGATTAAAAGGAAGAATAATATTGTTCTTTGTCAATGGATCCTTTTAGAGACAGCTGCTAGAGTAGTAACCGGTATTGGGTTTATCTGGGTCTGTCTGTCTGTCTGTCTGTCTGTCTGTCTGTCTGTTTTGTGTCTGTCAGTCTGTTTGCATGTCTGTCTGCTGCATGTATGTGTATGTCTGGGTGTGTCTGTCTTCGTGTGTCTGTCTGTCTACTCGTCTGTCCGTCTGTATGTGTCTGTCTGTATGTATGTCTACATGTGTGTCTGGCTGTCTGTGTGTATCTCTCTGTGTCTGTCAGTCTGTCTGTCTGTCCTATCTTATATCTCTCCTCTATCATGTCAGATCTCTCACATCTATCCTAATTGATCGCTTTACTCTATCCCATCTGATCTATCTGTTTTTCTGTTTGTCTATATTATCTATATTATTTCTTTATCTTTCTGGTTTTTGTTTATATACTACCTACCGCTGTATATACTCTCTGTCCATAGTCGGTAATCTGTCTATCTGGTAATCTATTTGTCCATATACCAGTCACTTCCTTTCATCAGTGTGCAAATCATAATAATCGAAACAAGTAACGAGATGCAGCAATATGGGAATTAACGACAAAACTTAACGAAAAACAATCACTCGAGTAGAAATTGTTATGAATAATATTAACAAGCTGCTGTGACGTACGTCACGCAAAATTAGCAAACGAAACAAGCGGCTGTCTTAGTTAACAAACGTGAATAGTAATTCTACTCGAGTTCTCGTTCGTTTGTTATGACAATACCGAAATGTCATATTCATATTTTTTATGTCATTGGAAACGTCAAACTGCATTTTCATTTCTATCTGTCTGATGAATGTGATACTTTATCTGGCCACGCAACAGTACGTTATACGTGATATGTTTTTAATTAAACTGTACTGTATTTCAAATGTAAAATGAATTCAATTTATCTTTCATCATCAGCCAGTGCCTTGCCGGCTGGCGTGAGCGATCATGCCTCTTCACAAATTACGATCTTTGACGTCATGGATCAGTTCGTGTGTTGTCTACTCTCCGTGCCATGACACTAGACTATCGAGAATCTTCTCACACTGTCTTCTCTCTTTCCGCAAATTTGTCCGGTTGTCACAACAAAATACTTAGTTTGTTTGTTTTTTTTTTGTCTTCTCATAACGTTACCAAACAACGATGACTTTCTCTTTCTGATGTTTGTGATAAGCTGTCTTTGCGACTCAACTTCCCTTAAAACGCCCTGATTGCTCATTTTGGCCGTCCAATTAATTTTCAACATTCTTCTATAAAACCACATCTCCAAGGCGTCCATGGATTTTATTCGCCTGTTTATCTATAGAAGCTGTAAAAGTACACTGTATTTCAATTCTGAAATGTATTGAACTTCTGTGTTCCCCTCGTAGGTCATGCTGTTTAGCTTTCTTGATCATATCTGTACACAGCACTCTATCTCGAGTGCTGCTAATCATTTCTGATACCGGCTTTCCTCCATGTCATAATGCCAACTGTTCAGCACCCTCTCTCTCATCTTCTGTCCTTGTTGTCAACGTTGCTCTGGTTATTATCATTGTTGCTGTCATCTTTGTTATGGCTGCTGTTGTCGTTGTTTCCTCCTGCCTCTCTTCCCCTTAAACTTCCCCGTTGTAACGACATATTTATCACTGCTCGTGGCAAGTCCAAAGAATGTCGACTGTCTTCTTCTAATGCCAGTAATCAATTCTCTTTGTGAGTTAACTTCTTTTACAATCTCTTCATTGCTCTTACTATCCGTCTATGGTTTTTTTTAATTATTCTTCTATAAAACTATATTCTCTCACCTTCCACATAATTCGCCTATTGTCTGCTAATTATCCATCATTGGCTTCCGTACATTAGGAGTGATTCAATATATCTCAAAGAACAATTTTCATCATCTCGATTGGCAAAGATAAATTATGGAGCACTGTATCTGTAAAGGCTGTAAAAATGCATTGTATTTCAGTTTTAAATGGGTTTAATTGTAGCCGCGCTGTAAAAATATCGTATTTTCTCTCTGTGTGTTTAATATTGCTGTCATAGTTTGACGTATCCAATGACACAAGAAATATGAACATGACATTTCGGTATTGTCATAACAAACGAACGAGAATTCGAGTAGAATTACTAATCACGTTTGTTAAACAAGACAGCCGCTTGTTTCGTTTGCTAATTTTGTGTGACGTACGTCACAGCAGCTTGTTAATCGTATTCATAACAATTTCTACTCGTGTGATGGTTTTTCGTTCAGTTTTGTTGTTAATTCCCACATTACTGTATCTCATTACTTGTTTTGATTATATGTTTTTGTCACTGTGTAATTTATTGTTGTTGTTGTTGTCTCTAATGGTATTGTTATTGTTGTTGTTAATGTTTTATATCTTTATTGTCGATGTTTCTAGCCTCGTCTTAAATGTCGTTTTCGCCATTCTTATTACTGTCGTTGTTGTTTGTTGTAGACGTCCATGTTGTTTGTTGTATTCCTGGATGTTGTTTGTTGTATTCCTGGATGTTGTTTGTTGCAGTCCTGGATGTTATCTACTGTAGACGTCGATGTTGTTTGCTGTAGTCGTCAGTGTTATTTGTAGTAATCATCGATGTTGTTTGTTGTAGTCCTTGATGTTATTGATTGTATTCGTCGATGATATTTGTTGTAGTCGTCGATGTTGTTTGCTGTAGTCGTCAATGTTATTTGTAGTAATCATCGATGTTGTTTGTTGTAGTCCTTGATGTTATTAATTGTATTCGTCGATGTTTTTGTTGTACTCGTCGATGTTGTTTGTTGTAGTCCTGGATGTTGTTTGTTGTAGTCCTGGATGTTGTTTGTTATAGTCCTGGATGTTGTTTGTTGTAGTCCTGGATGTTGTTTGTTGTAGTCCTTCTTCTTCTTCTTTCGTTCGCTTGAAATATGTCTATAACTGCAGTGCTGTCTCTTGTATGAATTGAACTGTCTTTTTCAGTTCACACAGTGGTCCATAGAGTTTATCTTCCACTGTAGTCTCTCTAGGCCAGAAGGTTTGCCTAGATATGTTATATTTTGGGCAGTCTTGGAGTATGTGCTCTGCTGTCTGCGACGCCAATCCACATGTACACATGGCTGTTTCACCCATCTTGAATTTTGTATACATGTGGTTGCGTAATCTATTGTGCCCTGTTCTGAGGCGCAGAATAATGACTTGTTCTGGTCTATCCATAACGTGGTAGTCATCTTGAGCAGGTTTTGGTGGCTTTCTGACTGATTTGATCATTCTTTTCTTTTGGTGGTATGTTACAGGCACATCAGGCTGTTCTTCTTTGGCTCCTTCCTTAGCCAATTGATCAGCTCTGTCGTTCCCGGGTACTCCACAGTGGGATGGTATCCACTGTATGGTGACCTTATGCTGACTGCTAAGTTCAGAAAGTAGTGTCCTTAGTACTGGCAATTTCCCAGACAGGAGCGCCTCGAGTACTGATTTTGCATCTGTCAATAGCACCACAGGTTGTGTACCATTGCTGGTATTTAGTAATTTCTCTGTTGCTATCTTGATTGCCTCAATTTCAGCATCGTAGTTATGGCAGCACTTTCCTGTCGGTACTCTAGCTGTGTCCCTGGTATTATTTGGGTATTCTATGTACACTCCCGCTCCTCCATTTCGAACAGCATTTTGTGCTGACCCATCTGTGTAGACTCGGATCCAGAGGTCCTGTGGGTATTCTTCATCAAGGAAGCTGAGAGTGGCTGTTCTGCGCTGCACACTGTTCTGATCTTCCTTGTCAAATATTCCTCTCACTTTTGTCTGGATTTGTAATGATAGTCTATGCTCATCTTTCCATGGAGTTCGCTCTGGAATAGTTGTTAGGGGGATACCAACTGTGGGCAGATCGGTGGTTTCTCTGCAGAGTCGTTTGGCCTGGTGGATAAAACTACTTCTTTTCAACCGCCCCATAGCTAGGTTTTCAAATCTGTTCTTCATAGGGTGGCCTGGCAAGCTGAGGAACTTTTCTGCTTGTATTAGCGTTTTCGTATCTCTGCGCTCACTCAGTGCTTGTGTCCTCCCCATCTTCTCCATTTCCACTATAGGGGTTGATCTCATCCCTCCTGTGGTGACTCTAAGTGCTTGATTTTGCACTTTGTCCAGCTCTTGTAGTGTGGTTTTTGCTGCCGAACACCATGCAGTTGACCCGTATTCCAGGTGTGGTCGTATGCTCTGTTGATAAACTTTGCTAAGTATTTTCCCACTGGCTCCCCATGTGGTTCCACTTAGCTTTCTCAGGATGGTTATTTTCCTTCTGACTTTTGCTACTGCTTTGTTGATGTGCTTTCTCCATGTCAGCCTGCCATCAAATGTTACTCCAAGGTATGTTGGTTCTTTATCTTCTCGTAGGGGTGTTCCATTTATCTGGATGGTCCCTGCCTTTTGTTTTGGAGAGAGGGTAAATAGGGTGGTGCTGCACTTGTCAGTGTTTATGCTGACACACCATCTATTTGCCCATGCAACAAATGTATCTACAGCTCTTTGTAGTAATCTGGTGGCCACTGATGCATGTTCATTTGTGCTCCATAGAACCAGGTCATCGGCATACATTGCGGCTTTAATTCCATGCGGTAGATTAGCAACGAGATCATTGATGAAGATTAGAAAGAGTGTGGGGGACAATACTCCGCCCTGGGGAACTCCGTGACGCAGTAGTACTTTCTTGCTCTTTAGTCCGTCTATCTGTACTCGGGCTCTTCTGTTGTGCAAGTATGCTTTCACCCATTTGTACATTCTTCCATTGACTTTGCAGTTTCTCAGTTTATTCATCAGACCTTTTTTCCAGACTTTGTCAAAGGCTTTCTTCAAATCTATCCATGCCGCAAGCACCAGCTTCTTCTCTTGGAATGCATCCTCAATTTCTTGAGAGAGGTAGGTTGTCTGATCTTCCGTAGAGTAGCACTGCCTAAAGCCAGCCTGCTGTGGCACAAGGATGTTTTTACTTTCAATGTACCACTGCAGTCTGTGATTGATGATGCGCTCCAGTGTTTTGCAGAGACAGCTGGTGAGGCTAATTGGTCTGTAGCTAGAGGCAATGGAACTATCTTTCCCTGATTTTAGGAGGGGTATCATGATTGCTTCTCTCCAGGCTTGTGGAACACTGCCTAAGGTCCAACTGTTATTGAAGATCTGCAACAGCTTTGCTTTGGCCTCTGTTCCTAGGTTCCTGATCATTTCATTGGAGATACCATCAGCTCCTGGTGACTTTCTCATTTTCAGTTTTGATATGGCTAGCTCCAGTTCGCTGATTGTGATGGGTGCCTCCAGAACCTCATGTACTATTTCCTTCTGTCCTGTATGTTGCCGTTTCTCTTGAATCTCTTGTTGTTTCTCTGGACTGATTTTGATATTGTTATCTTGTGCGAATGAGTCCGCAAAATGGTCAGCTGCTTGCTTTCTTGTTAAGATGTTTCCATCTTTATGTAGTGCAATTTTTGAGTTTCTCCCTGTGCCCTCATCGTTAAGTTGTTTTATTAGCTTCCACAATTTCCTTGTGTCTCTTTCAAAGTTCAGAGACTCTGTTTTTTCCTGCCAGCTTTTCCGTCTAGCCTGCAGCTTGGCCCTTTGAAATTTGGCTTTTGCATGCTGGAATTTATTGTGGTGCTCTTGGCTGGGTGTGGCCTCTGCTTGCTTTCTACATACTTCCACATCATTATGCAACTGTTCCAGTTCACTACTCCAGTAGGGTTTATATTGTTTACGGGCTCCTCTTGGTACTGTTTCTCGCGCTGCCTGTAGTATGCATTTCCCAAACTCTTCAACTACTTTATTTATGTCTTTCTCAGTGTTCAGGTTTCTAACCAGTATGCTGGTGCGATGCTTGTACACTGCCCAGTTTGCTTTCTTGTAGTTCCACCTCGAGAGGGTGCTGCTTTCACTTACAAGCTCATTTTCTACAGTTCGAAAGACTGGTCGATGGTCACTGCCACCTAGTTGTTTCCCAACAATTCGTGTAATGTTCCACTCCAGGTCTGGTGAATGAAAAGCCAGGTCTGGTGAATGAAAAGCCAGGTCAGATGTAGTTGTAGAGTGCCATGATCTCGAGTAGAAAGTATGTGGGTCGGACGGCTTGTTAACCAAGATGAATCTATTCTCATCCTGCCAGTCTTCCAGTCTCTCTCCTCTCTGGTCCATGTGATCATAGCCCCAACTCTGCGAGTGGCTGTTGAAATCGCCGCACACAATAATTTTTTCTGTTAATGGTAGTGTGTCCAGTGCCTGTGGACGGTCACTTGGACAGTAGTAATTGATCAGATGTAGGTCTGTATAGCCTGTTTTAAGTTTAAGTGTCTGATACTCAGCCCCTTCCATATAGACTTCGATTTGGGAAGCAGTAATGTTATTTTTTTTACAAGGGTAAGTATCCCACCTTTTCGCCTGTCCTTTCGGTCAGATCGGTAACACTGGTAGCCTCTGATTTTGAAGGCTATATTTTCGTTGAGGTGAGTTTCTTGCAAGCAACATATGCTTACTTTTTCTTTGTCCAGGATGTTTTCTAATTCTACTTTTTTGTTGCTGACTCCCTCCGCATTCCAGTGCATTATTTTAAGTCTTAGTTTAGTATGGCCAGCTGTTCTATTCTCATGTCCCCTGGCTCCACAGGACATCTGAGAAGGACCTCCAGTAGTTGGGGTTGGACCCTTTCGAGACATAGGGCCCGGCACTGCACCTGCCTGGGGGTCCAAAGCAGGGCGAGCACCATAACGTTTAGCAGCAGTCGACATATTCCATTTTGCGTAATTGCGTGGCATCCTGATTTCTGTGGTGCGCCTCCCGGCTGGTTGCCTCCGTCTTCAGCACCTTTCCTTTGCTAGAGCAGACTGTGGTCTCACTCGAGTTTAGATGTGTACACACGCACACACGTGTCTGCACATGCATGTATGTGTATACACATCTAGAGCACACTGGTTATTTTCCGGCGCCAGATACTCGCCGTCGCCCCTTCTCCTGTTAGTTAAAACAGTTCCGCCACGTGAAGGCCAGGAGTTGGACTTTTGCTGCAGAGGTTATGTATTCACGAGCCACTGGGGTATTTAAGCAATGTTGGGCGCTCACCCCAACACTGCGCCCCGGCTACATACAGCAATTTGGAACCATTGTAGTCCTGGATGTTGATGTTTTTTTTTTGTAGTCGTCGATGTTGTTGGTTGTAGTCCTGGTTGTTGTTGTTTGTTGTAGTCGTCAATGTTGTTTGTTGTAGTGGTCGATGTTGTTTGTTGTAGTGGTCGATGTTGTTTGTTGTAGTGGTCGATGATGTTTGTTGTAGTGGTCGATGTTGTTTGTTGTAGTGATAGATGTTGTTTGTTGTAGTGGTCGATGTTGTTTGTTGTAGTGGTCGATGTTGTTTGTTGTAGTGGTCGATGTTGTTTGGTGTAGTCGTCAATGTTGTTTGTTGTAGTCGTCAATGTTGTTTGTTGTAGTCCTGGTTGTTGTTTGTTGTAGTGGTCGATGTTGTCTTTTGTAGTGGTCGATGTTGTTTGTTGTAGTCGTCAATGTTGTTTGTTGTAGTGGTCGATGTTGTTTGTTGTAGTCGTCGATGTTGTTTGTTGTAGTCGTCGATGTTGTTTGTTGTAGTCGTCGGTGTTGTTTGTTGTAGTGGTCGATGTTCTTTGTTGTAGTGGTCGAAGGTGGTTGTTGTAGTGGTCGATGTTGTTTGTTGTAGTCCTGGTTGTTGTTTGTTGTAGTGGTCGATGTTGTTTGTTGTAGTGGTCGATGTTCTCTGTTGTAGTGGTCGATATTGTTTGTTGTAGTTGTCGATGTTGTTTGTTGTAGTGGTCGATGCTGCTTGTTGTAGTCCTGGTTGTTGTTTGTTGTAGTCGTCAATGTTGTTTGTTGTAGTGGTCGATGTTGTTTGTTGTAGTGGTCGATGTTGTTTGTTGTACTGGTCGATGTTGTTTGTTGTAGTCCTGGTTGTTTGTTGTAGTCGTCAATGTTGTTTGTTGTAGTGGTCGATGTTGTTTGTTGTAGTGGTCGATGTTGTTTGTTATAGTGGTCGATGTTGTTTGTTGTAGTGGTCGATGTTGTTTGTTGTAGTGGTCGATGTTGTTTGTTGTAGTGGTCGATGTTGCTTGTTGTAGTCCTGGTTGTTGTTTGTTGTAGTCGTCAATGTTGTTTGTTGCAGTGGTCGATGTTGTTTGTTGTAATGGTCGATGTTGTTTGTTGTAGTGGTCGATGTTGTTTGTTGTAGTGGTCGATGTTGTTTGTTGTAGTGGTCGATGTTGTTTGGTGTAGTCGTCAATGTTGTTTGTTGTAGTCGTCAATGTTGTTTGTTGTAGTCCTGGTTGTTGTTTGTTGTAGTGGTCGATGTTGTTTGTTGTAGTCGTCAATGTTGTTTGTTGTAGTGGTCGATGTTGTTTGTTGTAGTGGTCGATGTTGTTTGTTATAGTGGTCGATGTTATTTGTTGTAGTCGCCGTTGTTGTTTGTTGACAGACAGAGACAGAGGATACAGGCAGAGACAGAGGATACAGACATACAATGGAACAGACAGACAATTTGAGACAGAGGATACATACAGAGACAAGACAGTCCATAGACAGACTTGGCAGGCAAACAGCCTGCGGGAGACTGGCATAGAATGAGACAGGGACAGAGGGAGAGGGGGAGAGAGAGAGAGAGAGAGAGAGAGAGAGAGAGAGAGACATGATGAGAGACACAGAGTGAAAAACACAGAAAGAGCGATAGAGAGAGGAAGACATGAATCTAACTGTCCGACAAGTAGCATAAACACCACAAGAACATGCTAAAGAACATGACACATATGCATTAGAACAGGGGTGGCCAACCTGTCCAGCAGGCGGGCCAAATTTCAGAAATAATATTTCCTGCCGGGCCACACACCCAATTGTTTTCGTTAAATTAAAGTAAACAAGCAAGCGTGCTTCAGCTTCGACCACATCGTCGTTTCCCACTCCGCGGGTCGCAACATGACTACCGGCGGGCCGCATGCGGCCCGCGGGCCTCGTCTTGGCCACCCCTGCATTAGAACTTTATCCAGGAAAATACTTTATTCTTCATCATAAAAAGCAGTGACCTACCCTGTGGCACGATCCCTCCAAGGTTGACAGACAGTACTGTCTGAGCACTATCCCTCTAAGGTCGACAGACATTTCTATCTGGTCTGCGTGCCCTGACCTGTAACTGCTCCCAATCTACCTGCAAGGCAACATGGTCTGTGTCTGTCTTAGTCAAGTTCACGCCAATCGACCTCTTTCCCTTGGACATTCCTGTCAGTAGTTAGTTTTCGCCGACATTGCTTGTGGGGTCTTGGGGGACACATACCCGGCTTTTCTACAAGAAGGCATCTTCATTGACTGATTAATTGAATTCCAGAACAAGCTTGTCCATTAGCGCTTCCATTTCATTTGTTTAAATTATTATTATGGGAAGCAAAACTAGATGGTATTCAGCTCAGTTCACGAGCTCCTTTACACTAAAGGAGGACACACTAGTGGTAATCAAGTCTTGAAGAAGATGTTAGTTAGTTAGTTAGTCAACAGATCATCCTCATTGCACATCGAACCATTCAGTCCATAAGTGCTCGGATCCCCTCCTCAGTAAATCCCGCAGCGTGTAGCGGCTCACGGCACCAGTTCTGTGTTGATTTATTACTCTTCTTTGGCTTCCTGTATAGTGTTCTTGTTTGGCCACCCCTCTTTTAATATGCTGTTATCGCAGTCTGGCCATGGTTGTAAATTCACAGTCATCACTTGGTTCTCGCAAAAGTCTTACTTCTCGTAGAGCATTTATAATGTCAGCCAGGTCCATGGCGCGTCCGCCCTCCACAGTAACTTTACCTGCGAGCTTGTCAGCCCGCGCATTTCCTTGTACTCCCGCATGCCCTGGCACGAAGATGAAATTAATCTTTGCCAACCGAGACTGCTCCAGAGACAGCAACCATTCTCTTCGGATCTACCCCATCTCTATCCTCTTGAACATGCTCACTGAGTCGCTAAGGTAACATGCCCGAGTGAATGTCTGTGTTCCGAGCCATGTTATTGCTTTACTTATTGCCATGACTTCCATAGTCAGACTACTTGTGGTCTCAGCAAAAGCACCAGAGTCCTCCTTCACAATTCTCCCTTCAGGGCACCTCGGCAGCGACCACCACCCTTGCAGCTTATTGGTGGAGAAAGGCAGAACCAGGCAGAACAAGTTAAAGGTCAAGACTTTCAAGTATGAAGTACTGGGCAAGATGTGGTGAGTAAAATAAGACGTGACAAGAAAAGCTTCAAGGCAGGAAAAAAAGCTTGGAGCAGTCATCTTGGTGGAATTTCGAGGTGGAGAAGGCCTGGGTAGATAAGCGTAGTGCTGTAAGGAAATGGCAAAATGCCAAGAAGAACAGAGTTGCCCATCATAGTCCCTGCATGCACTTAGGAAGAGAGATGCATACAAAAGTAAGCTATTTAAAAAATTAAAAAAAACTGGTCAAGGTGGTTAAAAGTGAAAAATGGGCAGAGGTATGTCATGAAGAAGAGGTATGATGAAGATGACAGAAGCATGTATCACGTAGAAGTCACCTTGAAAGAGTTGAATGTTGAGCCGTATCATTTTACCAGTCTCCTGTATTCTTGATAGTATAGGCATGTGAAATCTAGCGGCAGAGTGATGCCCATCTACACAAACTTAAAAGTTTGAAATGGAGTCTTGCACGAAGAGTTTTGAATGCTAAAAGACTGAAATACGAGAAAGATAGACAGACAGACGGGGGCGATGGATTAAGGAGAGAAGGAGGGATGAATTAGAGCGAGAGAGTGAGCGATGAATTAGAGAGAGAGAGAGAGGGCGGAACGACGGATTAGAAAGAGGGTAGAAGAGATGAGAGATTAGGAGAGAGGGGGCAATTGATTAGAGAGAAAGTGGGAGCGAGGGATCTGAGAGAGAGAGAGAGAGAGAGAGAGAGAGAGAGAGAGAGAGAGAGAAAGAGAGAGAGAGAGATGGATTAAAGAAAGACAGTGGAGTGGGGGATTAAAGAGAGACAGTGGGAGCGATGGATTAGAGGGAGGGAGCTAGGAACTAGAGATAGGGGCGGGGGATTAGAGAGAGAGAGAGAGAGAGAGAGGGGGAGCGAGTGATTAGAGAGAGGGGATGAGGGATTAAGGAGAGAGGAATAAATAATATAGGCATCTGAAACATGACGGCAGAGGGATGCTCATTCGCGTAGTCTTATAGCTTCAAATTTAGTCTTGCACGCAGAGTTTGAATGCTAAAAGACAGAGATAAAAGAAAGACAGACAGACAGGAATTAAGGAGAGGTGAGCGATACATTAGAGGGAGCTGGACGGGGTAGGCAGGGGTTAGCTAGAGGGGAGCGGGGGAGGAAGGAATTAGGGAGAATGGATTAGGGAGGGGACAGAGGGAGACATGGGAATCGGGGATGGAAACGATAGAAAAAATAATGGAGAGAGAGAGAGAGAGAGAGAGAGAGAGAGAGAGAGAGAGAGAGAGAGAGAGAGAGAGAGAGAGAGAGAGAGAAGCAGGCTGGAAAAACACGCTAGGTTATTTTTCCTTAAACAGAGGGAGTTGGACGGGGTAGGGAGGAGTTAGAGAAAGGGGAGCGGGGAGGGGAGGGATTAGGGAGAATGGATTAGGGAGGGGAAGGAAGGAGACAGGGGAATCAGAGATGGACACGGTAGAAAGAAAAAAATAAAGAGAGAGAGAGAGAGAGAGAGAGAGAGAGAGAGAGAGAGAGAGAGAGAGAGAGAGAGAGAGAGAGAGAGAGAGAGAAATTTGTTGCGTATCCCTTACGGGACGTTGCAGTCAACACCAGCATTTTTCAGCTGCTGTTGATGTACTAGGCAAGTGTTACGTTCAGTAGTTTGCCAGTGCTTTCTGAACGACCGGCTCCCATACCAACACGTTATAACACAACCCGCGACACGTTCTACTGCACAAATCGGTCGCAGCTGAGCTTCGAACGCCTGGTACCCGGCTCACCAACCGCGTTCGCAAGCCTTTGGCCACGGAGACGGAGAGAGAGAAGCAGGCTGGTAAAACACGCTAGGTTATTTTTTCGTAAATAGAGGGCACTATATGGGTGTGAGGTCAGTAGCACAATGTCATGTTATTTTATGAGACGCTATGTCATTCCCGAATATCTTGACAACTGGGAAGATCAATTGGGGGGGGGGGGGAAGGGAGGGAGGATGGGGAGGGGGGGGCAGAGGCAGAACAAGATAAATAATGCTTGATGGACTGAGGCGGTGGCATGGAGAAATAGTATCAGCAGAGTTGATCTGAGTTGATCTAGAGCATCAAGGATCAAGATGTGGAAAGACATGAATGCCTTTGCTAGATGGCAAGGCGTATGATGATGATGAGGAGGAGGAGGAGGAGGAGGAGGAGGAGGACGACGACGACGATGACGATGATGATGATGATGATGATGATGATGATGATGATGATGATGATGATGATGATGATGATGAGGTGATTCCCTTACATATGAGTTCAATCAAGAAATAGTCCACGCTTCGGGAGAAAGGGGGGGGGGGGTGGGGGGGGGGGGGGGGGTTTGACCCGCAGTCATAACGTATAGCGGCTAAACTATATACGCTCACGTGGATAGTATTATCACTATCATGTGCCTTGCCAACAGGTGTGACGGTCCTGCTTTCGAATTATCGCTATCTTCACCTATGTCTATGTTTCCATAACATAAATGAAGGGCTTCAACATGCTTGCCTGCTTTCCAGTTATACCAGGAAGGGAACTGCACAAATCAATGTATATGCCGTGGTGCAGAATTTGGGATGATCTAACGGTTCACATGACTTCATAAATTTCTGCTATGCAACTACCTTTGTAAATTGAATTGTAAATTGAATTTCTGAGTTCTGCATTGCCTAATGCCGATCTCCGTGGACACGTCTTGACGGACGCGGTTCGTATTTCCGCTTACCTGCGTTCGAAACACAGCTGCGACCGATTTGGCAGCAGACCGTGTCACGCTGGGTTTTAACTTGATGGTATGGGAGCCGGTCGTTCAGAAAGCAATGGCAAATTACTGAACGTAAACTTGCCAATCTTGGGTAAAGAACAGAACAAATGCATCCATACTTCAAGAGCTGAATATTGAAGAAGGTTGGCTATTAAAGACGATAAAAGAAAGAAAATTTAAATATTTTGGTCACTTGAAATGTCATGAAAGTTTGGAGAGAACAATAATGGAGGGGTATATGCCTGGGAAGAGAGGAAGAGGAAGGCCAAAGAGAAGATGGGGGCAGGATGTGGCGGATGATCTCCAGATGGATGTATCGGACGCGGGACATCTTGCTTATGATCGAGAGGTTTTCTGGAAGGTTGTTATGGCAGCGAGGTTCTGCAAAGGACATGCTATTGAATGAATGAATGAATGAATGAAACTTGCCAAGACATCAACAACAGTAGTGTTGGTGTTGACAGCGATGTTCTGTAAATAGGATAAGCAAAATAAAACACAAACAGACCATAATGCCTTATACATATATTAGAAACAACAAGCCGACGTAAAGATTGATAATGAAATAGATCAGATATCAGCCTTTTAAGAGAGGTAGGGGACAGGGATGTGTAATGTCTCCAGCTCTGTTTTTTTTTTTTCCCCCTAGACGGTAAAATATTTTTAGAAATTTAGAAGATATGAGAGGAATAACCATTAGGGGACATAACATCAGTAACATTAGATATGCAGATGATACAGTATTGATTGCAGACAATGAGCAGGATCTGCAACATTTAGTAGATGCGGTTACTGTACATAGTGAACAACTACGGTTAGAATTAAATTGTAAGAATACATATTGTGATCGCCCCTAAGAAGACAGAAACACCACAATGTATTATAAGGATAAATGGGAATATTCGATTGCCTGCTAAACAAAAAAAAAAGTGATCCTAACCAAACAGAAATTCATGGCAGAAAATGGGAAGTAGGGTTATGTCAGAATAATGCTTTTAAAATTGTTAAAATGGTAGCAGATATATTGTATTAAATATCACATTAAAGAGGATTTCACAAGGAACATGACAGTGTTAATAATTAATTGATAGGTTAGAAATATTATGACAATAATGAGAGGTCTATTAATATCAATTGAAATTAAAGAGGTAAAAACTTATTTTTAAAAAGTTCACTTACCAAAGCTGTATTTATAATCCTCTTAAGTTGACCGTGTTTAATTTACTGAATAATGTTACATACACCACTTGTGTTCAAGAATATCACAAGAACTGCTCCATAACACCAAAAAAAAAAAACACAATTAAAACATAATATTTTGCAGCACATATTTTTCACACAAAATGGAAAATGTCAGTAACACACCAACGTGATTATACTGAGAAGAAGAATATAAACACTATTTTCCATTTAGTTATAATTATTATTCTTTTAAATTTAATTATTTAAATGCTCCTTAAATACTTTGTGATAGGCAAAACAAATTTAGGGGCATAAATGTGGCCCATTAGCGCATTCATAATTCAATAAGTGCCATCATATTATGACATATTATGACGAACTTTCGCTTTTAGTGTTGTTTTCAATACTACGAAAGAATCTGACTACTAAATACAGCACGAGATAATAGAGATAGAATCTTTCAAAAAGTCCCAGACTGTGGAGCAGTAATCAATATGTGTTTGTATATGAGAAGTATAGAATATCTTTCTTGTGTTTTCGTCAAGGAAATTTTTAATTTTGGCAAGTTGGTATACTTTTTTGGCTATTTGTTTAACTAGAGCATGAACATGTGAGTTAAAAGTTAGATTTTGATCTATGATAACACCCAGTGTCTTGTGCTCGGTGACACTTTCTACAGGCGTGCTGCCAATGTGCAGCTGAAGAGTTCTCTGCGAGTTTAGAGTGTGAAGTCTTTGCCTGGTTCCTATTAACATAGACTTTGTTTTAGTAATGTTAATTTGCATGCGGTTTGCATGACTCCAGTTAACTACACTATTTATTTCCTGTTGCAAGGATAATTCTAGCACATTACGATCAACAGCGTTTGTATATACTGTGCAGTCATCAGCAAATAGATCGCAGGACGACGACAGATTTAATGGAAGATCATTTATATAAATGGCAAATAATAGAGGGCCAAGAATAGACCCCTGAGGTACTCCAATATTAATGGTAATGGCTTGAGATAAAACTTTATTGTGTGATACTACTTGCTTTCTGTCTAATAAGAATGATTTTATTAATGTCACTATATTAAAACTTACTTTCATTGTTTCTAGTTTTTTAATTAGAATAGTATGATCTATCATATCGAATGCTTTCCTAAAGTCTATAAACACCGCTCCACATAGAGTATTGTTGTTAATATTTTGATGCCAGTTTTCTATCATGTTTGTTAGTGCCGTATGGCAAGAATATTTTGGCCGAAATCCTGACTGACTGTCAACTATCAGTTTATGGCGAACTAAGTGATCTAGTGTTGTTTTGTGGATGTGCTTTTCTAGCGGTTTGGATAATGAGGATAATATGGAAATTGGTCTATAATTACTCATGAGACGATCGTCTAGAGGACCAGCTTTTAAATGAGGATACACTTTAGCGATTTTAAAGGCTGATGGGAAGTGACCTCTGGTTAGACATTGATTATATATAAAAGTTAGTGACTCGCAGATCGCCGGTGCAGCATGGCGAAGGATCCGACTACTAATTCCATCTAGTCCTGATGAGTTATTGTTTTTTAGATTACGGAGATGAGTAAATACTTCAGTTGTCGTCATTAGCGGTATGTTGGAGGAAATGTGTCCATAGCATTTGTTCTCACAGAATGATGATAATAAAGATATGTCATGAGGCGCATCTGGTATTGCAGCCTTCAGTTGGTTTATGTCGGACTGAAAGTATCTACTGAATTGATCACATGTAACCTGATTTGATGGTAATGATTGTGATGATTTGTGTTTGTTTGTCTAGGTATTAATTGCTTTCCATATATCTTTAGTGTTGGTTTTATCTATTACTATGTTCTTAACATAGTTTTTCTTTTCCTTCCGAATAACATATTGAACTTTGTTTCTCATACTACGGTACATAGTTAGATCTCTATTTTTGTGAGCCCTGTCGCGATCTCTCATAAGTTCAACTACCTCCTGTGTGATCCACGGGGGCTTTGTGTGATGTTTAACACGAACTTCCTTAAATGGAACATGTTTATCAAATATACTTAGAAAGGTCTTTAGCCAGTGGTCCAGAGCATCGTCTGGGTCAGGAAGCTGGTAAACATAATCTAGAGATGAGTTGACCAAATCTTGTAAGAAGACGTCTCGATTGAAATTTTTGTAATTTCTATATTTTATGCTTATATGTTTGTGTTTGGGAGTTTTGGTGCCCCTTTTCGACCACGTGCAACATACTGGATAGTGATCGCTCATTGCATTGATAGGTACACTACATTCTGTGATGTTATCAGCACACGTAGTATAAATATGATCTATAAGTGTTGCAGATGATTTAGTGATTCTAGTGGCTTGTTTGACTAACTGTTGGAAATTATATGACTCTATTATGTTTTCCCATGTTTTGTTTGATTTGTTAGCGTCTATGTTGAAGTCACCTAGCAATATTATTTCCCTAGCATTACTAAAGACTACATCCATCATAGTGGTGAATTTTTCATACCAGATATTTCCTGCACTGGGGTTTCGATAAAGATAGCCAACTACTAGCGGTATGCTATTTTGAAGTTTAACCTCTATCCATACACACTCAATCTCACAGGTTTCAAAGTCTAGCCTGCGGTGGGCGTTAAGCGAGTTGGAAATATAAACTGCAATACCCGTCTCTTGTTACTGATAGGGATTTCTTCTAATGGTTTTAAAACCTCTGATAGCGATGTCATCATCTGAGATGTTACTATTTAATCGACTTTCGCTAACGCCGAACATGTGAAAATTTTGATTAAGTATAAGTGATAAGTTCGGGCAGCTTCCCTAATAGATGGCATATGTTTACATGCCCGATTCTGAGCCCATTATTCCTGAGCCAGTGTTCGTACTTATTAGATATTTCAACAATGCGTAATCACAAGTTTAAAAGCAAAACACACACACACAAAGTGAATACAACTTACGTCCCTTATTACAAAACACACTCTAAAGTACAGAGAAACAGTAATATCTCTGTAAATATATAAAAATACGTACACAGATCCGTAAGGAAGAGCAGTGAAGACCCCATCACTCACCGTGAAAACACAATTAGAATTATTATAAAAGCTATACAGCTAAGTACTATCAATTAATATAAAGTCAAAACCAGTCAATGTTTGTAATAACTTATAACCTAATACGTTACTAGATCAAGTTATAACCAAATATGCAGATAAACGTTTAAGGAGAGGCTCTTTCTTGTACCGAGATCCGGTGTAGCTTTGTCCTAAGTTGCTAGTAAATACCAGGTTGTGTTGGTTGTTGGTATAGCGACATTATAAGTGCTTGACGAAGTGTAGCTGGGCTATACCATGTGAGGTGCAACCATTCTGGATTACAATTAAATGGGTACTGATGATGTCTCATGGGTATGTAATGACTACCAACTAGAGCATCTGGTTGGTGGCTAACAGGAGGTTGTGCTGGCACGTCGTTGTTGATGAGAGTCGGATCCTTTCTGGGGAGAATAGGAATCATATCTTCGTAATTATTACCCTCCTGTGTGAAAGACGACGTATTTAACGGACTTGGTGTTGTGGTAGTGTGCCGTCTGGCTTGGATTTTAGGTGAGGTGCAGTGGTTATGAGTGGTCTGCACACTTCTGTCCTATTGGTACTTGATGTGACGGGAGTATGTCGTCTGGCTTGAGTATCAGGAGTACCTAAAAGTGTCCGGCGCGATCCCGTATTGGATGTATGGTATGTCCGTTCTGGATATTATAAATTCTTGGCGAGAAAACTGGTGCCCAATGTAGATAAATGTATTTGATCCTTGTAAAGCCTTTTTTTTTTTTTGGTGCACCAGCCTGTGAAGTGAATGATGCTGTATTGTTGATGAATTGTATCTTGTTTTGAGAACAGAACTTCTGCAACATGTTGTTATTTATGTCAGCTAGACGGCACTGGTGTCCATAACTCGGTGATATGATGGAGGAGAAGAAAATGGATGAGTTAGGAAAAGTGTGACGTAATCCGTTCAAGAGTGCCAGCAGTTGAGACCTGTGATTTGTTGGTTGTTCATGGTGTCGGTGATGCCAATATGTACGCTTGCCCTTCTGACGCTATGATTAACAACCAACCTGCTAATCTTGTCTGTTAGCCGGTCTACACCAGCCCCAGGCAGTGGGATTATTGAAACAATGTCTTTGTCTGATGTGGCCATCCTGTCGCTGTATAAACCTTTCATTAAGGAATCGCCTAGTATAATATGTGTACAGTCAGGTCGTGCTGTCTGTACGTGTTGGTTGTCAGCACGTCTCGACCGTTGTTTCATCCATTTCCGATTATCAGCAGTCTTTATGTCTCCATGTGGTTCTCCCGATGTATCTTGTTGGCTTGTCTTGCCCGTTTGCAGCATGTTAAAGCACTGTAAGTTTTCTGGTGACTTTTCTTGAAGTACTTCAAACCTATTGCTTATTTGACGTCAATGGGGTAGACTGCTTGTTGTTGTTTATCTTCGTCTGCACATTGAGGTGTTTGTTGTTTTTTATCTTCCTCTGCGCGTTGAGTTGTTTTCATAGTGATTATCTGTTCTGGGTGGGATTGAGCTTCCCCAAGATTTCCCAAGGATGAAGCGGTTGCTTGAGAATTACATGCTTCTTCGGTTTGGTTTGTAGAGGACGCATTCTGTAAGATTTGAACTGTATTTCTCAGCAGCAAATTTTCGTCTCGCAGGAGTGCGACTTCTGTCTTGAGAGCATTGTAATCACTGCTTATCTTGTTTTTTGCTTCAATGTTGGTTGAAACAGTGACAATGAGCGCCTTTAGTGATTGTTCTAGTTCCTCAATGCGCTGTTTACAGTCGCACGAATGTCCATTGATAGTTAAAATGCTATTGTTATCTGAGGCAGGTACTTCTTCAACAATGTCAACATTGGGTTCTATGTTGTTTTGGATACGCTCCATTGGGTATTCAATAGCCAAGAGCGCTGGTGGGTTGGCAGGCCTCGTGTTGATGTTGTCATGTACACTCATCGTATGAGTAGATTCGGTGAATGTCTGTGTCGAGTTTTCAAGTTCAACAAAATCTACTTTTAGCCAGGAATTAATGTTTTCATTACTGCCCTTGTGTCATGAGTTTATTTTTACTGCGGTACAAATGTATCGTAATCACATGGCGTCGTAATCAGATCCTCAACGTGGGCCCCGTGCTTATCTTGCCTGTGTTCAATTAGTTCAAGCCTGTAGTAGTTGAGTAGGCAAGTTCGGAATGCCTCATAATAGAGTGTGTTGTTGAAGGAAATAGTAACACACTGTCCTGAGTTGGTGTGTTTGACGACTAGGCCGTTGGGATTTATGCACTTGGATAGCTTATTCTTCACGGCCCTCTCTTTGTTTAGTGTGTAAGTTTTATTGACAACCGATCGTAAACCTGAGCGAGTCCTTTCACTATTCACTTCCAATACGGAGCACTCTCCTTCCCCTGACATTATTGCATAATATGACGACTAACTAAACTTGAAGAACGCAGCAATCGCATGGTTATCTAGCCACGCCGCGGGCAATTTGAGGTCCCGTGGTTGTATCTGACACGCCTCGTGCACTTGATTGGTTGAAATTTAATAGTGTTCAACTATCACTCGAAATGAATATTAGATATAACCCACATTTTTGCGATAATAAACAGTTGTATTAATCTAACAACTATTTCACCACATCCTCAGAATCACAACGAGCACATTGATATAAAAATCCATGATAGGTGATTCAGCTTGCAGTAATAATAATCCGAGAAGTAAGAGATACAAAAACACGTCTTCACTCTCCGGGGCTTGAAGCTATGGTGTAGAATGGCACACTGGCAGAGAATCAGTTTAAAATAGGGAATAGGTACAACTATCTCGGAACGGCCATAACATCTGATGGGAGGTACCTTGAAAAGATTAGAACAAGAATCGATATGCCAATGGTAGCCTTTTGCAAAATGGAAAACATATTGACTAATAAAACGATGCCAATTGCAATGAGAAAAAGAGTGTTGAAGTGGCACATATAACCTGTACATGTGTATAAGTGTGAAATGGGACGATAACTGAACATCAAATGGCAGCGGAAATGTGGTTTCTGCGGAAAATGTAAAGAATACCATGGACATATAGAAAACCCTACAAGAGGCAAATGAAAACCTCAAAGTGATTAGGGAAATAAGACGTAGATATTAAAACATTTTTTGAAGTAGTATATAGTTGACTGAGTGTCCAAGTACACTGACCCCTCCAGCGAGTCGCGATCATCACTTGAAGGATAAAGGTTTAAAGTACAGTGTGCATATGGCTTTCATTTTTGATATTGTTTAGTGTGCCCTATTATCTCTATTTCTTTCCTTTCTTCTACGTGTGCCAATTATTTTCCTCTTATTCTGTTGGCCTATTGCATTGGCCATCGTAGAGACGACGCAGATGTAATTATCTGTTTCGCTTGTCTTGTTGCTTGTACTAACGTCATATATATATATATATATATATATATATATATATATATATATATATATATATATATATATATATATATATATATATATATATATATATATATATATTGCGTTCGCTCGCTTAGTTCATACACTTGCTAGTACTTCAAGTGCACTGGACTGATTGTTGCGTTTCATTTAATTTTCTCTATTATCAGTGTCCCTCGCCATCATCGAACCCAAGTTAAGGACGAGAAGTCAACATTTTAGTCCGACTGATCGGTACAGGGGTTGAACCTGCTACCTCGGCATCAGTACACTGGATGTTTAAGAACGACCTCCCTTATCAATTTCGCAGACCTCCAAAGTCGTATTTGATGTCTTTAATCGCCGATCAGTACTTGTTAATTGATGTTTTTTTTTTTAATTATGTGTTTTAATTGTTTTGTTTGCTGTAAATTACGTCACCAAGTCAAGGACAAGATGCTATTTTTAGGGCCTAATATATTTCGTTGTGTTTTCTAGGTATAATTACAATTTATTGACATATTTGTCCTCCGTTATCTGCTACTCTCCTCCTGTTTTCTTTCTTTGAGTACCAATAAATTTATTTCTCATGTCACGGTGACTAAACAAACATAACGGCCAAGAGTTATCACCCTGATTCTGAACCGGAAACATTCCTATCTCATCTTCTCGTTGTTAAGGTCCATTTGACGTGTTTGGATCATCGTGAGTTATGGCCCTTGACTGACCTAGTTTATACCGCTGACTAAAGGCGGGTCGATATATCCTGGGGAATCTGTGACAGGCAATATTATATTGGTATTGTGGCAGTGTCAACAACATTTAAAAAAGGGGTTTGTCTTGGTTTGGTCCCAGTGTCCGGCCTGGAGGTCGGTTACTGACACTACTGAAGAGCAAGGTTCAAGGCTAGAGGTAAACACAAAGTTGGCTTGGTTATATCAATATAACTCCAGGTTAAAAGTTAAAATAAGGTTGCATTTTCTTGATCACAGTGAGTCCAGGGTAAAAGATAAAATAAGGTTGTATTGGCTTGATCTCAATAAGTCCAGGGTAAAAGATAAATTAAGGTTGTAAGGCTTGATCACAATAGGTCCAGGGTAGATAAGATAGATAGGTCAAGATAAGAGGGTTGTTTTCCCCTGGTTTTAATATGAACGACTGAAATCCATTACCCCCCAAAAAATGTATGGACGGCAAATGAAAACGACATTGTCTGGAGTTGGGGCTTTGTGCGACCCTGTCGGCAATGTGCCCTGCGGAAAGAATTGAGCCATAAGGTTTATAACCCAGTGCAATGAGACTGATCATATTGCCTTTAACACTCTTTTCTTCAACCGTGGCCGTGATGGCTAGGCACTCTGTCAATTGTCCATTGGGTGAGTAAAAGTGAAGAGCCCAGTTCACTCCTTGTGACATGTTGAGTCTGTGGTTAAAATATAGCATCGGGCCCTATAAGACATAGTGTCTTGTACTGGGTGTATATGTAAAAGTAATGTGAAGAAAGCCCTCTTTCATACCTTGAGCGTATTAGGTCTATCGTGTAACCGCTGTTTTTATTGTTTATAAAAAAACATACATGTATTGTTTGGCACTCATAGAAGTAGAGAACGGAAGTAGAAAATATAGGACGCACTAGACAACATAAAAATTGAAAGCTAGACAACATTTTTAAAAAAAAATAATTGAAAGCCGTAGTTACTGATTGCCTGCTTCGTGGCTTAGAGGTTATGACTTTTCTCCGTAATCTCGTATACTCTCGTGGGTAACGTGATGACGGTGAGAATCAGCATTGGTTCGAATCGCATCGGTAACTTACAGGGTATGTGAGCCAGCCGCTCAGAAAGCAATGGCAAACTACTGAGCGTAATCTTGCCAAGAAATCAACATAAAGCTGAAAGATGCTGGTGTTGACAGCGATGTCCTGTAAAGGATATGCAAAAAAAAAAAAAAAAGTTACTGATTGATTGGATATGAAATTCTGCCCGTATTCCACAGTTGGGGGTTCATATGGATGATAGACCTGGCTAATGAAGACACCTTTTTTCAGGGGTGTCTAGTTGGTCAGGCGTCGAAGTGCACTTGTTCCTGCAACGAGGCGCCGTCGTCATTTGGAACTGACAGGTTCGAATAGCAGTCGGTAACTATAGCTTTCAATTGTTATGTTGTCTAGTGCCTCCTATAACCCCTATTTCTTTTTTGCGTTCGAAACACAGCTGCGCGCGATTTGGCAGTAGACCTTGTTGCATTGGTTTCGCATTGGTATCGGTGCCGGTCGTTCAGAAAGGAGTGGCAAACTACTAAATGTAAATTTGCATTGAGATGACATCGGCATAAATGCTGGTGTTTACTGTGATCCATCCATCCATCATGTGCCATGCTGGTAAGCGTGGGCGGTCATGTTTTCCATCTCACTCGATCACCAGAGTCGTGGATCAGCTCCGTGTTTCTGTCTCGACTATGCCACGAGGCCAAGCCATCCAGGTACTTGCTTCTAGGTCTTCCCCTTGGTCTGTTCCCCTCGATATTACAGTTGTCAGCAAGTTCTCTAAATCATTTCCACTCATAACATGCCCAAACAATTGTGATTGTCTACGTCTAATGACTCTAATCAGTTTACGATCTTCATTTGTTTCTTGAAGGACTTGTTCATTGGTCTTTCTGGCTGTCCATGGTATTCTTTGCATTTTCCTCAGAAACCACATTTCCACAGCCATTAGCTGTTTTTCAGCTTGACTGCTTATTGTCCACGCTTCACATCCATACAAAAGTATAGGTTCTATGTAGCATCTCAACACTCTTTTTCTCGTTTCAATTGACATATCTTTTTATTGGTCAGTATGTTTTTCATCTTGCTAAAGGCTACTTTTGCCATGGCGATTCTTGTTCTAATCTCTTCAAGGCATCTCCCATCAGATGTTATTACTGTTCCGAGATAAATTGAACCTATTCACTTGTTGAAGAATATTCCCATTTACTTGTATATTACATTGTGGTATTTCGTTCTCCCTAGTGACGACCATAACCTGTGTCTTTTTGAGTTGTGATTTCTTCTTGACTGGGATGTCCTGTTTAAAAAAAAAAAAAAACTGCAGCTTTCAATTGTTATGTTGTCTAGTGCCTCCTCTAACTCCTATTTCTGTCTTCTACTTCTACTAGAGCCAAACAATATATTTGTGTTTATTTATGAACTGTCTTAGTTGCCTCAAAGGGTTCCCCAACTGATATTCCTGTTTTTATTGGCTCATCGGCAATCGGTGAGTGATGTGTTCAGTAGCACAGCAGCCGTCTTTACTTCCTAAACATTTCCTGGTCCCCACTATTACTCTGGGTCAAGCTGGCTAGCCCAGGTCATTTTTTTTTTAAATCTCCATCTCGATGAGGATCCAAACACATGATATCGGAGCGACAGGCAAGTGTGCTTACCTCTGCGCCACGACTTCCTAGACAATGAAGGTAAGAGTTTAAGACCTTTGATTTCTTTTAACAATATGTCCTTAATTGAATTCACATCCAATCCATGTTTTCATTGTAAAAAGGGTCGGCTAGACTTCTTAGCCACCTTGATTGATGGTTATTTATATGATTGACTGATTGATTGAGATTCTTAACCTCCTTCCTGTATTTTAAATCATTGTCCGAATAAAGATAAAATCCGCCATTCGAATACAGTTTTCAAAGATTAAATTCAAACGCCCTTTCAAATTGAGCCTCTTTATTTTCAGTATTGTCATAAACAACATTACAACCAGCAACTTCTGTTGATTGTCGGTGAAAGTAAAATCCACGTGTTCGATATTTGTGAATCGACCGTCACTTCCGCCTGAAATTTCTGTTTCCGTTTCCGTCAGCCATTTTCTGAAATCCTCGATGACCATACTTCAATTCAGGATTTCCGGTTCTTTGATGTCAGGATCTAGACTGTCTTCATCTTACTGGTGTGTTCAGAATTTAAACATTGAAGCTGAGCATCGTGATGTCGTGTCTTCTTTGTGGGATGCCAGATGCATTCTTTGCATGCATAGTTAACATCAAGAAGGACAGAAATTGCTGTGCGATTGAGGATTCGTGACAAAAGTAATTTCTTCTTTAGTGTGTGCAAGCCTGTAAAATATATAGGATACACAGAATCCGAATTTATGAAAAACAAACTCACGTCGGCACGCACGTGCTACTCACATACATGCGTACATGTAATGACATCCTGACAGTAAGACACGCGCAGGTACATATATACGTAGTTTTAATTGTGTATGGACATTGTTTTCACATGCAAGTTTGTTTACTTAAACGATTGTTTATTTACATTTTTGTTTACTTACATGATTGTATTTTTTTTATAGTTCTCACCATACCACAATGAAGTCTTGTATTTTTGGAGACATGTGCTGTTTGCGAGACAGGTTTCGTCAATATGCCTATCTTGTAGAATGGCAGTATGTTCTTGCTCTTGATACGCAGTACTCTAGGAATGTTTATGTGGCATCTATATTCGAGTTTCTGGTTTTCGAATTTGTTGTCGTTGTTGTTGTTGTTTTGCTATTGCTGTTGCTGCTGCTGTTGTTGCTGCTGCTGCTAGTGTTGGTGTTGTCGTCGTCGTCGCGTCGTTCTTGTCATTCTTGTCGCTGTTGTTATTGTTGTTTTTGCTGCTGCTCCTCCTCCTCTTATTCCCCCTCTTCCTTTTTTCTTGTATGACTTTGAGGGAATACTTTGTTGTAAGGCTCATTAAGCTAATAGTTATGGTTCCGTCGCCCTGCTACTGAGTTGAGTGCGTGGAGCGACACTGTGAGCTGTGAATATTGCGTGAAATAATTTTGCATCTGTCCGCGGTTGTTTGTAGCGTGAACTGCATGTTCGGGATAATAGCGACTGGTTTGTCGCAAAACTGATTGGATTGCCTTATGCAGTAATGTGTGGCTGCTGGTTTTCTAGTGACTGCCGTTTCCATCGACGATGAAATGTACTTTTCGTTGCGGACGTTTGTATTGACATTCTGGTGGCGGCATTATGCACAATGTACCTGTGCGGGCTGTTGGTTTGTCAAGACTCCTGTCTGTTTAGCTTTTCACATGGAGAAGTGAGGAGCATTTTGTGTGATATTCACTTGCACAGGAACGGAGCATAAAGGGGCGACCCTTTGCTGTGACGCTGGAACAGCGGCTAACTAACTAACTAACTAACTAACTAACTAACTAACTAACTAACTAATTAACTAAGCTTATAGTTCTGTAATCCTCACTATCAACAGTTCTTGGCTTCTTGGGTAGTGTGACGAAAATTGATGTTTTCAAATCCTTGAGGATATACCCAGTTATATATATATATATATATATATATATATATATATATATATATATATATATATATATATATATATATATATATATATATGTGTGTGTGTGTGTGGTGATGGTATCAATGCCAAGTCAAGTGTCTATTCTCTTTTTTCTTGTATAATTAGTTTAAGTCAAGTATATATTCCCCGTTCTCGTCTAATAGTTCGTTAAGATCAAATGTCTTTTCTCTTTCGTTAATCCGCTTTTCTTCTTTAATTTGCTTTGGACAAATTTCTACTCTTTCGGTAACTCTGATGACTCCTGTCTAATTACTCCATTTCAATAAATGGTATTGCATTTATTTCACCAATTCTGTTTTCTTTCTTACATTACATTAGGTCAAGTTTATTTATTTTCTATCACTTCCTAGTGTATGTGTGGATTGTGGGGGGTGGGGGGGGGGGGGGGGGGGGTTAGTGGGAGATGTGTGTGGGGGTATGAGGGAAGTGTTTGTGAGTGGGGGATGTGTGTGGGTGTTGGTGGATAGTGGTATGTGTGGGTGTTGGCGGGTGGGGGAGTGTGGGTGTTAGCGGGTTGGGGTGTGTTGGGGGATGTGTGGGTGTGTGGGTGGGTGTGTTGGGGCGTATGTAGTTGGTGTGAGGGATGTGTGTATGCGTGGAGGGGGGGGGGTCGGTGGGGGATGTATGTGTGGTTTGGTGGGGTTTGTGGGTGGATGTGAAATGTGTAGGTGGTTGGGGGAAGTGTGTGTGTGTGTGGGGATGTGTGTATGGGTGGGAAATGTGTGGTTATGGGTGGGTGATGTGTGAGTGGATGAAGGATTGGTGTGTGGGTTGTGCGGGGTGTGTGTGTTGGATGGGTATGTGTGTGTGATTGGGGGGGGTGTTGGTGGGTGGGTGGAGCATGTGAGTGTGGGTGTGTTTGAGTGGGTGGGGAATTGTGTGTGGGTGAAGATGTGGGTGAGGGATGTGTGTGTGGGTGTGAGATGTCTGGGTTGGTGGGGGAATGTGTTTGTGGGTGGAAGGATGTTTGGTGGGTGGGGGATGTGTGGGTATGGGTGGGTGATGTGTGAGTAGGTGAGGGATGTGTGCGTAGGTTGGTGCGGGATGTGTGAGTGGGAGGGGGATGTGTTACATAAGATGTTAATATGCATTGTTTATGCTTACAACATTCATTTGACAATGTTTTTTTTTTGGTTCGTATGTGAATGTATCATGCACGGTTGATGAACGAATGATGAGTGACTGGAACGCCCGAATGTCAGACGTGCCTACGTGCCCAATTTGTAACCCTTTTCAAATAAAGTTCTATTCAATTCATTTCAATTCAATCAGTACACTTCTCTGTCACATCAATACACCTCTCTGTCACATCAAGGCACCTTTGTGTCACATGAACACGCCTTTCTGTCACATCAATAAACCTCTCTGTCACATCAACACACATGAACACACCTCTCTGTCACATCAACACACATCAACACACCTCTCTGTCACATCAACATAAATCGACCAAGAAACACGATCCCAGAGACGCCCGGCTGCATAATAAAGTCACGTCACATCCGACCGTTGTAATAAATTTCTAAATACATCAGTCGCACCTTCAGTTCCTGCTACTGGTTATTTTTAGAAGCAATACCGGCATTCTAGAACCACGTGATATGTACTGTTTCCGGTTATCGCACGTGACCTAGCGTATTGTGGGCCTCGTTAGTGCAGAAATACAGCCTAACATCAGGACTATATTTCATTGGGTCTTAGGGGGACGGCTGTCGGACAGTGGTGCGGATTTAGTCCCCAGCAGAATTATTGTTTCCAAACACGGAATTATAAAATAAAAGGGGGTTGGCTGCTACCGAGGCCACTTTATCCTTTGATTTATCCACATCGTTTTGTTATCATTAATGTTCGCTGACAAAGACTTCTCTCGAAACGTTGGCCTCTGTTTTCTAAACGTCGTGATTACTGCTTGTATTTTGTTGCTTCCGATCAGTACGACTCCTGTGGCGATACAGCAACATAGAAATGAGTGATTCCTGGGCAAATTTACGTTCAGTAGTTTTCCATTGCTTTCTGAACGACCGGCACTCATGACATTGTATGGAAACCAACACAAGGCGGTCTGATTAGAGACGAGTATCAGATATTCCGAATTTCTGGAAATTGTCTGGGAACGATAGGCGAAGGAGCAACTGGGCACCCGACCTTATATGTGTCATGGCCTAGAATATGTGAAGGCCTAAAACTTCACATCCTGTTGTTAGATTCGGCTTTGTGCATATTTTAAACTGTATGGGGTGTGTATGACCGCGGTGGAGCCGTGGTTAGTACGCTTGCATGCCAGCCCCGAGAAGACTAGGTACCCGATCTCACAACATGTGAACTTAGGGAGATGTGTGATGTCTTTATATTCGAATAGTTCTTGGAAAAATACCCAGCCGTGTTTAGTTTAGTTTAGTTTAGTTTAGTTGACGTATCAACATCATGGGACGCTGGTGTAACCCATAAGTACTCCATTCTACTCCTAATTCAAGCCTGAGTCCGGAGAATCTCAGTGCACGAACTCCGTAGCACCGGCGAGGGTCCTGAAATGCTTTGGGTAGATTTTTAACTCGAAATTTTGCCCGGGCAGCGCCGCCAGACTACTCTTTTTCAATTTCCAACTACCAAGGGATTTTTTACGTGCGAAGCAATACACACAGATGTCCGATCTCAGAGAACAGGGAAAATTTTGTTACTAGAATCCACGTGAAAAAATCCCGGCCCTCACCGGGGCTTGAAGCCGGGACATCCAGCACTCGAGGCGGACGCCATACCTCGATACCTCTCAGTCCCTCCCCGTGTGCTGTGATCGAACCTTGTCCCTTCTAACCCTGAGGCAGACACCATGACCTCTCAGCCATGGCTTCCCACCCCTGGAACACATAAACTCTCTTACAACTAGATGAAGGTAAGGCATTAGGGGACCATTCCTTGTTTTGTTGTACTGCTCCTTCCCCCCCCCTCCCTCTCCCCCATCTTCCTTTATCTCCGTCCATTCATAATGTGCCATGCCGATAAGCGTAGTGGTCATGTTTCGCCAACTCGCTCGTCGGTCGCCAGAGTCGTGGATCAGCTCCGTCTTTTTGTCTCGACCGTGCCACGTGGTCAAGCCATCCAGGTATTTATTTCTCAGACTTCCTCTTGGTCTCTTCACTTCGATCTTGCCAGTTGTCACCAAGTTCTCCAATTAATTTTTTTCTCATAGCATGCCCAAAAACTTTGGACTCTCTACATCTAATGTCTCTAATCAGTTTATGATCTTCATTTGTTTCTTGAAGGACTTGTTCATTGGTTTTTCTGGCATTCTTTGCATTACCTCAGAAACCACATTTCCACAGCCATCGGATGTTTTTCAGCATGTCTGCTCATTTATCTTTTTTTTCGCATATCATATTTACAGGACATCGTTGTCAACACCAGCATTTTACCGCTGTTGGTGTTCTTGGCAAGATTACGCTCAGTAGTTTGCCATTGCTTTCTGCGCGACCGGCTGACATACCCCCGTAAGCAACCAACGCGGCGCAATACGGGATTACGGAGACAGACGTTAAATCTTTAGCCAAGGAGACGGCCTCATTTATCTACAAACCCTCTATTCCTACTTACCTCCCAGACATCTCGCATCTACTCCTTCTCCCGTGCTCCTTTCTCCATCAACCCTTTCTAGCCATCCTTCTAACTCCTCCTACCACCCCCACCCCCACATCCCCCGCCCCATGCAGAAGAAATCGATGGCCGTTACACAGGACCATGTTTACAGGGCCAGCGTCCTGTTACTAAGGGACACGACTCTCTCAAGATATCAGTCGCCGGAAGTGGGTGGAAAGCAAACAAAACGGCACGTGACTCGACTATCCAGGTCGATGGCAATCTTTGCTCTAGTGTTGTCACGTAATCGCATCCATAGACTTGGTTTCTTTCCCTGGCGGAAGGAAATGCAAGAATCACTGGGTGTCATTATAATCCCCCTACAATCATTACCTCCTTGTCCTCGGTCCAATCCCAAGCTGTATCTCATCATCCTCGTGACGCTGGTGATCATGTCGGTCCACATGTCTGGCTCGTGTGTTGCCAGGCACTTCTGACACAGCTGTTCCTTCACGTCAAGATGCCACACTGTCCAGTTATCTGACCTCCGTCTACTTCTCTCCCCTTCCAACTTTCCTGTTGTCAAAAGGTACCTCTAGCTTCACCTTTGTCATGCTATGCCCAGAGGATGTTGATTGTCCGCTTCTGATGCGTACATCCAGAGACACTTGATTGTCCACTTCTGATGCGTACATCCAGAGAAAGTTGATTGTCCGCTTCTGACGCCTACATCCAGTGACAGTTAATTGTCCGCTTCTGACGCCTACATCCAGCGACAGTTAATTGTCCGCTTCTGATGCTTACATCCAGAGACAGTTGATTGTCCGCTTCTGATGCACACATCCAGAGACAGTTGATTGTCCACTTCTAATGCGTACATCCAGAGACAGTTGATTGTCCGCTTCTGACGCCTACATCCAGTGACAGTTAATTTTCCGCTTCTGATGCGTACATCCAGAGACAGTTGATTGTCCGCTTCTGACGCCTACATCCAGTGACAGTTAATTGTCCACTTCTGATGCTTACATCCAGAGACAGTTCATTGTCCGCTTCTGATGCCTACATCCAGTGACAGGTAATTGTCCGCTTTTGATGCTTACATCCAGAGATAGTTGATTGTCCGCTTCTGATGCACACATCCAGAGACAGTTGATTGTCCACTTCTGATGCGTACATCCAGAGACAGTTGATTGTCCGCTTCTGATGCCTACATCCAGAGACAGTTGATTGTCCGCTTCTGATGCGTACATCCAGAGACAGTTGATTGTCCGCTTCTGATGCGTACATCCAGAGACAGTTGATTGTCCGCTTCTGGTGCGTACATCCAGTTCTCTCTGTGAGTCAACTTCCTCCAAAGTACCTTAATTACACTTGTATGGATCTTTGATGCTACCATCATGCTTCTATAAAGTCAATGCTCCCTAGCTTAAAATAAGTGTATTCCCTTAGTGCATTTAAACACAGAAAACACACGCAATATGTTGCATTATTTATTGCTTGGCATATTTCGCTGCATCTTGTCGGCTGCATGCTACAGATTTATACACAATCTAAGTGAATAAAAATAAATGAATAATGCTTTAACTGAAACAATTAAAACATATAGTCACGGGGTTTGTTCGAATGTTGAAGATCCGTTATCCTAACTGTAATTTAACGTTTACAACAAACTCTTTCTGTTTGCACAAAACCGGTTGGAACAGCCTGGTTGTTAATGCCTCTCTATATTTGAGCAATTGTTTATTGTTAGTCAAATACAGTATGCGAAACACTTTTTCTGTATTCAGCTTCCACATAATTCCGCACTAATTTGCTGATAGTCCAAGATGGATTTCCGTACATAAGGACTAGCTCATTTAAACTCTTAAGAGCTGTTTACTATCCGATTGACAAAATGTATCATCTCAAGGAGCAAATCTTTTGCAGAAAATCGCTTTCATCGCGGCCACCGATATTACTCTTCATCCTGCACCAGTTCTTGTTCCTCATACATGTTTACACCTAGTGCGTCATTGATATCCTGTGTTGCAATTCAAAAAGCAATGGCAAATTGCCGAACGTTAAAATTGTCTAGCAAATGACAGACAATTAAGGTGGGCATGTTGCGATGTCACTCGACGTGCCAACAGGATTAAAAGACAAAAGAATCAACTTCATTGTACCGGCTGTTATCCCTTATGGATCGGTCTCTTTCCGCAAGGCATCCTGCCGATATCATCGCGCAAAATCACAACTCCGTAGCTCCAGCGACGACACTCAGAGAAATTGCACTCTTGGACCGAATGATGTGGCCCGGATCCGAAACCAGAACCTTCGGAGCGCGAGGCGGACGGCATAACTTCTTGGCGACGGAAAATCCATCAGCGTGCCAATCCAAGTCCAACATTTCTATATAGACCAGCCATTGAAAGACAGTAATGGGATCTTGTATGATCCTGTTTTCCACAGATTAAATACATATTTTATTCTTTGCTGATTACCCATTACTTTAATATAAATATAAACAAATGCAAATATTATGTTTCGCCAAATTTAAAAGTTCTGAACATTTATTTTAAACTCTTATCATAAAATTGCCATGTGAATATTTTCTTCAAACAGAAAAATCCAATAGTCTAAAGAACGAAACAATAAAATAAATCAAACATAAACACGTGATTAACGTTTTGATATGCGTAGTCATTTACGATTGTTGATCTCAGTTAATAATCAATTAATGCGACTTTATTATTGCTTCTCCTGGGTTAATTGTGCAAAATACACATGTGTATTTGATCGCTTTTAGCATCACACGGGCTTCGGAATACACAATTGTTATGCGACTTCTCTGTGGAATTAAAACAGCCTTTATGTGTGTGAAAATAACAATTCAATTATGTTATCAGATGGGACGCAGAGGTGTTTCCAAGGCACCAGGGCCAGGTTCTATACTGGCCAAGACCTACTAACACGTCCTAGCCGTGCGTCCTGGGCAACAGATCTCTTCGGGGTCCTGGCTAACGTAGTAGAATCGCTGTTTCTTACGAAGTCGGAGAATATCTGCCTGCACGGCGCGGAGCCACCAGTCTGCACACCAATAAGTCAGACATGGGACAACGGACACTCACGCAAACCTTCGTCCGGTATGACATCACACTGATGTTGGACAACAGGATGTCACAATCCGACATACAGGACTTCATGCTTGAGTTAACAGCCACCGAACGCAAGCAGGCATGTTATCAGATTATATGCTGTATTTCAGTTCACTTTGGGTGCCACTGAAAATAGTCCAATGTGCCACGCTAGGTTCGCATGCCGTAGGCTGCCGACTCCTGCTCTGCTTCTTTCTTCTACTCCATGAGTGTTAGTTAATACTCTGAATTTGTATATATGCCGTCTTATGTTTTTCTCCAGGATTCGGCAACAATTGATATTTCTGCTTATGTTATGTTAAAATCGAGCGACGCACGCCACGTTCGTGTATATAAACACCAAGCGAGTATCCTTGACATAAGATGACATCAGATGTGCTCAACAGGCATCCGGTGTCAATATTTATTACGGAAGTGATATGACACGTAAGCTGCAGATAGGGAGGACCTGCGCATGGGCAGATACTTGGAAACGAGACGTGGGGGTCAAGAACTGACAAGTTGTATGCCAGCGTGATCTCACCTGCATTGTTAATGTAGTGAGGAAGCAACGCCTTTCAACCGTTATCTGATAGATCTCTTAGTGTATGTGTGCTGCGCTCGGCCATTATCTGTTTGCATTATAAAATGTCTTTCCTGGGGGGTGTGTGTGTGTGTGTGTTTGTGTGTGTGTGTGTTGTGAGGCATAAGGACCGCTCCTCCATGCCGTGCACAAACCAAGCTGTGCACAGATCAAGCCGTGCACAGACCAAGCAGTGCACAGACCTAGCAGTCTACAGACCAAACATTGCACAGTCCAAGCAGTCTACCTACCAGGCAGTGCATAGAATAAACAGTGCACAGACCTAGCCGTCTACAGACCAAACATTGCACAGACCAAATATTGCACAGACCAAGCAGTGCACAGATCACGCAGTACACAGACCAAGCAGTGCATAGACCCAGCAATGCACTGACCAAGCAGTACACAGACCAAGCAGTGCACAGACCAAATCGTGCACAAACCAAGTTGTGCAAAGACCATACAGTGCACAGATCAATCAGCCTACAGACCAAGCCGTCAATAGACCGAACAGTGCACATACCATCAGTCTACAGACCAAACAATGCACAGACAATCGGTCTACAGACCAAGCAGTCTACAGACCATCGCCTACAGACCAAGCAGTGTACAGGCCAAGCAGTGCACAGACCAAACCGTGCACAGACCAAGCCGTGCACAGACCAAGCCGTGCACAGACCAAGCAGTGCACAGACCAAACCGTGCACAGACCAAGCCGTGCACAGACCAAGCAGTGCACAGACCAAGCAGTGCACAGACCAAGCAGTGCACAGACCAAGCCGACGGCTATGTGTTTTTTCTTGTTTACGCCAGGCCTTACCGAGGATCGAACAAATATCTTTTTTGATATGTGAGGAGAACATTTTGACCTTTCGGTGAACCAACATTTTGACTTCTCAGCCACATTGTGACTTCTCGGCCATCCGACATTGTGACCTTTCGGCCGCCATACATTTTGACTTATCGACCATACAAACATTCTGAAACCTCGAACAACCAATCATTCTGACTTCTCGGCCATACAAACATTCTGACACCTCGATCAACCAATCATTCTGACTTCTCGACCAACTAATCATTTTGACCCCTCGATCAACCAATTATTCTGACTTCTCGTCCACCCTAAGGTCTGTCCTCTCGAGGAACCCACCTTCTGACCTCTTTGGGAATCCACATTCTGTCCTATCGACCACCGACAATCTAATCTTTCGACCACCTGTCAGTCTAACCTTTCCTAGCTGTTGTTGATATGTAACCATGTTGGCCAAGCAGTGTAGACTTATCAACGGGTTAGGTGCTGAAAACTCCAGTTCTGGTGCTCCGCTTGCTATTGTCTCCGTCGAGTGAAGTGATTCAGCGGACTGCCTCCGGCCCAGAAGATGATGGTCAGACACCACCTCCAGGTGCAATGAAGTCCGTCCTCTCGCTTTTAAACCTCTTATGAACATTTGTTCTGAAAGCTTCCGTTAAAAATTGCCAATATACTATGATGTTGTACTACCAATTCCTTCACTCTTGATTTTAGTCATCATCATCATCATCATCATCATCATGAGATATAATAGACGTGTGTTGTCATAGTTCTCTCTCTCTCTCTCTCTCTCTCTCTCTCTCTCTCTCTCTCTCTCTCTCTCTCTCTCTCTCTCTCTCTCTCTCTCTCTCTCGCTCTCTCTCTCACGATCATCAAAATCCTGGATGTTTTTCTGAACCTCTGAGAATGATAAAATCAGGATTTATTAAGCATCTGAAAAATATGATGTCTGCCATTGCTTTTCTTCTTAGCAGTGACCCTACTAAACTGCTGAGCGTAATATTGCCAAGACATCAACAGCAGCTGAAAAATGCTGGTGTTGAATGCAATGTCCTGTAAAGGATATGCGGAAAACACTGACGCTACTGGTCGGTGACCGCTGCTACTGGCTCAATAAAGTGATCTGATTAACGTAGTGAACTGTAGCAACTATCTGTCGGCAACTTTCCACTTACATCCACAACCTGATCAGAGGGTTTCACGTTACACTGGTTGGGAGACGAGAGCTAAACAGGCGCTACGCCTTGCCTGTAAGTAGGTGTTCTGCAGGCTAGAGGCCTGGCTGAACAGGCGCCACACCTTGCCTGTAAGTGTCCTGATCTAGGTAAAGTGAGACATGTCGACATGATAAGGATGCCTGTAGGTGTCCTGTATTATTCGTGTAGGTGTCCTGTAGGTGTCCTGCAGGTAGAGGGTGGGCTAACCTGGTGCTATACCTTGCCTGTATGTGTCCTTATGTGTCCTGTAGGTGTCCTGCAGGCTAGAGGATGGACTAAACTGGTGTTACACCTTGCCTGTATGTGTCCTTATGTGTCCTGTAGGTGTCCTGCGGGATAGAGGCGTGGCTAATCAGGCGCTACGCCTTGTCTGTAGGTATCCTGCAGGCTAGAGGCGTGGCTAAACTGGTGCTACACTTTACCTGTCCTGCAGGCCGGAGGCGGCATGGGATGTGCGAATTACTGGACTGACTTTTGCATGTGAATTAGATTTCCCTCTTACCATTCCGACTTCTGGGGTATTTGTAATTGATGTCCGCAAATAAAGGACGAGAAGTCAATAATATAGTACAAACTGACCGGCACAGCATTCAGGAGCCTTGGAATGCGATCAACATAGAACAATTAGTATAATGAGCCACATCACGAAGATTTTGCTGAGAATTATCATACAAAGAGTTTTGAAGCAAATACAACCCTGAAGAGGAGAAGAATAATGTGAGTTTGTAGAAGGCAACGTCACAATAAAAGCTGTGTATATTCTGAGAACAGTAATAGAACGTCCTATAGAAGTAAACAAAGATCTACACCTTTGCTTTATTGACTACCCAAAGGTTTTCGATAAAGTGAGACATGTCGACACGATAAGGATGCTTGAAGATTTACAAATTGATGGAAAAGGCCTTAGACTAGTAAAAAACATATATTGGAACCAACAAGCTGCCATCAGAATTGATAATAAAGTGCGATCTTCATTTGTTTCTTGAAGGACTTGTTCATTGGTTTTTCTGTTTGCCCATGGTATTCTTTGCATTTTCCCCAGAAACCACATTTCCACAGCGATCTGATGTTTTTCAGCTTGTATGCTCATTGTCCACGCTTCACATCCATACAAAAGTACAGTTTCTAGGTAGCAACACTCCTTTTCTCGTTTCAATTGATATCTTTTTATTGGTCAGTATGTTTCTCATCTTGGAAAAGGCTACCTTCACAGTGACAATTCTTGTTCTAATTTCTTCAAGGCATCTCCCATCAAATGGTATGATTGTTCCAAGATGACTGTACCGATTCACTCGTTTAAGAATATGCCAATTTACTTGTATATTACATTGTGGTATTTCTGTTTTTCCAGTGACGACCATAATCTGTGTCTTCTTACAATTCAATTCTAAGCCTAGTTATTCACAGTGTGCAACAAAAGCATCTACTAAATTTTGCAGGTCCTGTTCATTGTCTGCAATCAAGACTGCATCATCTGCATATCTAATGTTATTGATGCATCGTCCCCTAATGTTAATTCCTTCCATATCTTCTATATTTCTGAAAATATTTTCACTGTACAATGAAAAAAGATCTGGAGACATTACGCATCCCTGTCTCACACCTCTCTTAATAGGCTGATATTGACCTACTTCATTATCAATTCTTATGTCATCTTGTTGTTTCCAATATATGTTTCTTAAACGTCTAAGGTCTTTTCCATCAATTTCATCCTTATCATGTTGACATGTCTCACTTTATCGAAAGCCTGTGTGTAGTCAATAAAGCAAAGGTGTAGATCTTTGTTTACTTCTACAGAACGTTCAATTACTGTCCTCAGTATATACACAGCATTTACTGTACCCTTACCTTCTACAAACCCACATTGTCCTTCTCCTATTTCAGGTTGTATTTTCCTCCTAACTCGTTGCATGACAATTCTTAGCAAAAGCTTCATTATACTAATTGTTCGATGTTGATCACATTCCAAGACCCCTGATTTCGTTGGGATTACAATAAACACAGAGTTACACAATTCATGAGGTATACCTCCAGTATCATATATTGTATTCACAGTCTGGTAACTGTATTTATTCCATGTTCTTCTTAAGCATTAATCATATCTGTTGTAATGCTCCCTGAACCTGGGATCTTGCCATATTTCATGTGGGTAAGAGCATTCTACGTCCATCTTCAAAATTGATGTTCCTTCATTATTTGTTTGAATATTAAACTGTTCTTCTCAGTTACCATAATAAAGGTTTTTCACATAATCTGACCATACATGTAAAATCTTTTCTTTTTCTATTATGATTTTTCCATCTTTTGTCTTTAGGCAGCCCGCCGAGGTATGTGTTCTTTGATTAGTAAGCTCCTGAATTCATGTGTGCATTAGTTTGGTATATTTACTGTTGTGTTGTTTTTCAATATCTGTGCAGTTTTTCTCAAGCCTTGCTTCTTTTGCCACCTTACATAATATTCTGACTTTTCTGTGAATTTCTTCATTTTTGGCAGGATTATTTTTGTTTTGTCTTCGTGTTTCCATTAGTTGTAAAAAATTTTCAGTCATCCATGTCTTACGACCCACTTTCTTTAATTTTGGAATAGATTTTTTCTGCAGCACAACTGATTGAATTCTTCAACATTTCCCATTGATCATCCACATCTTGAAATAGGATCTCTAGATCAGACAATGTCAATCAGACAATATATCAAATTTGAAAAACATACGGACCAATAAAAAGATATCAATTGAAACGAGAAAAAGAGTGTTGACGTGCTACATAGAGCCTGTCCTTTTGTATGGATGTGAAACTTGGACAATGAGCAGTCAAGCTGAAAAGACATCTGATGGCTGCAGAAATGTGGTGTATGAGGAAAATGCAAAGAATACTGCGGACAGACAGTAAACCCAATGAACAAGTTCTTCAAGAAACAAATAAAGATCGTAAACTGATTAGAGACATTAGACGTAGACAGTCAAATTTTATTTGGCATGTTATGAGAAGAAATGACTTGGAGAACTTGGTGACAACTGGCAAGATCGAAGGGAGGAGACCAAGGGGAAGACCGAGAAGTAAATACCTGGATGCCTTGGTCACATGGGATGGTCGGGACAGGAACACGGAGCTGATACACGACTCTGGTGATAGAGTTAGATGGCGAAACCGCCCATGCTTATCGGAATGGCACATGATGGATGGATGGATGGATGGATGGATGGACGGTGTAGGGGTTGAACCCGCTACCTTAGCAGCACATACCTGATTTGTAAAAACGAGCGCTATTATCCATTTGGCCACGGTGGTCTCGGAAGAAAGAAATGAAAACCGTAATCTTATATAGATAAATTAGACGTAGGCAATCTAGATGTTTTGGACATGTTATGAGAAGATATAATCTGGAGAACTTGGTGACAACTGGCAAGATTGAGGGGAACATAACAAGGGGAAGGCAGAGAAGTAAATACCTGGATGGCTTGGCCACATGGCTAGGTCGAGACAAGGACACAGAGCTAATCCAAGTCTCTAGTGATCGTGTCAGATGACGAAACATGATTGCCCTCGCTTATCGATATGGCACATAATGATGATGATTCAAAACTGCATACCTTATGTAATTTCTATCCAGTGATAAATGTACGTTCACATATTTGCTTTATCGAGTGCCATTTTTGTTTTCGTTGCTTTGAGATAAGATTTTTACTTTCAAGTTTGCTTTTCACTGACTTAGTTTTTCTACATTCCATTTGCATTGTTGATAGCAATGCTGTGTTTGTCAGCATATCGTAGATCAGGTGTTTCCGTTCTACCAGTTACACTGACTCTCTCTCTCTCTCTCTCTCTCTCTCTCTCTCTCTCTCTCTCTCTCTCTCTCTCTCTCTCTCTCTCTCTCTCTCTCTCTCTCTCTCTCTTTCTCGTGATTTTCATTACTCACTTTGACTGATGTGCTTTATATCACGACATCTTCACACATTTCCTTCATTTAACAATCTTGATTCGTTTCCTTCTCTCTCTCTCTCTCTCTCTCTCTCTCTCTCTCTCTCTCTCTCTCTCTCTCTCTCTCTCTCTCTCTCTCTCTCTCTCTATCTATCTATCTATCTATCTATCCATCTCTCTCTCTCGCTCGCTCGGATTCATTCAGTATGTCTCTCACAAACGAATTCATTTATTTTTCATTCTTTCTCAGACACATCCTCATCCTTTCTCTCACTTACTCACTAGCTCACTTTCTCACTTACGCAGCCTCTCAATCACTCACTTAACCCTCACTCACTCACTCACTCACTCACTCATTCATTCATTCACTTACTAACTTACTCAGCCCCTTACTCACTTACTTCGTCATTCACTCATTCATTCACTCCCTCACTCACTCACTCACTCACTAACTCTCTCACTCACTTGCTTGCTCGCTCACTCACTCACTCAGATCTTTCATGCGCCCTTTCTCACAAACACTTCCATTTACATCGTTCTCTCTTACAATATAGTGTGTGTCCGTGTGCGCGCGCGTGTGTGTGTGTGCTGTGTGTGTGTGTGTGTGTGTGTGTGTGTATGTGTGTCATTTCTATTATCACGTGGGAAGATGCGCTTTACAATGTGTAACATTAATTAAAGTGTCCATGTACCGTTATCTACTCTTGCTTAGTTAGAAATTGACAAGGATGCCACCATTTCCGACATCTGCGTATTTGTACTGTTTCCTGGTGGAATTTGACTATTGTCATAACATAGTTGTCAGCTTTCCTATTTGTAGCTGTCGGTGATTCATTTTTGTATATCTAATAATGTGCACTAAACTGTCTAAATATTAACGGCGAATTTACTGGGAATGGAATGAGCATTCAGAATGACATAAGTCATCTCATCTAGTGTGTAATTTATATATAACTCATAACAGTATCTGCTTTTCAATTGCCTTTATTTATATTTTGAAACCACATTGCATTAAAATATGCTTCTTGTCAGAAACTGTCCACTTCCCTGGTTATTTCGTAGCCATACAAGGACATTAGTTGTTGTTGTCTGCCTCTTTTGTCGGTAGGCCCACTAGAGGGGAGTAATTGAAATTCTAGCTTAAAGTCGCTTAAATGTCGACAGCGTCGACTTCATTGCACCGGATTTTATCCCATATGGCTCTGAAATTCTAGCTCCTGTGATAGCGCCTGTCCTCCAATTTCCTTCATGATTTATGGGCAGTGAATCTAGGATTTAAAAAATATGCCCTACAGGTTTGCCGTAGACGTATCAAGGGTTCATTGCCTACTTAAATGTTTTGTGTTTACAAGGACAATAACCGGTCTTTTTATATTTGAAGACTATATTTCATGAGTTGCATCCCTTTAAACGACGCGTTGCGAACGTGTCTTAGATTAGCTATGTAATAAAGATAACAGAGACAATTATTTCAGATTGGTCCCACACAGAGCGTGTGAGGCGTCAGGTGGTGCGTGATCGTGGCAATGACCAGTCTTCACATGCATCTATTGTGGACAAACATTTAATACCCCAGTTGGTCTGTTCATTCACATTACTTACCGCCATGGTTGTAGTTATTATGTTGTTATTTTTTTTTTAATTATTTGAAGCACATTGTGAAGAATCTATGGTCTGTAATTACGTCAAGATGCCAGCATTTTTACACGCCAAGATGACAATTTCCAAGAATTATAGAATGTTGTAAGCTCAAGTATTTATGTATTTACTGACTGACTGGCACGTTGCCGTCTTGACAGACGATAGTTTGTAAAATGGGGTTATACCTCTCCATAACACAAAGCCTGGGCTGAATTTAGAGACCATGTGTTGCCCATGCAGTATGATCCCTCTCTCTCTCTCTCTCTCTCTCTCTCTCTCTCTCTCTCTCTCTCTCTCTCTCTCTCTCTCGCTCTCTTTCTTACTCTCTCTCTCTCTCTCTCTCTCTCTCTCTCTCTCTCTCTCTCTCTCTCTCTCTCTCTCTCTCTCTCTCTCTCTCTCTCGGCCTGTCTAGTGTACTCCTGAGAAACGGTAACACCAATAAGTCTGGAACAAGACATATGTCATTTATGAATTACATTAGATTTAATCACTTGCATGATTTACACTTTTAAGTAAAAGTCGAAAACGTACCCACCTGTGATAGCGCCAAACCGATGCACCTTGGTGTCTACAATAAACCGATGCACCTTAGTTTGGTCTATCAAAGCCGTTTTTGTCCTGGCCACCACCGGAACTCGGCTTAACAAAGGAATCGGAAGTCAGTTTTGTTTTAGCAGTCCTTTGTGCTGATGAGAGATGCGGGCAGCATGGCCTTCAGTTCAGTGCTGTTGATTGGTTAGGGGTTACCCACTATGGTGATTTGATATATACAGTTGTCTATTGTATCTATTATTGACACGCAATGTGCTGTTAGAAGAAATAAATAAAGAGCTTGTTTATTTGTCCTTGATTTGTTTGTTTAGTATCTTTTAGTTTTTACTTTTTACAGTCACTATTTCTACCACAATCTAACACCTTAATCCAATGTCTGGGTCTCAAATATGACAGTCAGTCCAGAGTTGAGGCCCCTGCCTGAGATCTCGTATATCTTATCTAATTACTATCCTCTTTTTTTGTCGGTTGAGGCGGTGTGAGTTCTCTCTCTTTTCACTATTTTTCTTCTTTGGCCGTAACGAAGTCAGAACTACTCTTTACCTCTTAGCACCGTAGTGAAGGAAGCATCAGTCTTCATGATTGTCTCCCTTTGTTCTTTTACCATCGACTACAAAATGGCGACCCCGACGAGATATAGTGGCGGCCTTTGAATTGTTCTGTTAGAATTGTTTTAGTATCTAGTGATTGTTTTGTGTGATAGGTCAGTGTTTATGTTTGCGGTGTCCATTGTCTTTGAGTTGTGACATTAGAACCCAGGTTTGCTGCTGAGATCCCCTGGACATTGCTGCATGAGAGAGGAGTCCCCTGTATGGTGAGTGGGCTCAGATAAATTGCCTCCTAGTACACCTTCACTGTATCGTATCCAGAGCAAATATGGCTCTGTCTTCAACGTTAGGGACCGTAGCTCCCCTCCCAGTTGGTGCCCCTGACATCACAGGGCCCACTGGTGAAGTCAGGTACATAGTGGCACCTGTGAAGATAGAAGTACCTTGTTTTGGCCGGCAAGGTGGGCCAGCTGTTGAGAAGTATGTGAGGAAGGTGAGATCTGCCTGGAGGGCTGGTGCGGTGTGCGATGAAGATAAAGTGGACATTATTTGTGAAAGTGTTGCTCCCACTGTGTGGGCGGAACTTGAACTTAGGTCAGCTTGTAATGACCCTGAGGAGATGCTGCAGACCATTCAGCAGGTATATGGAGAGCAGCGCAGCATGGTGGAACTGGCTGCGGCTTTCTTTCAAGTAACACAAGATGCAGAGGAATCCATCATGGATTTCTCTCACCGGGTCCACAAAGCCTTTCGTTTGGTGCTGGAAGCTCAGAGAAAGAGGGGCATGGTTGCTTGGGATCCAGTGATCCTAAGAGACTGGTTTGTTGCAAAACTACACAATGTTCTCAGCAGGAGAATGGCAGAGGAGAGGATATTGCATGACCCGTCAGTGACTTTCCTTTGTGTTAGAGACTTGGCCATGCGATGGGCTGGTGTGTCGTTAGCTCCAGAAGTCTGTACATACCAATATGTAGAACGTCAAGATTACAGTTCAGAGAGGTGGCCTAATGCCAGTGGTCAGTGTCAAGGGGTCCAGCATGATGATGTGGTGGTGGAGGAACTTCGAGCTAAGCTAGGTCGGATGAGAGCCTTAGCTGATTCGTTGCTGCAGCCCAAGGTACAACGCAAGAGGTGCAATGTTTGTCGAAGCCGCACACACCTCCAAAACAGGTGTCCGAAGAGAGGGGTTGGTGTTATTCAGAACCCCTCTGGAGTCAATTGTAGCAAAGCATTTGCCAACGTAAGCCACCGAGACCAGCAGGGCCTTAAGCGACAACAGAGTCCGCCCCAGGTTGATCCTTCTAAAGGATCAGCCCCAGCAGTTCAGGTGGGTGCAGTGTCAACTTCTGATAGCCGGATGGTTATGTGTGGCAACCAGAGAAATTTCTTTCGCAGGAAGAGGCGGAGGAGGAGGGGACAATGGAAGTCTCCTTGTGTCAGTGTGGCTGAACAGTTAGAGGGTGACTTGAGGGTTAGACTTGTGACAGATGGTCAAAGTGATGTGACAGTTGGTCAGTGTTTTGTGACGGGTGTGGGCCAAAATTTTCTGCATACCGATATGTCATCTCGTGACTTTGTGCAAAAGGGGATTGTGAAAGACCACCAGCAAGAACTTTTGCCCGTTAGACATGGTTGTGAAAGATAGAGACTGTTTTCATCCGTTTAGAAATTCCAGTCTTTTGGATTGACAGCCTTAGTGTAGTTAGTTAATTAGCAGTTATGTTTTGCTGTTGTTATATATTATGATTGCAGGTAGATGGTGTCATGTGATGACATGTCTTTCTTTTAGAGTGCAAGAACGCCAGGCAGACCAGGTGAAAGGGGTGGTTCTGTTGTTCATGTGGTGTTGTCATTACCATCATGTCCAGTAAGAGAGTAACTTCCAGAATGAATTCATGAGGTGGGATATGATTGAAATAACAATGTTTTGTTGGCCCGGTATATTTTCCTTTGTTTATATTCAGGTTATAGGTGACACAGGATGAAATGTTCCTTTTTAGTGTAAGGGTACAGAGTGTTAGAAGCACAAACCACCCGGGTACTCCATTAGCTGCAGGAAGCTTATAATTGATTAGAAGAGACAAATGGTATTATTTTTAAATACATTTTGTGTTGAATTTCCAGAGTTAAGGGAAATAGTAACCAATATAAAGGTTACTGGTTTAATGTTTATGTTTGTTTAATTATTTTTATGTAAGAAGTGAGGGTTGTATTCATTTTGTTATAATTGGTGCTCTTATAGCAGAAGAGCTATTTTTCCTCACTGATATTATTTTAGTCATTAGTACCAACAACTGAGTTAGTATGGTTTAGACTTTTGTGTTGAGATTATTGGTATTTGGAACTGACTGACGCTTGGTGATGTAATCTACACTGTTTCACATTGTAAGTGATGTATGAATAGAAAAAGACTATTTTGTTAAGTGGTACTCTTCAGGGATATAACCAGCAGTTTAGGTTTTGGGAGCAAGGTCTCCAAAGTTGACAAGTTTTTTTTTTTTTGTTGATGGTTGTGCTCTATGACCAGGGAATTGTTAGGGCATAGAAGTCTGATGTCATTTTGATGGCTGGTTACGTATAACTGCCATTGGTGTCTTGACTGATTGATGATTATGTTTTTGGATGTGGTAACATGTGACATAGATTTGTTATGCCTATGTCATTTTGATGGCGGTTTGTGTGTAAATTTAAATGAATCCTTGTTTCATTGATGATTATTTTTGGATGAGGTCACAGGTGGCTTTATTTTTTTTTTTGGGCGTTGGTAATTTTGATGATGGTTTATGTGTAGATGTTAACTTGTAAAGAGATAGTTGGGGTAAGGGGATACGATAGTCCATTCCTTTTGACGGGACGTCAAAAAAAGTAGGGGGTTGGATAATGTGATAGCGCCAAACCGATGCACCTTGGTGTCTACAATAAACCGATGCACCTTAGTTTGGTCTATCAAAGCCGTTTTTGTCCTGGCCACCACCGGAACTCGGCTTAACAAAGGAATCGGAAGTCAGTTTTGTTTTAGCAGTCCTTTGTGCTGATGAGAGATGCGGGCAGCATGGCCTTCAGTTCAGTGCTGTTGATTGGTTAGGGGTTACCCACTGTGGTGATTTGATATATACAGTTGTCTATTGTATCTGTTATTGACACGCAATGTGCTGTTAGAAGAAATAAATAAAGAGCTTGTTTATTTGTCCTTGATTTGTTTGTTTAGTATCTTTTAGTTTTTACTTTTTACAGTCACTATTTCTACCACAATCTAACACCTTAATCCAATGTCTGGGTCTCAAATATGACAGTCAGTCCAGAGTTGAGGCCCCTGCCTGAGATCTCGTATATCTTATCTAATTACTATCCTCTTTTTTTGTCGGTTGAGGCGGTGTGAGGTTCTCTCTCTTTTCACTATTTTTCGTCTTTGGCCGTAACGAAGTCAGAACTACTCTTTACCTCTTAGCACAGTAGTGAAGGAAGCATCAGTCTTTATGATTGTCTCCCTTTGTTCTTTTACCATCGACTACACACCAATAAGTTTACTATCACATTTAGAGATGCTAATCACTACCATACAAACACACACACACACTTTAGATTTAGAAACGGAACTTCTAACCGTCATATTCTGTTCAGTATTTCTGTCTTTAAAAGCTGATTAATGGTCTTGGAATGATTCATCGTCTTATGCTATTTCCCGTATCTGCCGTGGGCTTATATATCACCGAAATATTGCCACTGCGTTGTAATACATGTCTGCTACCATATTAATGACTGTTTCGTCATAACTTTGACACACATCTACTTCCCATTTTCAGCCATCCATTTTTTTTTTCCAACGTACCTTTTGTTTGGTACAGAATATGTTAACTCTCTCACATCGTTCTAGTTCTAACTTAACTCTTTCTTCTTTATTTATTAGTCCTGGTGACGTTGTGGTTAGATCGCTTCCTTACTAAGAGTGTGGTTCCGGTTCAAAACCGAGCAACCACACCATTGGCTTTTAAAGCCAGTAAATTGTTCAGCTTTACAAAAACAATAACAAAACCACAAGTGACAGAATTAATGTCGTGAAAACCTACAATTAGAAAACGTTCGAAAACCTTCTTTAATTAGAAAATGTTTGAACAGCCTCTTAAATTCATTAGGCAAAAATGCGCCGATACGACTGCATAGAAAATATACAAACATCAGTCACATACTTGAGGTCCTGGAGTCGTTCAGCACGTGATGCACCTACAACTAGCTTGCTGTCTTTCTTATTTTCTCTCTAATAGTCTGCCTGTCTAATTATCTGTCTGTCTGTCGACCAAATTATCTGTCTCTCTATCGGTCTATCTGTCCATATATCTGTCTGTCAGTTTGTCTAAGTGTCTGTTTGTCTAAGTGTATGCTTATTTTTTCTGTTGTTTGTTTAATTGCCTCAATCTGTTGACTGTCTGCCTTGTTAACTGTTTATCTGTCATTGTTTGTCTGTCCGCTTTATTGTCTACTTAGTGTCCCTTCGTCCGTTTAATGATCTATACGTCTATTCTACACAATCTGTCTGTCTCTCTGTCTGTTTCTGTCTGTCTATCTATCTGTTTAAGTGTCAGTCTTCGCAAGATTCATTAACAAAGTTGTTGTTGTTGTTTTGTTTTTTTTTGGTATCTGTTATTGTAAAATGCTTAACATATAACTGATGTATGAAAGGTGAATGATTGGAAATGCTCAATGTAAGACGGGCCTGGGCATCCAGTTTGTGATCCTTTGAAAGTAAAGTTTGTTTGTCTATTCGTTTTGTTTGTCTTATTATATCTGTCTTTCTATTTTTCTTACTAAGTGTCTGTTTATCTGTCTTATTGTCTGCCTGTCTTGTGTGTGTGTGTGTGTGTGTGTGTGTGTGTGTGTGTGTGTGTGTGTACATGATTAAATATCTGTTTCATTGTCTGTCTTTCTGTTCCTACTTCCATCATGCTGTCTGTCTACTCATACATCTTCCTCATCGTTGTGGAATTGCATTGGCTTCCTAATACAGTTGTCATGTTTTAATGTGTAGCTACTGATGATTTACGCCTCTAGTAGAGTATTATGTACACGATTTTCACAATAATGACAACGACATTATTAGAACACCAACAAAACAAAACAAAACAAAAAAAGAAACTTCAGAGATCACCTCATCTAGTACGAGGGCGAGACAATAAGTAAGTCACACAGTTCTGTGGGATAGTAGGTAAATGTAGTTGGTGTTTTATACAGGTGGCATTAGGTGACAGAAACATCGAACTTTATATTCCTGTTCGTCAGGTGGCGCTAGGTGTCTCATGCGCATGCGCAGCGCACTAACGAAATGGCGATTGTACTTACGGAGTGTACAACCAAAAAGCAACGTGCTGTTGTGAGTTCTTTTTTTCTTTTTTTTTTTTGTGAGCAAAAGGACTGTCTGCAAAGGACACTCATATGGAAATGCTTCCTGTTTATGCTGACACATGTTTGTCCCGTAAAGTGGTGCATAACTGGGTAGCAAAATTTTCTCAAGGACGCTCTAACATTGTTGATGAAATCCTATTTGGTCGTCCTGTTGAGATTGCAACAGAAGCATCCGTGCATCGGGTGGAGGAGATGATTAGAGGTGACAGGCCTAACGTCCACTTTACAGCCCCGACTTAGCCCCTAGCGATTTCCACCTTTTTGGTCCACTGAAAACCCACCTTGGCGGGAGAAATTCCGCGAATGACGCGGAAGTTGAATGTGAAGTGAAAACGTGGTTTAGAAAACAGAGATCGCAGTTCTATTCAGCCGGTTTGAGAGGACTTATAAAACGATTGGATAAGTGCATCAATGTTGGTGGAAATTATGTTGAGAAATAAAGGGAAAATGTATGTATAAAAATAAACTGGTTTCAAGGTTATCATAGTAAGTTATTTTTCTACAGCCGTTTACTTATTTAACCACTCACTTATTGACTTCCCCACGTATGCAGTCTATAATCTTATAAGTAACAACAACATCTATTTACGAATTACCTGTCTTTATGCATTGTACGAACATAACATTTACACTTAAATAATTTTCTTCACAGAAACTTTCAACCTCTCTAAATCGTCTTTAATTTTATAAGGACAATAACTGGTCTAATATTAAGTAATAATACTATTTCATGAGTTGTATCCCTTAATATAATATGTTTCGCTTGTAAAATGACCGTTTCCAAGATAGATGTAAATATAAGCCTGATTGTCGTCTCTGTCTGCCTGGTTGACTGTCTTCTCATTACTGTCTTTGTGATTGACTGTCTGTCTCATTACTGTCTGTGTGATTGACTGTCTGTCTCATTACTGTCTGTGTGATTGACTGTCTTTCTCATTACTGTCTATGTGATTGACTGTCTTTCTCATTACTGTCTATGTGATTGACTGTCTGTCTGATTGATTGACTGCATGGTTGACTGTCTCTCTGTTAGATTATCCCATAAACTGTCTGTTTTGTTGACTGTGTGGTTGACTGTTTGTGTGGTTGACTGTTTGTGTGGTTGACTGTCTCTGCGGTTGACTGTGTGTCTCATTGACTGTCTATCTGGTTGACTGTGTGTCTGGTCTACTGTCTATGTGGTTTATTATCTCATTGAATGTATGTCTGGTTGGCTGTCTGTCTGGTTGACAGTCTGTGTGGTAGACAGTCTGTATGGTTGACTGTCTGCTTACGGTCTCATTTATTGTCTATTTTGCTGACTGTCGTATTGACTGTCCCACCAACTCTTCTGTCCATTGTGGAATCGTTCCACACAGGCATGAAGGGTATAATCAAGTTTGATGGTGCAACTTCTGAAGAATTTGAAATCAAGAGTGGAGTTAAGCAAGGTTGTGTACTAGCTCCCACCCTCTTTGGAATATACTTTTCACTTCTACTGAAATATGCATTTCGTGATCAGGATGGTGGTATATACATTCACTCACGCTCAGATGGCGGCCTCTACAATGCTCAGAGATTGAAGGCTAAGACCAAAATTAGGAGGGTACTGATCAGAGAGTTGCTTTTTGCAGATGATGCTGCAGTTACGACCCACTCTGAGGAAGAATTGCAATGTCTACTATCTGCATTCTCCAATGCTTGTTCTGAATTTGGTTTAACAATTAGCAAAAAGAAGACACAGATTATGTCACAAGGTGCACATGGGGTACCATCAATCTTTATTGACGACGCCGAACTCGAGATAGTAGACCATTTTACATATCTAGGATCAGTGGTAAATAGCAAATTATCCCTAGATCAGGAAATCAACATCCGGATTGGTAAGGCAGCAACAACAATGAATAGGTTAAGAAAAAGAGTCTGGGAGAACAGGAAGCTTACTGCCAAAACAAAAGTCCTTGTCTATCAAGCCTGTGTCCTTAGTACTCTTCTCTATGGCAGTGAAACCTGGACAACTTACTCACACCAAGAGAACAATTTAAACAGCTTTCATATGCGGTGTCTGCGAAGAATTCTTGGTATTAAGTGGCAAGACAAAATCACAAATACTGAAGTATTGGAAAGATCAGGTTGTGTGACAGTTTATTCCATGCTCAGTCTTCGTAGACTTAGATGGATAGGACATCTTAGGAGGATGGATGATGGTAGAATACCAAAGGATATCTTTTTTGGTGAATTACAGATGGGTAAGAGATCTCAGGGTCGGCCTCTACTACGATACAAAGATGTGTGTAAGCGGGACATGATTGATACAGGCATTGATAATGAACATTGGGAGCAAGTCGCCGCTGAACGTGTTGCGTGGAGGGCAAATATCAGAAATGGAATAAAGTCAAAGGAGAAAATTATTGCAGAAAAGTCACACACCAAGCGTTTGAGACGTAAGATGGTGCATGATGGTGGAAATGACCACGTGTTCACATGCACCCACTGTGAACGGACATTTACAGCGCAAATTGGCCTTATCAGTCACACTCGCTACCGCCATAGTTAAAAGTTATTATGCCTTTTTAGAGCACAAACTATCGTCTGTCAAGACGGCAAGGTGCCAATGATGATGATGATACGTATTGACTGTCTATGCTCGTCTGTGCGTCTGCCAGCATATTTGTCTGTGTGTCAGTCAGTCTTTCCGCTTGCCCGTCTACCTTTCTATCCTCTCGTCCGCCTGCAGGCATGTATGTTTGTGTGCCTGTCTACTCCCACACCCTCCCCACCTACACATATTCAGTTGTTGTCATTTGGTTTCTGTCCACAGATGAACAGACCTATACAAGTGAAGCCCGCAGAGACGGAAAACCGAGCTGGTAAATAGATCCTACCCACATCTACTTACCTATCTACCTTCTTACCCATATACTTTTCTACCAACCTGTCTACCCACCTATCTATCTACCCGCCTATCTACTCATCTAACTACCCACGTGCCTACCTACATACTTATCTACCGATCTATCTACCCATGTGCCAGCCCACCTACCTATATACCTAGCGAAATACTCAGGTGTCTACCAACTTAACTGTATAACCGTCTAACTATCCACATGCCTACCCTGTACCTTTCTATCCATTTCCCTACCCACGTGCCTACCCACTAACCTATCTACTCCTCTATCTCCCCACATGCCAATGTGTCTACCTCATCTACCCTTCTACCTACCCACCTACCTATCTCCCTGCCTCCTACCAACTTATTTTACCTTACTGCCTACCTTATTGCGTACTTTTCCTCTTAGCAATCTACCTTTAGAAACCATTATGTCTTCTTTTCAACTTGTCTACCTAACAGTCTGTCTATCTGTATACGCGAGCGCGCGCACGCAAACACATACACACGCGCGCGCGCGAGCACACACACACAAACAGGAGATAGAAAGAATGACTTCCTATCAGTCTACACTTTATTCCTACATAAACTAGAACAGCTTGAAGAGGCAATCCTGACGTACCAAGCATGTCACTATCTTATTCTATGGTATATTCTCTCATCCTTATCTCGTTTACCTTATTAATTTATATTCATGTGTCGTGGAGTAATGATTTTTCCGCGTCTCTCAGCATTTAATATTTGTATATTGTTGTTGCTGACTTTGTTGTAGTTCTAGATTAACTAACAGGTGGTGTGTGTATGAAGGAAAGCTTAAGACAGGCATTAAGTTTGACGGATAGGGTTGATTGTTCTATTCTGAACACCTTGAACAGAAAGATCGTTTGTCCTGTACTGCCTGCCTGCCTGCCTGCTGCCTGCCTGCCTGCCTGCCTGTCTGTCTGTCTGTCTGTCTGTCTGTCTGTCGTGCCTATTTGTCTGTCTGTCTGTCTGAATGTCTGCCTGGCTGTCTGCCTGTCTGCCTGCCTTCATGTCTGTCTCAATAACTGTCTGCCTGCCTGTCTGCCTGCCTTCATGTCTGTCTCAATGACTGTCTGCTTGCCTTCATGTCTGTCTCAATGACTGTCTGCCTGCCTTCATGTCTGTCTCAATGAATGTCTGCCTGCCTGCCTGCATGTCTGTCTCAATGACTGTCTGTCTGCCTGCCTGTCTGTCTGCCTGCCTGTCTGTCTGTCTGTCTGCCTGTCTATCTGTCTGTCTGTCTGTCTGTCTGCCTGCCTGTCTGTCTGTCTGTCTGTCTGTCTGTCTGTCTGTCTGCCTGCCTGCCTGCCTGTCTGTCTGCTGTCGATGGATTGATCGACCGCTTAACAATTATGGTCGAGAAAATAATCCCGCCTCTGCTGGGATGTGAACCCAGGCCTCTGTCTTGTCACTAACCACCACGCCACCGCGCCTCGTAACTCCGGGACAGTTGTAAGAAAATGTCGCACTTTCTGTGAGATTTGTGGACGTCAAGTTGTAATACCCATGTAAATGGTCCTTACACTCGATGTCAACAAGAATATCCCTGGTCTAGGGGTAAACTGTTACTTTCTAACCGATTGAGTGCAGCCCGAACATGTTATTTACTTATATAGAGTATTCCGTCCGCCCATGTTTTACGTAAAATGAACGACGTATATTAACCCAAATAACAAAAGCTTGACGTTAAATGGAGGACATGCATAACGAAAAAGCATGACGTAACATAAGCGGCGAAAATGCACGACGTAAAACGAACGTCACACGTAACGAAAACCATGGCGTAAAATTAACGACGTAAAACACGAAAAAGTTTAACGTAAAACGAACGATATACATGACGAAATTGCCTTGCGTAAAATAAAGCACATAAAAGAAAGACCACGGCACGGGGAACGTAATGATTAACAGGATTAAAGATTTTTTTTTTTTTTTTAGTTAATCTTATAAGCGAAGCCGTGCTGGCAGGAAGCTGGCTAAATGTCGTATTCATGAAGATCACATTGTCTGGACAGAAGTCAAGGGGTGGTTTGTGTTGCTGGACGTTGGAATCCTTATTACAATGTTCTCGCCACAGCTGTTTTACTCCTGGTTATGGAATGAATCAACGAAGCCTTGCTCATTTTCACGCCTAGGATGTTTGTAATATCCGTGTCCATCTATCAGACATGGGCAAAATATAAAAAGAAAAAGATGCATCTGTGAAAGCGGAAAAACAGTACATAGAGAAAGTCAAAATTGAAAGAAAGGTAGGAAGGAAAGAAAGGAACGTAAAGGAAAAGAAAGGAAGCGAGAAAGGAAGCGAGAAAGAGAGGCGGAAAGGAAAGGAAGGAAAGAGAGCGAGAAAGAGAGACGAAAGGAAAGAAAGCGAGAAAGAGAGACGGAAAGGACAGAAAGTGAGAAAGTGATACGGAAAGAAAGAAAGCAAAAAAGAGGGACGGAAAGGAAAGACAGCGAGAAAGAGAGAAGGAAAGGAAAGAAAGAGAGAAAGAGAGACGGAAAGAAAGAAAGTGAAAAATAGAGACGGAAAGGGAAAAAAGCGAGAAAGAGAAACTGGAAGGAAAGAAAGCGAGAAAGAGAGACGTAATAGAAAGAAAGTGAGTAAGAGAGACGGAAAGGAAATAAAGCGAGAAAGAGAGACGGAAAGCAAAGAAAGCGAGAAAGAGAGACGGAAAGAAAGAAAGTGAAAAATAGAGACAGAAAGGGAAAAAAGCGAGAAAGAGAAACGGAAAGGAAATAAAGCGAGAAAGAGAGACGGAAAGCAAAGAAAGCGAGAAAGAGAGACGGAAAGCAAAGAAAGCGAGAAAGAGAGACGGAAAGAAAGAAAGTGAAAAATTGAGACGGAAAGGGAAAAAAACGAGAAAGAGAAACGGAAAGGCGTGGAAAGGAACAGGGAAGGGGAGAGGCGTTGGAGGGGATTGGAGGGGAGAAGGAGGAGGGAGAGGAGGGGAAGTTAAAATCAAAATAAAGGAAGTCAAACTTACTCACAAAACAGGAAGGGAGGGAGGAGGGGAGGGAGTAGGGGGAGGGAATAGAAAAGAAAAGAACGGAACGGAGACGAGACGAGACCGAAGTCACATTTAAGTAGTCAATGAAAGTAAGACATATATTCATACATTCATTCATTCAGTAACATGTCATTTGCAGAACCTCGCTCCCATAACAACCTTCCGGAAAACCTCTCGATCATAAGTAAGATGTCCCACGTCCGATACACCCATCTGAAGATCATCCGCCACATCCTGCACCCATCTTCTCTTTGGCCTTCCTCTTCCTCTCTTTCTCAGGCATATACTCCTCCATTATTGTTCTCTCCAAACTGTCGTGACGTTTCAAGTGACCAAAATATTTCAATGTTCTTTGTTATATCGTCTTTAATGGCCAACCTTCTTCAATATTCAGCTCTTGAAGTATGGATGCAGTTGTTCTTTTCTTTACCCAAGATATTCTTAGAACTCGTCTATAACATTTGTATTCAAAGGCATTTATGCGCTTTTCCGCTTGTTTCGTAAGTATCCAGGTCTTACAGACGTATGTTGCAATGGGAAAGATGCATGCTCTTAAAAATCTAATTTTTGTAGTTCCGTCTGTCCCACTCCATAATTTATTCAGTTGTTTTAGTCTCTGAAGAGCTATTGATAGTTGTCGTTTAATTTCTTTCATTTTGTCACTGTTGTTGGTAATCAATGACCCAAGATATTAAAAATTTTCCACCACCTCCAATTTTTCCTCATCAACATATATTTCTTTCTCCATAGTAGTTTTATGATCAGACCAGTTGTGCTATATGGCTCTGAAACCTGGAGTACAACGAAAGGAGACGAAGCCTTGCTACAAACATTTGAGAACAAAGTTTTAAGACGCATCTTTGGATCCATTAGGGATACACAAAATGGAGAGTGGAAAAGAAGTAGTAACAAAGACATTTATGATCTGTTTAAGTCCCCGCTAATCACTGGTATCATGAAGGCTAATAGACTACAATGGCTGGGGCATATAGAAAGAATGGAAGATAATAGGGAAACAAAACTCGCTTACACTCAGGAAATAAATGACCATAGACCCCGAGGTAGACCAAGAAGACGGTGGAGAGATAATATATATACAGACCTACAAGCACTTGGAATCAACGACTGGCAAGAGAAGGGTCAACCAGAGAGACGAATGGAGACGGATTGTATTTGCAGCAAAGAACCTCAATGGCTCGGAACGCTGAAAAAGAAGAAGATAGTAGTTTTAACTTATACAAACTACCTTCTGCAAAACTTGCCAAGAAACCATAAGAACCATGAAAGGGAAAAAAAAAACACACACACACACACGCACGCACGCACGCACGCACGCACGCACGCACACACACACACACACACACACACACACACACACACACACACACAAGCAGTCCATTACCCTGTATGGACAACAATCACCTTCGGATTAGCAAACCTGTGAGGGTACACCCAGGACTATCATTCTGAGACGGTGATGGACCCCAACTATAACTTCTCCTTGAAGGTGAACGGGCTAGGGGTAATGGTGAAATCGAAATCGAGCAAAATAACTGTGATATTCTTCTGTCATTGCTCAGAGATATCTGAACACTGGCAATAGTTCATTGCATTACCAGTGGGAAGGTCATTTCATCTCTGTGTAGTCGATGGTAAAAGAACAAAGGGAGACAATCATAAAGACTGATGCTTCCTTCACTACGGTGCTAAGAGGTAAAGAGTAGTTCTGACTTTGTTACGGCCAAAGAAGAAAATTAGTGAAAAGAGAGAGAACCTCACACCGCCTCAACCAACAAAAAAAGATGATAGTGATTAGATAAGAAGATATACGAGATCTCAGGCAGGGGCCTCAACTCTGGACTGACTGTCATATTTGAGACCCAGACATTGGATTAAGGTGTTAGATTGTGGTAGAAATAGTGACTGTAAAAACTAAAAGAGACAAACAAACAAATCAAAAACAGTACAAAAATAGCTCTTTATTTACCAACTGCTACAAATTTTTCTGACAATTTGTGCTCGAACACATTGAACAAGCATTCAATAAGGGATGTTCAATTACAGATACAACAGACAACTGTATATCTCAAACAACAACAGTGGGTAAACCCCAACCAATAAACAGCACTTAAGACAACAGGGTACACCAAGTACCACAACACAGGTGCTCCAAGCAATAGCTGGTTAGACTGGCACAATAAAGAACCTTGACACAAGCAACACTGCACAGACAATAAGGCACTACAAAAACATAGGTTACACAACATAAACCCCAAGACATGACATAAACAAAGAGTTGTGACACAATTTACTATCCCACCAAGAACCCAGGCCTGCTGACACTAACTAGTCAGCCGCTCAGTTTTGTCACAACATTAGTTGACACAGATCAACTCAGGGAATTGTTCCCACACCTGACAACAACAGAACAGCACTGAACTGAAGGCCATGCTGCCCGCATCTCTCATCAGCACAAAGGACTGCTAAAACAAAACTGGCTTCCGATTCCTTTGTTAAGCCGAGTTCCGGTGTGGCCAGGTTTTTAACTCGAGATAGACCAAACCAAAATTTCGTTGGTTTGGCGCTATCACATCTGCAACACATCGCCCTCATTTGACAGCCTGGGGATCTCCGTATCTATGAAAAAGGGGGCGGTTGACGGGGAGGAGAGTTAGGTTCCTCACGTCATGCGCTGTGGTTTAGTATATTTTAAAAAAGTTCCTGGCAAACGTGCACGGCTGCAAATGCCAAAACTTTAAACCTGTTGAAAGCTTTTACTATTATGAGCCGTGTCTCAGTCTTTCTATCTCCGAGTGAGTGAGTGAGTGAGTGAGTGGGTGGGTGGGTGGGTGGGTGAGTGAGTGAGTGAGTGAGTGGGTGGGTGGATGAGTGAGTGAGTGAGTGAGTGAGTGGATGGGTGGGTGGGTGGGTGAGTGATTGAGTGAGTGAGTGAGTGAGTGAGTGAGTTTGTGGGTGAGTGAGTTTGTGGGTGAGTGAGTGAGTTTGTGGGGTGGGTGAGAGTGGGTGAGTGAGTGAGTGAGTGAGTGAGTGGGTGAGTTAGTGAGTGAGTGAGTTTGTAGTTGAGTGAGTGAGTTTGTGGGGTGGGGGAGGTGGGTGGGTGAGTGAGTTCGTGGGGTGGGTGGGTGAGTGGGTGAGAGTGTGAGAGTGGGTGGGATTGAGTGAGAGTGAGTGAGAGAGAGAGAGAGCGGATTAGAGAAATAGTGAGAGTGAGTGGGAGAGTGAGAGAGCGGATTAGAGAAATAGTGAGAGTGAGTGGGAGAGAGAGAACGGATTAGAGAAATAGTGAGACTGAGTGGGAGGGAGAGAGCGCGGATTAGAGAAATAGTGAGAGTGAGTGGGAGAGAGAGAGAGAGAGAGAGAGAGAGAGAGAGAGAGAGAGAGAGAGCGAGAGAGCTCCTCTCGATGTGCTTTTATTTATCCCTCTTTCACTTATTTTCATTCTCTCTCTCTCTCACATTCTCAAACATTGTCTGGCTTTCCCTTGATTTCAATGTTCTCCCTCTCTCGTTATCTTTTATCCTTCCCATTCTCTTTCTATTCTCTTTTCTTCCTGTCTATCTCGATCTGAATCACTCCATTATGTTTATACAATATCTGCCTTTCTCGCTTTTTTCACTATTTTTCTACCTGTCTCTGTATATGTCTATCCTTATCTTTTTCTTTCTATCTTTCTTTCTCTTTCACATCTTTTAACCCTAACTCTGCATAGTTCTAATTTTCTCATCCTCTGTCTGCCTCTATTTCATTTCTTTTCTCCCTGGCTTCCTATTTCTCTGAATTTGTCACCTGCTATCTTTCCATCTCGTTAGTTCTTTTCTTTTATCTCAGTTGTTCTGTCATTCTTACCTTCTATCTCTTCTTTTCTTTACTTGTTCCACGCCCACCCCTACCCCTCTCCCTCTCTCTCTTATCTTTCTCATCCTCCATCTGTCTCTCCTCTTTCACTTCTTTTCTCCCTAGCCCTCTATCCTATGCTCTATCTCTTTTTGACAATTCTCACACTCTGTCTCTCTATGTCTATCTATTTATCTCTGCCTCCCTTTAACTTCTTTTCTCCCTCGCACTCTATCATTCTATCCTACTCCACTCTATCTGTCTCTCATTCTCTTTCACTTCTTTTCTCTCTCGAACGCTAGCATTCTATTCTACTCAGATTCTATCTTTCTCTCCTTCTCTATAACGTCTTTTCTCCCTCGCTCTCTATCATTCTATCCTTCTCACCCTCAATCTATCTCTCCTTCTCTTTCACGTCTTTTCTCCTTCGCTCTCCATCATTCAGTCCTACTCATTCTCTATCTGTCTCTCCCGCTCTTTCACGTCTTTTCTCCCTCGCTCCCTATCATTCTATGCTACTCATCCTCTATATGTCCCTCCTTCTCTTTTCTCCCTCGCCCTCAATCCGGTGCTCTAATCTCTTTTTGTCCATTTCTTATCACTCTCTGTCTTTCTCTATCTTTACCTCTCTTTCACTTCTTTTCTCCTTCTTTCGTATCTGTGACTCTCACGTTTCCTGTCTCCTCCATTTTGTTACCTAGTCATGTGTCACATAACTACCACCCCATCCCGTCTCATTCCCACACCACCACCACCACCACCACCACCACCACACGCCTCCTCTCTTAGAAATATAAATGGACAAGTTCCAACACTGTGAAATATTCTCGCAATATATTGCCGCTTTATCCTAATAATAATAATAATAATAATAATAATAATAATAATAATAATAATAATAATAATAATAATAATAAATAGAGAGAAAATTGCTTCTTCATCTTCGCCTTTTTCTTCACGATTATTAGCCCAATACATCAGTTCGCTCCCGCTTAGCCGTGGAATGAGTAAGGGAGATAATAAGATAAAACGTCAACATATCAGATCCAAGTAACGGGCCCTGTCTTACGTGATGCATTCGATATATCAGATTGTTACGTCTTTACGTGCGTGGTCTAAGACCCTGGGATATTAGATTGCAATATGTTGCGAGCATATTTCAGGGCTGGTTATTTCTTCGTCCTTTTTCATTTCGTCTATGTAATTTGTCTGTTTCACTTTCTGTCTGTCTATCCCTGCCATTCACGTCTTTTCTACCTAGCTCTCTATTTTTCGCATCCTGTCTGTTTCTTGCCGGCTACGTGGCGAAGGTGTTACGGACCAGTTCGTAATCTCGCATACTCGCGTTCAAAACAATTCTGCGGGCCATTTGGCAGCAGATCGCCCAGTTATGGTTTTTTTTACGAAATAGTATGAGTGCCAGTAGTTCAGAAAGCAATGGCAAACTACTGAACGTAAACTTGCCAAGAGATCACAACCACAAAAAATGTAGGTGTTGACTGCAACGTCCTGTAAAGGATATGCAACTAACTTTAAATGTCTGTTTCTTACTCTGTTTTTAATATTATTTCCTTCCTCCTGCTCTCTAATTTTTCTCGCAATCTATCTGTAACTCATTTTCTTCCACGCCTTTCCTCTCCAGCTCTCTGCCGTTCTCTTCTTCTCACCCGCTGTCTGTTTCTACCTCTCATTCCCTGTCTTTTCAACTTTATTCTGTTTAACCCCCACCCCACCCCACCCTTTTCCCCTCCATTAAACGAATAAGGAAGATAATGAGATAAAACCTCAACATATCAAATTCAAGTAATGGGCCTTGCTTTACATCTTGCATTCGATTTTCTTCTTCTTCTTCTTCTTCTTCTTCTTCTTCTTCTTCTTCTTCTTCTTCTCTTCTTCTTCCTCTTCTTCTTCCTCTTCTTCAGCATTCCGAGCCATTGAGGTTCTTTGCTGCAGATACAATCCGTCTCCATTCGACTTTCTGGTGGACCTTCTCTTGCCAGTCGTTGATTCCAAGTGCTTGTAGGTCTGTATATATATATTATCTCTCCACCTTCTTCTTGGTCTACCTCGGGGTCTACGGTCATATAATTCCTGAGTGTAAGCGAGTTTTGTTTCCCAATTATCTTCCATTCTTTCTATATGCCCCAGCCATTGTAGTTTATTAGCCTTCGTGATACCAGTGATTAGCGGGGACTTAAACAGATTATAAATGTCTTTGTTACTTCTTCTTTTGCACTCTCCACTTTGTTTATCCCTAATGGGTCCAAAGATGCGTCTTAAAACTTTGTTCTCAAAGGTTTTTAACAAGGCTTCGTCTTGATTTCTTTGTCTTGTTGAAAATCTTCGATTTTCGCAGATAATAATTATGGCTTTGTCTGATCTAAGGCCCTCCGTGTACTGTCAAAAAACACAACCTGTCATCTATTGCCTACAGTACCTTGCAGTGTAGGGCAGGGGAGTCTTGAGCTTGAGGAACTTTGAGTGTTGACCAGATCCTGTGGTCATTCCCAGCAGCAACAATCTTCTCTGGCAGTGATGATCGACCCGTTATGTTGCACTATACTCACGATTCTTTTCTCCCTCGCTCTTTATCATACATCTTACTCACCCTCTATCTATCTCTCCTTCTCTTTCACGTATTTTCTCCCTCGATCTCTATCATTCTATCCTACTAACCCTCTCTTCTGTCTCTCCTTCTCTCATCCGCTCGACCACATTTACCTTATCATGCACCAATTCCCCACTAAGGGGTGCATACCCGGCCAAAGCTCTCCGCCTGCTGGTTGCCCACCACACAGCATGTCCTGGAAACATATCCAACCGATACTCAATTTTTGAATGTTGAATTGAAGCCTGCCACTCTGCCCGAAGTATGGCTGTCTGCATCTTTCTCTCATACTCTTTAAGTTCCTTGCAATGAAGACATGCGTGTGCTGTTTGTCCTCAAGCCAGCGAAACGTCGCCCTTGACTGCCTCCACCTCCATTCTTAGACTAGATGGTGTGGCATCATATACCAGGCTCTCCTGCATCAAATACGGTCCACCACCTTTCAACACGTACCCCCAGGCACTTCTTGTACCTCTTAGCACTGAGCCACCCGTGTAGATGATTACAGTGGAGTCTGGATAAGTAGAAATCGCAGAGGCCGAAGGAATTTGTTCTACTTATCCGAAATTCTATTTATCCAGACTGCACACATATTTACACTAATTTACACTAATACCATGCAATAGCATTGAGTAAAGTGATTGTACCACTTAGGAACACATGCAGTGAATAAATAAAAAGCATTACAATATCACAAATGTTGAAATGTTTAATTTTGAAAATTTCCAAATTAATTAAAGAAAAAGTCTGCGATTTATTTTCCCATTGCCTGTTTAAAGGCACACAATGGTGACACTGCATCATCTGAACATCCATTCTGCATCATGTAAATATCAATTTTGTCAGTTGATGCCAAAATATCTGACTGCAATACAGGTTGTGCTTGCAGCCCACAGGGCTGGAAGGGTCTGTTGGTTGAATGACTGCCATACATAGCCCTATAATATCAGTGCTTGAAAGAGTGGCATTAGTAGAAACATCATTGTCAATCTTCACAAACTCTTCTGGATCAATCTTCAGCTCTTTATACAATCTAGCAAGTAATGGCCCCACTGAAATGTCAGTAACATTGCTCTCACTGCTCGCAGAATTATATTTAGCTAAAGCAGGTCTGAGCACGTCTTGTATCCATGAAAGAGTCGTTACTTCGTCGACTGACTGTTTCTCTCCACACATTCTTGTAAGTGATGCAATGTCGTTTTTGGAAACAATCCAACCAGCTAGCACTACAATTCCAGTCTGTCTGACCACCAAGACGTGCACATTCTTCTGCTTTCGCAATAAGTAAAGGCCTATTTACTGGTACACTTGTCAATCTAATCACAGTGAACCATTTTAAAATGGCAGCATCAACAAAATCGCACACATCAGTTCTTCTAGCTCTCTGCCTATCACTGTCGATTTCACATTCCAAAAACAATTGTTTGTTGCAGTCTTTGTGCTTTTAAAATGCCGGAAAGTGTCGATGTTGGAATACCAAATTCTCTAGCTATATCCGCTTTCTTCTTCCCACTATGTTCAACCTCTTCCAACAGCTCAGTCTTTCTTTTTAAAGTAAAAAAGTTTTAAGCTTTCGTCCACTAGCAGCCATTGTCGACATGTAGCAACATATCGTATGTGCGAGAACGTTCTCCAGGATGACTTAAATATACACTCTTTCGCGAAACACATTTTTTTTGGTGTGAAATGAACAGTTCGACTTAAACGTCGACATTTATATAGTCGGTATTCATTTTTATGTTCGACTAATCCGAAAATTCGTGTTAACCGAATTCGACTTATCAGGAATTTTAATACAAAGATAAAGAAGGATCTTGGCCGGGACCAAGCCAATAACGTCGACTTAAGCGAAATTCTAGTTATCCGAGTTCGACTTAAGTGGACTCTACTGTATATTGCCTGGTCGCGATTTGTCGTGGATCAATTGCAGGCTGCCGACCGATCCCTTCATTTCCGGTCCAATGTTATTATGACTCTGCACAGGTCTGACATTTCCACTGACATTACGACCAACTCCTCTCCTCTACCAATGTTCTCAAGTATGTACACTTCTCTGATTGTGTCCTCTGCCTGAGCCATCCACAATATTGATGTGATCAGCCTTTGGTCCTTAACTGTGTCCAGGGCTTTATGCAGGGGGTGTTCCTTGTCTGCAGTCACTAAAAGATATGATTTAGCCTGCAGCACTTTGATGATATATGACATACACATTACCGGCGTGTCCCTGGTGCATCCAAGTAATCACCCTCATAGCAACAATCTGTGTGCGCTCTAGTTTCTCTAGCTGACTCTTTAACACCGTGAGCAGTCCCAATCCATATTCAGCTACTGGAGAATCAGATGTTTGTAGAGTATGAACATCATTCTTTGCTCCACGCCCATTGCTGCCATGATCTTCAACGCACGGAGTCCCTTCTTAGAACTCATAACAGCTGCTCCCACTTGAGCCATCAATGACAGGCTTCTGTCGAAGGAGGTAATTTCCACGTATCTCAATCTACTTACCATGTTAACATTTCTGCCATTTATTGTAAGACTCGGAACGTCAGCTTAACAATTTTGATGCCCAGTGAGCATATAACACAGACGCCTTATCTGGATTGATGACACTGCCCATCTCTGTACACTGGTCGATCACTTTATTTACTGCCTCATGCAACGCTTGCGCTTTTTGCATCCTGTCTCTCCCCTGCCTATACGCAAGTACATCAAATGCAAACGTCAGCATACTTCCAATCCCTGGTGCTTCAATGCTTGCAATCTTACTAGTGTATACATTGAATAACACAGGCAATATTGCAGATCCTTGTGGCAATTCCGGGGCAATATTGCACTCTTCCGAGATCCATAAATCTAGGCGGAGGGCAACGCTACGAGAGTGAAGGATAGCTGCTTTCCAATTCATCACCTATCTTCATAAGAGTGTTCATAAAGGGATCTGTTATATGCATCTTCAAGATTCAGTGCTGACGTCATTGTTCCCCATCTATGCTGGAACCCCTCATAATCATGTATTTTATCTATCATCTTAAATCCATCTACGGCGCGGTTATCTTTTTCTCCGCATCCTTGGTACGCCTCCCTCCATAACTACAATATCCAGACAATCCTGTCTTTTCACATGCCCAAAATATTTCATTTTACCACATTTTATTTGTCTCAAATAATCAATTTTATCTCGTTGGATGGACATGTTTATTCTCCTCTCCGTCCATGGAATGTACAATACTCTTCTGTTATGTGAGGGCGGGTGTGTTATGTTCAGAGGATTTGTAATATAACCATGTTTGGCACCCATGCGTTGCCACAGCAACTAGAAAAACTCGCTCTAATCTCAGTGTTGTTCCCTCAGTACTCTGAATGGTGTTCTCTTTGTACTCTGAACTTTGTTCTTTCTGTACCCTGAATGTTGTTCTCTCTGTACTCTGAATGTTGTTCTTTCTGTACCCTGAATGTTGTTCTCTTTGTACTCTGAATGTTGTTCTCTGTATAATCTTGTGTTGTTCTTTGTGTACTCTTGTGTTGTTCTCTGTGTACTCTGAATGGTGTTCTCTTTGTACTCTGAATGTTGTTCTTTCTGTACCCTGAATGTTGTTCTCTTTGTACTCTGAATGTTGTTCTTTCTGTACCCTGAATGTTGTTCTCTGTGTACTCTGAATGTTGTTCTCTGTATAATCTTGTGTTGTTCTTTGTGTACTCTTGTGTTGTTCTCTGTGTACTCTTGAGTTGTTCTCTGTGTACTCTGAATGTTGTTCTCTCTGTACTCTTGTGTTGTTCTTTGTGTACTCTGAATGTTGTTCTCTCTGTACTCTGACTGTAGTTCTCTGTGTACTCTGAATGTCGTTCTCTCTGTACTCTGACTGTAGTTCTCTGTGTACTCTGACTGTCGTTCTCTCTGTACTCTGACTGTCGTTCTCTCTGTACTCTGAATGTCGTTCTCTCTGTACTCTGAATGTTGTTCTCTCTGTACTCTTGTGTTGTTCTCTGTGTACTCTGAATGTTGTTCTCTCTGTACTCTGGATGTGTTTGTTCTACGTGTTTCCATCAAAGTCGGCAAGGCTGAAAGGTTTAACGCGTTCACTGTTCGCGGCACAGTGGTTTCATTTCACACATTGGTAAATTGAAAGTAAATGTTGACTTTTCTGTCAGAAGGTAATATACATCTCTGCCGGGTCTTAGTCTGATATGACTGAGCTTCCATATAACAGTAGTCGGTACTACCTGCTTTCATATAACAGTAGTCGGTACTACCTGCTTTCATATAACAGTAGTCGGTACTACCTGCTTTCATATAACAGTAGTCGGTTACTACCTGCTTTCATAATAACATAGTTCGGTACTACCTGCTTTCATATAACAGTAGTCGGTACTACCTGCTTTCATATAACAGTAGTCGGTACTACCTGCTTTCATATAACAGTAGTCGGTACTACCTGCTTTCATATAACAGTAGTCGGTAACTACCTGCTTTCATATAACAGTAGTCGGTACTACCTGCTTTCATATAACAGTAGTCGGTACTACCTGCTTTCATAAACAGTAGTCGGATACCTCTTTAATAAACATTAGTCGGTACTACCTGCTTCATATAACAGTAGTCGGTACTACCTGCTTTCATATAACAGTAGTCGGTACTACCTGCTTTCATATAACAGTAGTCGGTACTACCTGCTTTCATATAACAGTAGTCGGTACTACCTGCTTTCATATAACAGTAGTCGGTACTACCTGCTTTCATATAACAGTAGTCGGTACTACCTGCTTTCATATAACAGTAGTCGGTACTACCTGCTTTCATATAACAGTAGTCGGTACTACCTGCTTTCATATAACAGTAGTCGGTACTACCTGCTTTCATATAACAGTAGTCGGTACTACCTGCTTTCATATAACAGTAGTCGGTACTACCTGCTTTCATATAACAGTAGTCGGTACTACCTGCTTCCATATAACAGTAGTCGGTACTACCTGCTTTCATATAACATTAGTCGGTACTACCTGCTTCCATATAACAGTAGTCGGTACTACCTGCTTTCATATAACAGTAGTCGGTACTACCTGCTTTCATATAACAGTAGTCGGTACTACCTGCTTTCATATAACAGTAGTCGGTACTACCTGCTTCATATAACAGTAGTCGGTACTACCTGCTTTCATATAACAGTAGTCGGTACTACCTGCTTTCATATAACAGTAGTCGGTACTACCTGCTTCCATATAACAGTAGTCGGTACTACCTGCTTTCATATAACAGTAGTCGGTACTACCTGCTTTCATATAACAGTAGTCGGTACTACCTTCTTCCATATAACAGTAGTCGGTACTACCTGCTTTCATATAACAGTAGTCGGTACTACCTGCTTTCATATAACAGTAGTCGGTACTACCTGCTTTCATATAACAGTAGTCGGTACTACCTGCTTTCATATAACAGTAGTCGGTACTACCTGCTTTCATATAACAGTAGTCGGTACTATCTGCTTTCATATAACAGTAGTCGGTACTATCTGCTTTCATATAACAGTAGTCGGTACTACCTGCTTCCATATAACAGTAGTCGGTACTACCTGCTTTCATATAACAGTAGTCGGTACTACCTGCTTCCATATAACAGTAGTCGGTACTATCTGCTTCCATATAACAGTAGTCGGTACTACCTGCTTTCATATAACAGTAGTCGGTACTATCTGCTTTCATATAACAGTAGTCGGTACTACCTGCTTTCATATAACAGTAGTCGGTACTACCTGCTTTCATATAACAGTAGTCGGTACTACCTGCTTCCATATAACAGTAGTCGGTACTACCTGCTTCCATATAACAGTAGTCGGTACTACCTGCTTTCATATAACAGTAGTCGGTACTACCTGCTTTCATATAACAGTAGTCGGTACTACCTGCTTCCATATAACAGTAGTCGGTACTACCTGCTTTCATATAACAGTAGTCGGTACTACCTGCTTTCATATAACAGTAGTCGGTACTACCTGCTTTCATATAACAGTAGTCGGTACTACCTGCTTTCATATAACAGTAGTCGGTACTACCTGCTTCCATATAACAGTAGTCGGTACTACCTGCTTCCATATAACAGTAGTCGGCACTACCTGCTTCCATATAACAGTAGTCGGTACTACCTGCTTTCATATAACAGTAGTCGGTACTACCTGCTTTCATATAACAGTAGTCGGTACTACCTGCTTCCATATAACAGTAGTCGGTACTACCTGCTTTCATATAACAGTAGTCGGTACTACCTGCTTTCATATAACAGTAGTCGGTACTACCTGCTTCCATATAACAGTAGTCGGTACTACCTGCTTTCATATAACAGTAGTCGGTACTACCTGCTTTCATATAACAGTAGTCGGTACTACCTTCTTCCATATAACAGTAGTCGGTACTACCTGCTTTCATATAACAGTAGTCGGTACTACCTGCTTTCATATAACAGTAGTCGGTACTACCTGCTTTCATATAACAGTAGTCGGTACTACCTGCTTTCATATAACAGTAGTCGGTACTACCTGCTTTCATATAACAGTAGTCGGTACTATCTGCTTTCATATAACAGTAGTCGGTACTATCTGCTTTCATATAACAGTAGTCGGTACTACCTGCTTCCATATAACAGTAGTCGGTACTACCTGCTTTCATATAACAGTAGTCGGTACTACCTGCTTCCATATAACAGTAGTCGGTACTATCTGCTTCCATATAACAGTAGTCGGTACTACCTGCTTTCATATAACAGTAGTCGGTACTATCTGCTTTCATATAACAGTAGTCGGTACTACCTGCTTTCATATAACAGTAGTCGGTACTACCTGCTTTCATATAACAGTAGTCGGTACTACCTGCTTCCATATAACAGTAGTCGGTACTACCTGCTTCCATATAACAGTAGTCGGTACTACCTGCTTTCATATAACAGTAGTCGGTACTACCTGCTTTCATATAACAGTAGTCGGTACTACCTGCTTCCATATAACAGTAGTCGGTACTACCTGCTTTCATATAACAGTAGTCGGTACTACCTGCTTTCATATAACAGTAGTCGGTACTACCTGCTTTCATATAACAGTAGTCGGTACTACCTGCTTTCATATAACAGTAGTCGGTACTACCTGCTTCCATATAACAGTAGTCGGTACTACCTGCTTCCATATAACAGTAGTCGGTACTACCTGCTTTCATATAACAGTGGTCGGTACTACCTGCTTTCATATAACAGTAGTCGGTACTACCTGCTTTGATATAACAGTAGTCAGTACTACCTGCTTTCATATAACAGTAGTCGGTACTACCTGCTTTCATATAACAGTAGTCGGTACTACCTGCTTTCATATAACAGTAGTCGGTACTACCTGCTTCCATATAACAGTAGTCGGTACTACCTGCTTCCATATAACAGTAGTCGGTACTACCTGCTTCCATATAACAGTAGTCGGTACTACCTGCTTTCATATAACAGTAGTCGGTACTACCTGCTTTCATATAACAGTAGACTGTACTACCTGCTTTCATATAACAGTAGTCGGTACTACCTGCTTTCATATAACAGTAGTCGGTACTACCTGCTTTCATATAACAGTAGTCGGTACTACCTGCTTTCATATAACAGTAGTCGGTACTATCTGCTTTCATATAACAGTAGTCGGTACTACCTGCTTTCATATAACAGTAGACTGTACTACCTGCTTTCTGGTAGCGATGAATGTTTGGCGGCGCTCACCAAACGTGAGACCCTACATTGTATCCACGGCTTCGGGCGGAGGAGCACAATCGAGAGGGTGCAAACCTTATCCTAGTGTGAGGAAACGCAAACCAGGCCCTAAGGCCTGGTTGACAGCTGGTCTAGGATCGAAGCTCCCACGGGTGAACAGTTTGAGCATTGTTTTGCTGATTCGGCAGCTTCTGTGGCTTGTCTTGTTCCACGCGCGTTGGTGTTACCTTTCCTCTGGAGTAAACTAGGCAGGCTGAGAGAGGAATCATGCCGCATGGGCGACACAGTCTCTGCTGTTCAGTCTAAGCTTTCTGTACGTATTCACAGCTTCCCTCCGTTCGCTTCATCTTACAAATACCGTTCTGCAACACAATACAAATAACATTGAGAATCATAAAGAAGGAAAGATGAAGTAATAACAGAAGTACGCGAAATATCAGCCGTTCTACAAACAGACAACCCTAATTGCGTAAACTGTCCGAGGCAGATATTATTTACATCAGACGACCCATACCCCTCTCATCCCTGCCCCAAATCCCACTGCCCGCGTAATTATCCACCCTGATCAATGGAATCAATGGAATCAAAGCAAACATGCCCTTGTGTCTTGTTTCGGGAGAGGGGGGGGGGGGGGGTGGAGTCTGATATCTGCGGTCGGAGCTAACATAACGCGCGTGTATCTTATTGATTTAGCTTTGGGGTAACTGTGGCGTTACCCAGCATCGCTCGGAGTTGTGTGTCCGGTGGGAAGAGTGGGTTACGATGGACGCAGGATGGGGCAATGTGGTTGAGACAGTGGATGATGAATGGTAGTTGAGACAGTGGATGATGAATGGTGGTTGAGAAAGAGTGGATGAGACAGGGTGGCAGAGATAGGGTTCTAGAGACAGAAAGAGTGGGTGAGATAAGAGTTCTTGAGACGGAGTGGAAGAGATCGTTCTAGAGACAGATGGGCTGAGACAGAGTGGATGAGATAGAGTGGTTGACACAGAATGGCTGAGATAGTGTGATTGACACAGAGTGGCTGAGTTAGAGTGGCTTAGATAGAGTTCTTGACACAGACTTGTTGAGATAGTGTGACTGAGACAGAGTGGCTGAGATAGAGTTCTTGAGACAGAGTGGCTGATATGGTGTGACTGAGACAGAGTGGCTGATATAGAGTGGCTGAGATTGAGTTTTAGAGACCAAAAGAGTGGGTGAGATAAGAGTTTGTGAGACGGAGTGGGTGAGATCGTTCTTGAGACAGAGTGGCTGAGACAGGGTGGCTTAGATTGAATGGCTGAGGTAGAGTTCTTGACACAGAGTGACTGAGATGGTGTGACTGAGACAGAGTGGCTGAGATAGAGTTCTAGAGACAAAAAGAGTGGGCAAGATAAGAGTTATTGAGTCGGAGTGGATGAGCTCGTTCTTGAGACAGAGTGGCTGAGACAGAGTGGATGAGAAAGAGTGGCTGAGATAGAGTGGCTGAGATAGAGTGGTTGAGATAGTTCTTCAGACAGAGTGAATGAAACAGAGTGACTGAGACCAAGTGGCTGAGACAGAGTGACTGAGACAGAGTGGCTGAGAGAGAGTGGGACTGAGTTTGTGGACACTACATCGAAGCTGTCTTTCTCTGTCTATGTGCATGTCTTTCTGTGTGTATGACTGTCTGTATATCCTTTTCTCTATGTTTATGTCTCTCTTTCTGTCAGTATCTCTCTCTCTCTCTCTCTCTCTCTCTCTCACACACACACACACACACACACACACACACACACTCTCTCTACCTGTCTGTACCTTTGTTGGTCTGTTTCTGTATTTGCTGTCTGCCTCGTTGTCTCCTTATCTGCCCACCAGTCTAGCCTCAGGCCCTCTATGTTTGCGAGTACCCGTTATGTATACACACACAAGATTAATCAATGCTTCCAAACAAGTATTATTTCTCCACGACTGTAGAAACATTGACCTGGTTTCTAAATCCGTACAAACCATTAAATATATAAATATATACTTTGTAATAATATCTACATCAACAATATAAGTATAGATATTTCACGTAATCATAACCTTAGACTGAGCTTGAAAAGGAGATGACGAAGTATAGTAAAGTCAAATCAAGATCATACTGAAAAGAAAACACACACACACACACACACACACACACACGCGCGCACACACACACACACACACACACACACACACAAATAAAACATGACAACTGAAATTATTAAAGCTATTACCCTCTTTGGTCGACGATGTAAACGATGGTCGGGGGGAATAGCAGAGTCCATTAGAATCTCGATACGTAAAACCCATAAACGGACACTCTCCCGCTGTTTATACTTCCCATCGACACCGCAAGAGGAACAAGATGAGATGAAACCCTCTTTGGACAACAATCAACTTCAAATGGTAGCTGATGCAGAGGCGGTCATCCACATGGACATAGGGCAGCTCTGGCCCCTGGAAACTGTGAGCCCTTATAACAGAGAAAAACTATTTGTGGCTGGCTCGGACACAGGATTATTAATCTGAGCCAGGGATTGGCCCTAATATAACTTCTCTTCTGGGAGTTGAACGGGGTAGAGGTAATGGTGTAATCGAATCGACAACTGATAAGACAGGTATGTCAACAGATGTGTTTATCTTCTTTTGTTCTACTGTTTTTGCCGCGAACGTCGCAGCGATTTAATGGGTGTCTGTTGTGTGGTTTCATAAATTCCATAATTGTTATTTTTGCCCAGAGTCACAGATGTTTAGTGATGCTATTTTCAATACAGGGCTGGATCGCTTGCTCTGAATGTCACCACGCGTAGGTTGATTTATTCTCATCTTATTTTCTTAGGACTAATTTTATTTGAATACAGAAGCCGCAAACAATTATGTTGCACCATTTATTGCCTGACATAGTTCGCGATATCCTATCAGGTGCATACTGCAGAGTTATATATATCACCTGAAGTGAAATGGTGAATAATACTTTAGAGTCATAGACACATGTATTGTTCGAATATGGAGTATGCGTTATCCACACGGTAATTTCAAATTTAACACGAACTCTTTGTGTTTGCATAAAACTGCTCGCAACCGCATAATTGTTAACGTCTCACTATATTTGAGCAATCGTTTATTGTTCGTAGAACGCAGTAAACGAAACCCGTTTTCTTTGTTAACGTTAAGGCCATAGTTTTTGAGATGTTGAGAAATCGAGGAGGGGAGTGTTATGTAGTCTTTCACATGAGGTCAGCGTAGCCGAATAGATAAAAGCGCGCGTTCTTAAACATCTGGTATGCTGATGCAGCAACCCCTACACCGGTCAGTTAGACTAAAATGTTGACTTCTCGTCCTTGACTTGGAGATGGAAATTACAAGTACCTCAGAAGTCGAAGTAGGTTCGGCTGATGGCGATTGACACTAGTAATAGGGAAAGCTAATCCATGCGCAAAAATCTTTCCAGTTCACTAGAAGAAGTAGCACGTGTATGGACTATTCTTGAGTTGAAAGCCATCGAACGCAACAACAACAACAACAACAACAACAACAACAACAGCAGCAGCAGAAGCAGCAGCAGCAACAACAACAACAACAAAGAACAAATAGCCTTTCACGATGTTATTTGAACCCTCTAACAGCTTGCTAGGCCTCGGCTCAGTATAATCTTTAAGCTATTTTTATCTGTAAAATATGTAACATTTATTTACTGCTTATAGTACCTTGCTGTGTATGACAGGGAGAATCTTGATTCTGATGAATAAAAGCTGCCTAGCTAGTGCAGTCGCCGCAAGCTGTGCAGGGTAGGGTATTATTTTTGCCCGGACAGAAAAATAATTCATATCTTACCGATGATTCTATCCCCAGGTCTCCTGAAGTAGAATCCGACGTTCTAGCCACTCGGCCAGCCTTGACTTGACTTGATTTGAAAAACAAAAATTCCAAATTCGGCCTCGTTCAACCTGCTTCTTTCAGCTGTGGTTATTGTTGAGGTCCGTGGTTTTTGTGGGCTTATTCACCCTGATTCTTGCCTTCTGCGCATCCGCAGCATCGGCCAGCCGCTCCTCGTTATGTTTATCAATGGGAAGAAATTTCAGAAAGTGAACCCATTTCGATCATCTTGTTTCTCTTCTGGCGGGCGATGGAAATGTAATGACATATTACATGGCAACTAACAAAGCACCATACAAACACAAGCAAATATAAACAGTATGGCATGGAACAGATCAACAATATATGTTTGTATATTCCGTTTCCTTGGCGAAGGGATTGAGGACGTTGTTCGTAATCCTGTATACCCACGTACTAAACACAGCTGCGCGAGATTCGCCAGCAGATCGCGTCGCGTTGGATTCTTGCGGAAAGATATGTGAGCCGGTCATTCAGAAAGCAATGGCAAACTACTGAACGTAAAACTTGCCAAGACATCAAGAATGGCAGTAAAATGCTGGTGTTGACTGCAATGCCATGTACATATCTCCTGTAAAGGATATGCGACTATTAAAAAATGTATAAGAAAGGGATGAATTAACAGAAGAAAGTAACTTAGAAGGTCACCAATTCTAAAAGAAGAAGTCGCTGACGCTGTCAAACATATGAAGACCAGAAAAACAACTGGGCCAAAAGGAATCACAATAGAAGAATTAGAAGTACTGGGAGAAATTGGAATTAGTTAGTTGCATATCCGTTACAGGACGTAGCAGTCAATCCCAATATTTTTTGGCTGTTCGTGGATCCTTGGAAAGTTTACGTTCAGTAGTTTACCATTGCTTTCTAAACGACCGACACCCAAACTATTTCATAAAAAAAGATCTACAACATTTGTTGGACACTATAGTAACAGAGAGTGCAAAGAAAAGAACCTCCTTGAATATCAACCAACAAGCAAATCATCTCACCAAACAGTCCAACCAACAAACCACCCCATCAAACCATCTAACCCACGTAAGTAACCAACAAACCAACCCATCAAACCAACACATCAAACCATCCAATAAACCAACCCACCAACCAACCGATTAACAAACCAAAAATCACCTAACCAACAAATCATCCAACAAAACACTCCCACTAAACCAACCCACCAACAAATCACCCCATCAAACCAACCAACCAACCAGCCACACCAACCCAGCATATCACCAACAAACCAACCTACAAAACGAAGCCACCAAACCAAAAAAAACAACAACAACAATTAACAAACCAACCCACCAACCCAACAAACCAAACCAACAAATCAACCCACTAATCCAATCCATCTCAACCACGAAACCAACCAACCAACAAAAAGAACAGCAAAACAAAAAACACCACGATCAATCAATCAATCATGTGCCATGCCGGAAGCGTGGGCGGTCATGACTCACCATTTCACTCGATCACCAGAGTCGTGGATCAGCTCAGTGTTCCTGTCTCGTCCATGCCATATGGCCAAGCCATCCAGGTATTTTCCTCTCGGTCTTCCTCTTGGTCTGTTCCCTTCGATCTTGCCAGTTGTCACTAAGTTCTCCAATCCATTTCTTCTCATAACATGTCCAAAACGTTTTGACTGTCTACGTCTAATTTCTCTAATCAATTTACAATTTTCATTTGTCTCCTGTAGTACTTGGTCATTGGTTTTTCTATCTGTCCATGGTATTCTTTGCATTTTCCTCAGAAACCACATTTCTGCAGCCATCAGATGTTTTCCAGCTTGACTGCACATTGTCCAAGTTTCACATTCATAAACGATACCAACCAAAACACCTATCCAACAAAGCAAACCAAACTAACCCAACCATCCAACCCAACCCATAACTCAATCAACCGACCAACCAACCAAACCAGTCATTTCTAAAATACCTTCACTGACCACAAATATACCCAATCCCATGCCTTTATACCATTATCCCTACCCCGTTCAATATCAGTAGAGAAGTTACATTAGGGTCCACCCCACCAATTGATTGCCAATGTAACAAAATGAAATCAACCGACCGCGAGGCACTTAACATTTGTATGAACACAACCACAAATGGAATTTTTTTTTTTTTTTTTAACCAGACGTATGAATACATTTCATCGAACATAAATCTAATACACTGTAAGAAAGAGCGCGCCTTTAGAAATCAGCAGACGCAAGAATTTCTCCTTGGTTCCGCAGGAAATAAACGCCAATTGCTAAGGGGTAGATGGCTGAAAATTATAATGATGTAAGATCCTTATTCTCAATCAATAACTGCTAGAACCGGACCACTCAGTTGGGGAAAGCTCAAGGGGTCGAACGTTATAATCAATATTCTTCTTTTGGGTTGCTCCGTGTTTCCACTGGCGTTCTCGTAGAACCACGCGAGATTTCCCGTTTAGTATCTGGGGGGTGGCAACCGAACGGGAACAATTCCAAGATGGCTGCTGTCGTTAGGCGAGTTGTCGCAGTCAGGGCCCGGTCTCCAGCCACTGATAAAGGTAAAATTGTTGTTGTTGTTGTTGATGTTACCGGCGTGATTATTATTTTAGTGTTACTGTTGCATTCTTGCAAATTGTGTTTGTGATTTGCTAGATCATAAAACAGTGTTTGTTGTGATCGATTCCCGCTGACGAAATGAATGGCAGAACTGAGCAGTAGCAGAATTATGTTTATAACTGTATAAGTAATCACTAAAATAAAAATTAAAAAAAAAAAAATCAGGGGTCGAGTTTTAAAATTGGACTTTGCTTTCAGGTCGACCTAGCCTAACCTAAAATTTCTTGAGGAGGTAAAGGCTTTATACTGACTGACCACATCACTCAGCGAGTGCCTCTATTGATACATAAATATACGGATCTAACGCCATTTGCTGAATGCATCTTTACGTGTAAAATGGTCCTTTATTTTGCTCTCTTTTACCACATGTAGCGAAGGGGTAGCCAATGCTATTCGGAATCCCTCATTCATTCATTCATTCATTCATTCAGTAGCATGTCCTTTGCAGAATCTCTCTCCCATAACAACCTTCCGGAAAACTTCTCGGTCATCAGCAAGATGTCGCGCGTCCGATACACCCATCTGGAGATCATCTGCCACATCCTGCACCCATCTTCTCTTTGGCCTTCCTCTTCTTCTCTTTCCGGGCATATTCCATTCCATGATTGTTCTCTCCAAACTTTCACGACGTTTCAAGTGATCAAAATACATATATTACAATTGTCTTTGTTTTATCGTCTTTCGTAGCCAACCTTCTTCAATATTCAGATCTTGTCGTATAGGTGCATTTGTTCTTTTCTGTATCCAAGATATTCTTATAACGTGTTCCAGTTTAGCTGCAGGCGATTTGGAAACCGTGTATTGATATTTAACAATGATATGAAGGCCGTTAGTTGTGAAAGCAATGGCAAACTACTGGACGTAAGCTTGCCTGGTAAATAATAAACAGTCAAATAACATGATGGAGTTGATTGCGAAATCCTGCATAGGACATTCGACTAACTTGATCACTGACAATTAACACTATGAGAGGAGATTCATAAATCGCGTGAGTTCAGTTGACCCCATGCTCCGGAAGAAAAAATGTTTCCAAGTCATATAAATTTGCCGACTCTGTGATGAAGGCGTTTCTGGTGCAATTTGTAATCCCGCCAACAAGATTTGAAACCCAGCTGCGGGCGATTTGGCAGCAAACCCCTTGCGTTGGTTTTCATACAATGGTATGAATTCCGGTTGTTCAGAAAGCTTGCTTGCTTGTGTTCGTTGGCTTGAGCTCCAACGCAAAAGTCCTGTATGTCGGATGAAGACATCCTGTTGTCCAACATCATTGTGATGTCACACAGGAACTGAGGTTTGCGTGAGTATCCGTTGTCCCATGTCTGGCTTATTGGTGTGCAGACTGGTGGTTCCTCGCCATGCAGGCAGATACTCTCCGACTTCGGAAGAATCCGTTCAGAAAGCTAATTACTGAACGTAAGCTTGACAAGAAATCACAAACAGCCCAACAATTGACTCTCTACGTCTAATTTCTCTAATCAATTTACGATTTTCATTTGCCTCTTGTAGAACTTGCTCACTGTTTTCATGTCTGTCCAAGGCATTCTTTGCATTTCCCTCAGAAACCATTGTTATTAGATGCTTTTCAGCTTGTCTGCTCACTGTCCACATTTCACATCCACCAAAAAATACAGGTTCTATGTGGCACCTCAACACTCCTTTTCTCGTTGCAATTGACATCATGTTATTGGTCAGTCTGTTGTCAATTTTGCACAAGGCACACTTTGCCACAGTGATTCTTGTTCTAATCTCTTCAAGACACTCTTCATTGCCAAGAGTGTTCCGAGATAGTTGTACCGATTCATTTATGTAAGAATATTCCCATTTACCAGTATATCACATTGTGGTATTTGTATTCTATAGTGTGTCCTATAATCTATATTTTATTAACTTCTATGAGAACAATACTTGTGAATTAAATTACTAAGGCCTAAAGGGCATCCCCAACAATGGATATTTCTGGTTTCATTATCACAAATTGGGTTTTCCCGAAAGGAATTGTTGCTTGTGTAAGAGATGTTGTGTTTTTAACACGTACAGTGCACAACAAACAGTAGGTTTGGACCTAACAAGAATAGATGGCGGAAAATGGTAAGTAGGGGTGTGTCACAGTTATGACCTAAAAGTTGTGAATATGGTAGCAGACATGTTGTATTACTTATGAAATTAAAGAAGGTTGATTAGGAAAAATTACTGTATTGATATTTTAATTGAGTCAATATATTGCGATGACAACATGTCGACGATATATATGTCCATGGCAGATATTGGAAGTCGATTAAGACGATTTATCATCCCATGGCATTTAATCATTTAAACATGGTGGTTTAAAGACATGGGTGTCGACTTCATTGCACATGGTTTCCTCCATCCAGCCCAGTCTCTCTCTCTCTCTCTCTCTCTCTCTCTCTCTCTGGAGAGCAGATAATCGCCTGCCGAAATCTTCGCACAGAGCACGAACTCCATAGCCCGGCGGCGACCCCCAGAGGGTCAATGGAATAAATGGCGCTTGCGAACCAAAAGACATAATCTGATAAAGAACCCACGATCTTATGCGCACGATGCGGACGGTTTAGCCACTTCGCCACGGAGATCCACCTCCTTCTCCCACCCCACCCTTTTCCAATTAATAATAAGAAGTGTGGCTGGCGGAATGGCTAAGAATGTTGGGTTCTTTTTTCGGGAGAATCGGATTCTTCTTCTTCTTCTTCTTCGTTCATCCGGAGTTTTTTTTTCGGATGAGATTGCGTTGTGCCTGTTTACAGCAGAGCTGCGTTCTTGCGCCGTTAGGCCGACACATCCGACTTCTGCGGGCATTTGTTGACCGGGTTAACCTTCCCGGGGGTTTCTTAGGACGTTTGAATCTCACTGTTGTGGTGTTATCCCCCATCCCAGCTGGTCCATATAGAACAGCCAAAGATCCTGGTCAGCCCTCAAGGGAAGGCAGGGGCAGACCATGGGCATTCCCCGCCATCCAAGGAGGCTTCCATACTTGCAGAGCCGATACATAGCGCTCTGGTACTGGGCTCACCCAAGGAATCGTCACGTCCTGCACATGGCTGCTTAGCCTCACTTCCGTATATTGGGCCTTCCGTTCACCATAGGCTGTTCTTCCGGAAACCAGAAGTATGCAGTCTGCAGATGACATCCACACAGTGAGCTTTCGATTCGGACTTTCCATGTAATGGATTTGCTATCCAAGCAATATTCCATTTCGTGCCACTAGGACACTTTTCCACCTTTTTTTTGAAGCCCACACCGTGGGCTTTTGATTCAGACTTTCCACGTAATGGATTTGCTATCCAAGCAATATTCCATTTCATGCCACTAGGACACTTTTCCACCTTTTATGAAGCCCACACAATGGGCTTTTGATTCGGACTTTCCACGTAATGGATTTGCTGTCCAAGCAATATTCCATTTCGTGCCACTAGGACACTTTTCCACCTTTTATGAAGCCCACACAGCGAGCTTTCGATTTGGACTTTCCACATAATGGATTTGCTATCCAAGCAATATTCCATTTCATGCCTCTGGGTCTTCATGCACCTTTAAATGTCAACCTGTATGTAGTTAAAGTAAGCTGCTGTCAACTTGAGCTTGTTGATATCTCCATAGAGCTTGTCCTCAAATGAAGCAGGTGTGGGCCAAAATATCTTTCTCTGTTCTGCATACGTTGGGCAATCCTGCAGCAAATGTTTTGCTGTCATTTTTCCAGTTCTACAATTACATTCATCGGTATCTCCTATCTTTAGTTTATTGAACAAGTGGTATTTCAGCCTGTTATGTCCTGTGCGGAGTCTGAAGATTGCTACTTGTTCTCTTCGGTCAAGTTTGTAATATGCATCATCCTTCTGATGGCCTGGATGCTCTGATTCCCATTTGGTTCTATAAGTGCTTTTTATCAACCTCTTTGCCTCATTATAGGTTATGTCTATGTCAGGCTGTGTAGTCGTCCGCCCTCTTTTGCCAGTCTGTCAGCCTCTTCGTTTCCAGGTATACTGCAATGTGATGGGATCCACTGTATTACAACTTTTTGGATTTCTGGCATAGACCATGGAGTGCTGCTCTTAGGTCAGCTATTTCTGTGCTGTTATTGCTCTTCAGTATTGAGACAGCTGACTTTGCATCTGTGAAGATAGCTATTTGCTTCTCTTTATTTTCCTCCATCAAGAGCATTTCTGCTGCAGTTTTCAGAGCCTCTACCTCCGCTTTGAAGTTACTTGAAAATTTTCCAGTTGCCATTGAATGTGTTTTTTTCACTCCATTTTTTAAATTTAGGAGAATTCCTCCTCCTCCATTGTCTATTGAATTTTTGGCTGATCCATCTGTATATGCATGGGTCCAATTCCTGCTTGGGTAATGTTCTTTTATGTAGTTTAGGGTTATTTCTCTTCTTTCGGTTTCATGCTGAGTGTTCTTTTTCTCAATACCAGGAATGTTTTCTATCATCTCAGGCAGTTGCTGCTGTCTCCAAGCTGGGAACTTGTGTGCATTGTGTATGGGCTTGACTGTTGATATGTTAAGTATAGGATCTGCCCTAATCCTTCGTTTTGCAGTTTCTACAAAGTTGCTACGCTTCAGTCTTCCCTTTCCAAAGCCATTAAATCTGTTGTACATAGGGTGGTCTGTCAGTCTTCTAAATTTTTCTGCTTGTTGCTGGGCTCTGCTATCTCTTCTATCCTGCATTGGTTGTAAACAAGTGATCTTTTCTAGTTCATTAATAGGCGTTGTCTTCAGGCTTCCAGTTATGATTCGCATTCCTTGGTTTTGGACTCTACTTATTTTGTTAAAGTTTGACTTAGCTGCTGTTGCCCAAGCTGCAATGCCATATTCCAGTACTGGCCTCACCCGTCCAGTATATAACTTCTTGAGAACTTTCTCATCTGCTCCCCACGTTGTACCAGCAAGCTTTTTCATGATTGCCATTCTCTGCCTTGCTCTTGTTCGATTTTTCTCAACCTGTGTCTTCCATGTCAGGCGACGATCAAAGGTGACTCCTAGATAGTTTGGATTTTCTTCATGGCGCAATATTTTTCCATTCAATACCAGCTTAGGTTGCTGAGTTTTTATTTGAGAGGAGAACACTGTGCATGTTGTTTTCTCCTCACTTATCTTCACTAGCCATGATTTTGACCAGTCTCTAGCGCTAATAAGGCTTGCTGTATTCTGCTGTTAGCTGTACTAATATATTCTTCAGATGTCCATATGGCTAGGTCATCTGCAAAGGAGGATGTGTGTACTCTGGCTGGAAAATTTTCTGTGATGTCATTTATATATGCTAGGAATAATGTTGGTGAAAGAACTCCTCCTTGGGGGACACCTTGCTCCAGCAGCATCATTTTGCTTGTTTGTCCTTGTACTTTTGTCCTGGCAGTTCTGTTCTCAAGGTAGTGGCTGATCCATTTATACATTTTCCCACAAACATGCATGTTTTGCAGTTTTACTTTCAGTCCTTCCTTCCATACTTTATCAAATGCTTTTTCTAAATCTATCCAGACTGCTAGTGTGTGCTTTTTCTCTCGGAAGGCATCCTCTATTTCCTGAGCTATATAGGTTATTTGATCTTCAGTGGATCTGTACTTTCTGAATCCTGCTTGGTGTGGTGTTAAGAGTTTGTTTTCTTCCAGATGCCATGTTAGCCTGCCATTGATAATGCGTTCCATTAATTTTCCTACACAGCTAAGTAGACTGATAGGTCGATAGCCATTTGGTTCTTCCAGGTCTTTTCCTTTCTTTGGGACTGGTATTAGTATAGCTTCCTTCCATGCCTGTGGGACTATTCCTCTCTTCCAGCTGTTATTTAGGGACTGCTAGTAGTTTCTTCTTTGCCTTGGTGCCTAGTCCTATTAGCATTTCATTTGTGATTCCATCCTTTCCTGGTGATTTCTTCTTTTTTAGGGTATTCATTGCCTGTTCCATTTCTTCCATTGTTAGATTTGCCATCATATATTCTGCTGCTGTCTCTGTATTTCTATGATGTATCTGTTTGTCTTGATTGCTTTCTTCTGTTCGGTTGTAATATCAATGTGGTTTGCATTTGCATAGTGTTCCATTAGTGCATTTGCAGCCTTTTTTCCTGTAAGCAAGGCATTTCCTTGTTTAATTGTTATTTGTTTGTTTCTAGGTCCTTCATTGTTCATGGCTTTCACTAGTTTCCATAGTTTGTTTCCATCCCTGTCAAAATTCAGGTTTTCTGTTTTTTCCCTCCAACAATCTCTTGTTGTTTGATTTACTGTTCTTTTATATTTTGCTGAGATGGCTTTGAGAGAGATGTTTGCTTCAATTGTTTGTTCTCTCTCTGCTGTCTTCCTGGCATCTTCAACTTTGTCCTCCAAACTTTGTAGTTCTTCAGTCCAGTATGGTTTGTAATTTTTCCTCGCTCCTCTTGGAATGGACTCAGTGGCTGCCTGTATTATCGCTCTGTTTAGACTTTCCACCATTTGCTTTATGTTGCCATATCGTGTATTTATGTTTTCACAATATTTGTCTGTTAGTATGGCAAATCTGTCCCAATCTGCTCGTTTGTAATTCCAGCGGGGCAAGGGTTTTTGCTCCTGTGGAACATACTCCATATTCATTTCAAGCTTGATTGGTCTGTGGTCACTACCTGCTAATTGGTCCAGCACATGGCGATCGATTTTGTGGAGGATGTCTCCTGTGCAGAAAGCTAAGTCTGGAGTAGAAGTGGTAAGCCATCTTCTGGAGTAGAAGCTCGGTGTGTCATCCGCTTTGTTGAGTAGATGGAGATTTGAGTCTATTTCCCAGTCCTCCAATTCATCACCTCTTTTGTCAGTATCTGGGTATCCCCATCTTTCTGAACGGCTATTAAAGTCTCCGACAATAATGCAGTTTGTGTCAGTTATTTTCATGTTTGAGAGTGTAATGTCCTTATCTGCTGGGCTATACAGATTGTAGATTCTTATTTTCACGTCCTTATCATTATATCAACACCTATAATTTCCGTTTGGTTGTCAGAGATCACAGATACTTCGCTGCAAGGTATTGTATTTCGTGTAAGTATTAGAACTCCTCCTTTGTGTCCTTCGCGGTCGAAACGTGTGGCCTGATATCCTCTGACTGAGAATTTGTGATTGGCGTTGAGGTGTGTCTCTTGAATGCATGCCACATCTATTCTATCTTTATGAAGACGCTGTGTTAGGGAGTCTTTCTTCTTGTAAACTCCTTCGGCATTCCACTGTAGTATGTTGAGTGTCCTTGGTATTTGGTCAATAGCTCTTAACCTACTCCTCTGTGCCTTGACTCCACAGCACAGGGGAAGGTGACCACCAGTAGTCATGGGTGGACCCCCTCGAGGCAGGGGGCCCGGCACTATCACCGCCTGATGGGACTTCACGGGATTAGCACCATATCGATTAATTTTGATTTGTGACATCATGAATTAAGTTACGTTGCACTGCTTTGTCTAGCCTGTGGCTCAGTACATCCGATTTCGACAAGCATTTATTCGGGATGCTTTCCCTAGCCTTTGACTGTCCCCAGTCTACCTACAAGGCAGCAGGTTTTACGTTGCACTGCTTTGTCAAGCCTGTGGCTCAGTACATCCGATTTCGACAAGCATGTATTTGGGATGCTTTCCCTAGCCTTTGACTGTCCCCAGTCTACCTACAAGGCAGCAGGTTTGTGTGTCTCTTCGTCTGGTCCCTCTCCTTTGACCTGTCCGACATGGGTGGCCCTACCAGTAGCTGTGCTACTGTCGGCATAGCTCTTGGGGTCATTGGGACGCACAAGCCCCTCTACCTCGTCACGGTGGACACACAGCAGAGGGGGAATCGGATTCGAATCCTCTGTGACGTGTGGATTTTTTTTTTTTTTTTTCTGTCGGGAGCAAATAGAAAACCCTAACCTGTACAGTTCGCGGCAACTGCAAGTTAATGTGGTACTGTGTCAACAAGTTAAATAGTTTGGCCATATAACTAGGTTATCAACTAGCAATATGCCACAACAAGCAGTGATAAATGGAAGCAGAAGAAGTCAACGATGGACAGAGGGAATAACATGTGAATCTCGAGATATGAAGCATTCCCCCGATAATTATGCTTCACCTCCACACCGTAATGTATACGAGTGCCATGTCCCAAACTAGTTCAAGAGGCATGCAGTGCAGATAATCTGGAGTTGTGCGTAATTAGCGTGAAGACCAAGCAAGGTGAAGTCCATGGCTTGCACGAAAATAGCAAGGAATATCGCTGGGCAGGGGAGAACTCTCCTCTAAGCGAGCAGTTGGGCTAAAAGCATGGACTGAGTGGGACATGCGTCTATAGTCCAACTGCTCGCTTAGCGGAGAATTCCCCCCTGCCCAGCGATACGCCTTGCTATTTCCGTTTTACGAGGGTTGAGATGAGATGAAAGAGTTCTAAAGAGTTTTACATTTGAAATTACCGTCGGATAACAAATGAATTATTACTATGAAACAACTATGGATAAGAAGCCAGCGTGGCCGAATCGATAAGAACGCGCGTTCTTAAACATTCGGTGTGCTGATGCCGAGGTAAGAAGTTCATCCCCTACACCGGACAGCTGGACTAAAATGTTGACGTCTCGTCCTTGACTTTGGGGACGTAAATTACAAGTACCTCTGAAGTCGGAGTGGGTTTGCCAAATGGCGAGGACACTGATAATAGGGAAAGCTAATCCACACGCAAAATTCAGTCAAGTGCTACTAGAAGTAGTGTGTATGGATTATGCTTGAGTTCACAGCGAGCGAGTGGGGGGGGGGGGGGGACACACAGACACAAAGTGGCGTTCTGTCAGAAATCTCTCTAACGATGTTTGTCTAAAGTACTCATAGTCATAGCGGATTTTAGCAACTGGCCTATGACTTTTTTTTTTTTTTTTTTTTGCATATCCTTTACAGGACATCGCTGTCAACAGTAGCATCTTTCAGCTGTCTGTTGATTTCTTGGCAAGATTACGCTCAGTAGTTTGCCATTGCTTTCTGAGCGGCCGGCTCAGTATCCCGCAAGTCACCAGCGGGGGTCGAACCGCTCCCAGTTCTCTCCCGCTACGAGACTCTGCGTGATAAACGGGATTACGGAAAAAGTGGTGTAACCCCTCAGCCAGAGAGACCGGCGGCCTATGACTACCTGCCTAAAATGTGTACCGGGAAATACCTTGGAAATTTAAAGTGGCCTGTGTGACGTTGGCCGGATATTCAGATCAACTCTATATTGTCGATTGGTCTATAATTTTTTTTTTTTTTAAATATTTTTTTAAACTTCCATTTCACACAAAACAGTGTGTATGTACAAGGTGTAATGTGTGTTTTTAGTTTTGTTTGTGTATATCACAGAGCGTTGCCGTTTGTTAGTGTTAAGTGACACATGTGCGAATACAACAAATACGTACATATACACTTCTGATAATATAACACCCATGGCATAGTGCATGTACACACGCACTTCTTGCATCTGCTTCTCTTCCACCCGTATCCCTTTTTCTTTTCATGCACCTGTAGTTATATTTAAACAAGTCTAAACGTATTCCTGAAGGCATTATGCATGAAACATCACAAAACTGTCCCATCCACACCAAAAAAAGTACATTTATGTGGCATTTGCGGCTCGCGCGCGATAGAAAGAGAGAGAGAGAGAGAGAGAGAGAGAGAGAGAGAGAGAGAGAGAGAGAGAGAGAGAGAGAGAGACAGACAGAGAGAGAGAGAGAGAGAGAGAGAGAGAGAGAGAGAGAGAGAGAGAGAGAGAGAGAATTTAATTTAATTGAACTTTATTTTAAAAGGGTAACAAATTGGGCACGTAGGCCCGTCTTACATTCGGCCCTTCCAATCACTCATCTTTCGTTCATCAACAGTGCATGATACATTCACACAGGAAAAAAAAACATTGTCAAATGAATGTTGTAAGCATAAACAATGCATATTATCATGTTATATGACACATCCCCCCTCCAACACAGACATCCCGCACCAACCCACACACACATCCCTCACCCACTCACACATCCCCTCACCAACCCAGACACCTCGCACCCACCCACACAAACATCCCTCACACAATCCCCACCAACACACAACTCCCCACCAACACACAACTCCCCACTCACACATACCCCAACCCACACAAACTCGTCCACACACACATGCTCCACCCACCCACTAACCCCAACAACACACACATACCCCTCCCACACACACATCCCGCACTAACATGAGAGAGAGAGAGAGAGAGAGAGAGAGAGAGAGAGAGTGAGAGAGAGAGGAGAAAGAAAGAGATTCTGAGAGAGAGGATGAGAGAGAGAATGTGTGTGTGTGTGTGGGGGGGGGGGGGGGGGGTTAGTGGGTGGGTGGGAGAGAGGGGGGATGTAGAATGTTGAATTTAGCTGCACCCGAGGAGAATCTGTCGCTAACACAATGAAACACACTGGTCTATAAAACAGTGGATCGGCATCCTATGCCCAAAACTCATAAGCTGTGCACAAGAGTTCATTCGTTTACTTACACTTACTTACACATGGTTATGTCTGAACCTCCATTGAGAGGTTTTGTTTGTTTTCACATTCACATTTACATGTTATACTCACATTTATGTTTTTAGATTCACAATGATTTTTGTTTATTTTCGCATTAATTTTTTTACATTTACTTTACTGTTTACATTCGCATTTACTTTTTACATTCACATTTTCTGTCTGGTCTCTGGGTAGTGAGATCGGACGCCTGTGTGTATTGTTGCGCATACAAACAATCCCTTGGCAGTTGCAAATCGAAAAAGAGTAGCCTAATGGCGCTGCCTGGGAAAATTTTCGAGTTAAAAATCCACCCAAAGTATTTCAAGATCCTCGCCGGTGCTACGGAGTTCGTGCACTGAGCTGAGTTTCTCCAGACTCAGGTTTGAGTTAGGAGGAGAACGGAGCACTTATGGGTTACACCCGTGTGCAGTGATGTTGATCCACCGACTAAACTAAACTAAACTTTTTCTGTCACATTCACATCACTCATCACTCTCGCTGGTCGTTGAGCAAGGGGACTGAGTGCGTATGGGAACGTCCTGAGTGCAGTGATGTTCATTTCTATGCTCAACTCAGCTTATACATACACATTTCCGTTTTACCATCACCTTTACTTTTTACATTCACAATTATTGGTGGCATGTAGCGCACTCATTTCTCAATGGTTTACAGTATCCACGGTGATTATATTGATTACCTGTCTCCATTTGCCCCGGGTCTGTTTCGCCAATGAATGTTTATCTACTCCTGTGTCCCTGCCTACCTTGGCGGTGATTGTCTCCCTTTCTATACCTTCCTTGGTTCAGATTGTGTCCCCTTTCTATACCTTCTTTGAGAGATCCGTTATTTCTTATACTATTAGTTCCAATTTAGGTCGGCATGACCGAATACATAATAGCAATCGTTCTTAAACATCCGGTGTGCTGATGCCGAGATAAGGGACTCAAGCCCTACACCGGAAGTTAGACTAACATGTTGACTTCTCGTCCTTGACTTGGGGACGTAATTTACAAGTACCTCTGAAGTCGGAATGGGTTCGCCTGATGACGAGGAACACTACTATTAGGGAGAATTAATCCATACGCAAAATTCAGTCCAGTGCTACTAGAAGTAACGTGTAGGACTACGCTTGAGTTCAAAGCGAGCGAGCGCAAAATCTAAAGAAAGTAATTCCATTTATTACCCTCTTTGGACAACAATCGCCTTCATATTAATATTCTATTTGTGGCTGACTCGATCACATAATTATTAATCTCAGTCAAGGATGGACCCTAATATAACTTCTCTTTGATGTTGAACGGATTTGGGGTAATGATATAAGAGAATTGAAGTTCTTTTTTTTTTCTCTTCACTGTTCCTCTTTCCGGAGGAAGTAGTGCATGTTTACAGAACACAGCTGCATTACTTCGCGCTATTTATATTGTTTACCTTTCCACGGCTTTACCGTAGGTCCACTAATTTTATTCATACTTTTTCGCTCTATGGCGAAAAGGTTACGAACGCAACTTGTAATCCCGTATACCCGCTTTCGAAACACAGCTGCAGGCGACTTGACAGCAGACCGCCTTGCCCTAGTTTTCATACAATGGTTTTTTTTTATTTTATTTTTATTTTTTTGCACTCGCTCGATTTGAACTCAAGCGTAGCCCATACACACTATTGCCAGTAGTGCTGGACTGAATTTTGTGTGTGGATTAGCTTTTACATATTAATAGTGTCCCTCGCCATCAGGCAAACCCACTCCGACATTAGCGATACTTGTAATTTGCGTCCCCAAATCAAAGATGACAGGTCAACATTTTTGTCCAACTGTCCGGTGTAGGGGTTGAACCCCTGACCTCGGCTTTAGCATGCCGGATGTTTAAGAGCGCGAGCTCGTATCCATTCGACCATGCTGACCAGCATAAAATGGGATGAGTGCCGGTCGTTTGAAAAGCAATTACACGCTAGTTAGTTGCATATCCTTTACAGGACGTTTGCCGTCAATATCAGCGTGTTTTGCTGTTGTTGATGTCTTGGGAAGTTTACGTTCAGTAGTTTGCCATTGCTTTCTGAACGACCGGCACCCATACCAATTCGTAAAATCCCAACGCAACGCGGTCTGCTGCCAAATCGCTCGCAGTTGTGTTTTGGACGCGGGTATACGGGATTACAAACCGCGTACGTAACCTCTTCGCCACGAAGACTGGCAATAGCACACTACTAGACGTAAAATTGCTTTTAAAATATCACAAACAACCCAAAAATGCGGAGGTTGACAGCGACTTCCTGTAAAGGAACTGCAACTAAGTCTTTCAATATGAGTACGTCACACCTATTTATATATCAGTGTATGTGTGTGTGTGAGAGAGAGAGAGAGAGAGAGAGAGAGAGAGAGAGAGAGAGAAAGAGGAGAGAGAGAGAGAGAGAGAGAGAGAGAGAGAGAGAGAGAGAGAGAGAGAGAGAGAGAGAGAGAGAGTGAGACTTCGACATTTGTGTGACTCGGTATTTGTATAAGGTGCCTCCTCTAGACAGGGAGTCTCTGTGGCGAAGTGGTCAAGCCGTTTGACTCGTGCTCCGAAGGTTGTGGGTTCGATTCCGGGCCGCGCCCTTCGGTTTACGAGTTAAATGTTCGGAGACTCCTGTGGGTCGTCGCTAAAAGCTACGGAGCTTGTGCTTTGTGCGACGCTTTCCGTTCTGCGGAAAGAGACCGAGCCATATGAGATAAAACCCGGTGCAATGAAGTCGACCCTATCGACTTTTTTCTTTGGGGGGGCTGCGTGGTCTCGAGGTATGGTGTCCGCGTCGAGTGCTGGAGGTCCCGGGTTCAAGCCCCGGTCAAGACCGGGATTTTTTCACGTGGACTTCTAGTAAAAATTCTCCCTGGTCTCTGGGTAGTGAGATCGGACGCCCGTGTGTATTGTTGCGCACGTAAAAAATCCTTTGGCAGTTGGAAATCGAAAAAGAGTAGCCTAACGTCGCTGCCCGGGCAAAATTTCGAGTTAAAAATCTACCCAAAGTATTTCAGGATCCTCGCCGGTGCTACAGAGTTCGTGCACTGAGCTGAGTTTCTCCAGACTCGAGTTTGAGTTAGGAGAAGAACGGAGCACTTATGGGTTGCATCCGTGTGCCGTGATGTTGATCCAACGACTAAACCAATCCTCTAGACAGATTCCACCCAAGGTAACGGGATCTAGCTCCCCACAGTTAGGTTTCCTTTCATGTCACCTTTGCCAGGGCAGTGGGTTTATTGTCCACTGTCTGAAATGTCAAATTGCCATGGGATTTTTAACGTGCACAATTTTCACACAGGAACTTTTGTTTTTCGCCCTTAGTAGAGAAGACTAATTTCACTACTCAAGAGATCAGGAATAGTGTAATATCATTAGATACCACTAGTTCGTGGAAGTGTGCCCAACCTTAGGTTGGGATCAAACCCTGAACCTTATGTATAAACCTGAGGCGGACACCATAATCTCTCAGTTAGGACTACCCATGTTTTCCGTTATTAATTTACTAGATTAGGTGCAAAGTGCTTTTCTCGTGCTTCTGTCGGCTATTTTGATCCACGGAATTCCTTCTTCAACTCATCTCATCATCTTATCTTGTTCCTCTTGTACCTTGCGGTATCGAGGTGAAGCATAAATGGCGGGAGAGTATCCGTTTGTGGCTTCATATATCGTGATTCCCATGGATTCTGTTATTCCCCCTGTCCATCGTTTACATTGTCGGCCTCTTCTTCTTGTTCCATTTGATCCGTACACCATTGCTTATTGTGGTATACTGTCAGTTGGTAGCCTAGTTATATGGCCAAACTATTTAACTTGCTGTTTTCTGATTAAATCTACCGCTGCCAGTCCTGATTTCTTCATTTCTGATTATCTCTCTTCTTGATAAATTGCCTGACCATCTCCTCCGAAGTCGGAGAGTGTCTGCCTGTACGGCGAGGAACCACCAGTCTGCACACCAATAAGCCAGACATGGGACAACGGATACTCACGCAAAACTCAGGTCCTGTATGACATCACACTGATGCTGGACAACAGGATGTCTTCATCCGATATACAGGACTTTGCGTTGGAGCTCAAGCCAGCGAACACAAGCAAGCAAGCAAGCAACGACTACGGCTGAAACTTCTGCAGCGTAGCAATCTACACATGTGAGAAGCTCATGGGCCTTTACAGCTCGGGCCGGAGGGAGAATTGTGAAGGAGGACTCTGGTGCTTTCACTGAAACCACAAGTAGCCTGACCATGGAAGTCATGGCAGTAAGTAAAGCAATAACATGGCTCGAGACACAGACATTCACTAGGGCTTGTTTCCTTAGCGACTCAATGAACATGATCAAGAGGATAGAGGAGGGGTCGATCCGAAGAGAATGGTTGCTGCCTCTGGAGCGGTCTCGACTGGCAAAGATTAGTTTCATCTTCGTGCCAGGGCATGCGGGAGTACAAGGAAATGAGCGGGCTGACAAGCTCGCAGGTGAGGCTACTGTGGAGGGCGGACGCGCCATGGACCAGGCCGACATTCTGAATGCTCTACGAGAAGTAAGACTTTTGCAAGAACCAAGTGATGACTGTGAATCTACAACAATGGCCAGACTGCGAGAGCAGCAAATTAAAAGAGGGGTGGCCAAACAAGAACACTACGCAGGAAGCCAAAGAAGATTGATAAACCAACACAGAACTGGCGTCGTTAGCCGCTACACGTTGCGGGATTTGCTGAGGAGGGGATCCGAGCACTTATGGACTGAATGGTTCGATGTGCAATGAGGATGATCTGTCGACTAACTAACTAACTAACTTGATAAATTGCGTATTCTTCTCAAAAATCTCATTTCCGTTGTTGTAATATTTCTTTTCTCTTTTTCTGACATTGTTCAGGTTTGGTATTGGTAGCATAGAGTTGGTAGGAAAATTGTGTTGTAGTGTGTGTGTTTTTCTTTTTTCTTTTTCTTTTTTTTAAAAGTATGTATTGATACGTGTTTTTTCTTTAGTATTGGTGTCATTTGTCCAATGAGTTAGTTTGTCTTACTGAACATCTGTTTTCTATCTCGTTTTCTGATTTGCCATTTGCTTGCTTGCTTGCTTGCGTTCGTTGGCTTGAGCTCCAACGCGAAGTCCTGTATGTCGGATGAAGGCATCCTGTTGTCCAACATCAGTGTGATGTCATACAGGACCTGAGTTTTGCGTGAGTATCCGTTGTCCCATGTCTGGCTTATTGGTGTGCAGACTGGTGGTTCCTCGCCGTACAGGCAGACACTCTCCTAGTTCGGAGGAATCAGCGATCCTATTAACTTCAGCCAGGACCCCGAAGGGACCTGTTGCCCAGGACGCTCGACGAGGACGCGTCAATAGGTCTTGGCCAGTATATAACCCGGCCCTGGTGCCTTGGAAACACCTCTGCGTCCCGATTTGCCATTTGATGATATTATATTTCCCAAATACTTTAGCTCTTTACTTGTTTCAGAGGGTGTTGTTTTAGATGAATAGCTGTTGTTGTTTCTTTTTATTCTTTGGTTATAGTCATTACCTCTGTTTTATTGATGCTAATTTTCATGTTATGCTCCATACACACTTCTTTTAGGCTGTTTATGTGGACTTGTAATTCTGTTTCTGATGTTGCTATTAGTGCTTGATTGTTCGGAAACAGGAGTTCTTTAATGTGCCATTAGTTCTACTTCTGTGTTATGTTCCTCATGTGGTGTTGTTACGTTCTTTGTTTGGCTGGTTTCTTTACATATGCTGTCTATATAGGTTATGAACATGAGATGAGATTGGGGGAAAGGGGGGGGGGGGGGCAGTACACAACCTTTTCTTACTTCGGTTCTTATGGTGAAGGGTTCTGGGTGATCTCCGTGTGTACACTCACTATTGTTGTATAAACTTCTACATAACTTTAACCTCGTAAAGCCTAGTCTAGTCAATGCTTTATTTTGTATCTTCAAAAACACCTCATTCATCCAACCGGGCAAACAACGTTTAATTTGTATCTAACCAATTGTCTTTTACTTTACATTTATTTCGTGTAAACGAGCTCCTCATTAATTCACATCAAGTATAAATCAGAGAAGTATCAGCGAGAAATGTGCAGTTCACCATGAACCTGGGAGTCTCCGTGGTGATGTGTTTACGAATGGGTTCGTATCCGGCCAGTGTCGTTCTGTTCACTAGCGCAATTTTTGGGGGGAGACTCCTGGGGGATCGTCATTGGAGCTACGGAGTTCGTATTTTGTGCGACGCTTTCGGCAGGCCGCCCGACGGAAAGTCACCTTGCTATATGGGATCAAACCCGTTGCAATGAAGTCGAGCATCTTGCATGTTAACTAATTGTTTAGATGAATATACAACAGGTCCGGGAAGCCGATAGAGGATTTAACTGTCTGCACGGTGATGCCCACGACAAAACTAGAAGGTGTAAAGTAACGCGAACTATCTTTACGTCTCCCGCCGACATTTCACTGAGGTAAGTGGAGGAAGACAAGAAGAAGAGGATTTGTCAGGTTGATGGGCATGTGTCTGCCTCGCCACACCTCGTCACACCTCGTTTAGCTTATATATGGTCATTTGGTCAATCCTTGTCTATCCTTCAGTCATTTTGTGAAACCTCAATCGCATCCTCACCTGCCTCGTCAAACGTGCACCAGCCTTCGTTAACCTCAGCGAACCAGCCTCCATGATGCTTTCATCTAACGCGTCAAACCTTCATCATGCCCTCACCTATGTCGTCAAATTAGACTCAAGCCTCCATCTTGCCTTTGTCCATCTCGTCAAGGAAAGTGAAACCATCTTCAGCATATAGAATAATACTTGTCACAATATTTCACACATATTCCTTGAATTCTTCATTCTCATCGCCATCTCATGAATTCTTCATTATTTCTTCATAAATACTTTCCTTTATCCGCTTTGTCAAGGCTTCATCCGCGCTATCACATTTCGTTAGTACCTCATCGTCCCTATCACATCTCATCTTCATTCGCCCTATCACATCTCATCCTCATCCACCCTACCACATCTTAGCCTCATCTGTCCGACCACATCTCGTTAGTACCTCATCCGCCCGACCGCATCTCACTAGTTCCTCACCCATCCTACCACATCTCACTAGGCCTCATCCGCCCAACCACATCTCACTAATGCCTCATCCGCCCTGCAACATCTCACTAATGCCACATCCGCCCTGCAACATCTCACTAATGCCTCATCCGCCCTACCACATCTCACTAATGCCTCATCCGCCCTGCAACATCTCACTAATGCCTCATCCGCCTTACCACATCTCACTAATGCCTCATCCGCTCTGCAACATCTCACTAATGCCTCATCCGTCATACCACATCTCACTAGTGCCTCATCCGCCCTGCAACATCTCACTAATGCCTCATCCGCCCTACCACATCTCACTAGTGCCTCACCTATCCTACCACATCTCACTAGTGCCTCATCCGCCCGACCACATCTCACTAATGCCTCATCCGCCCTGCAACATCTCACTAGTGCCTCATCCGCCCTATCACATCTCACTAGTGCGTCATCCGTCATACCACATCTCACTAGTACCTTATCCACGCTACCACATCTCGTTAGTATCACAACCGCACTTCCGCATCTCACTAGTATCTCATACGCCCTACCTCATCTCATCCTCATCCGCCCTACCACATCTCACTGGTACCTCATCCGCCCTACCACTTCTAACTAGTACCTCATACGCCCTACCACACCTCGTCAGTGTCTCGTCCGCTCTATCGCATCTCACTAGTACCTAATCTGCCCGACCAACCCCTCCCCCACCTACACACACACACGCACACACACACACACACACACACACACACACCATTCCACCTGCAAGCATGCCTTTGACCAACACTAAACCAACGACAGCTACGCCAAACCTGGCCTAAGCTACTACATCCGCCTCGCCTAGACCCTCATATATCCATAACTTACCTCGACAGACCACGTTCAGCTGGCATCGATCTGGTCTAATCTATAATCAGGCCGGATGCTGCTTCTCCTCTGGTACTTGCTGCCCGATCATTATAACCCGCTGCTTCCCTGTCGTTGAGTAAGCGTTATAACAGATGTCTTTGCGCTAGTTGGCCGAGCCTTGCAACTCACTAGCTTCTTTCAGTCGACCCAGTGCTGTAACACACGTCTTCGTCTTCTTTCTTTCTTTCTTTCTTTCTTTCTTTTTTTTTAGCGCTCGCTCTCTTTGAGCTCAAGCGTAATCCATACACACTGTGTATAGTAGTGATGGACTGAATTTTGCGTGTGGATTAGCTTTCCCTATTAACAGTGTCCCTCGCCATCAGGCGAATTTACTCCGACTTCAGAGGTACTTGTAATTTACGTCCCCAAGTCAAGAGGAGAGGTCAACATTTTAGTCCAGCTGTCCGGAGTAGGGGTTGAACCGCTTACCTCGGCATCCGCACAACGGATGTTTAAGAACATGCGTTCTTACCCATTCGGCCATGCAGACCTGCCTTTCTTTCTTTCCATTTCTTTCTTTCGTTTTTCTTCATCGTCGCCTTCTTTTTCTCTACTCTCTTTCTTTTTCCTCCTCCACTTCTCTTCTTCTTCATCTTCTTCGTTGTCGTCGTCATCTCTACTCTTCTTCTTCTTCTTCTTCTTCTTCCTCCTCTTCTTCTTCTTCTTCTTCTTCTTCTTCTTCGATTTCCACGTGGTGGTGATGTGGCTGAGTCTGCGTGTTTGCTTGGGGCTCGGGTTCGATCTCAGAATAATGCCATAAATGTTTCTAATGATACCAAAGGTCTCGCTCATCTCTTGTCTAATCAGATGGGTAACAAGGCCTCGTCAGATACGGGCGAAAATAATGAGTTCCGTTGTGCAAGTTGTGCGTGTTTAAACACCAAAGCAGTTGGAATTCACAAAGAGTAAGCTTGAAATTGCTGCGAGTAGGCTTGAAATTAGTCAGTGGTAGGCTTGGAATTCGCCAAGAGTAGGCTTAGAATTCCCAACGAGTAGGCTTGGAATTCGTCACGAGTAGGCTTGGAATTTGCAAAGGGTAGGCGTGGAATTGGCAAAGAATAGGAATTAGCAAAGAGTAGACTTGGAATCCGCAAAGTGTAGGCATGGAATTCGCAAAGAGTAAACGTGGAATTCGCAAAAAGTAAGCGTGGAATTGGCAAAGAGTAGGCTTTCAATTCGAAAAGAGCAGGTGTAGAATTCGCAAAGAGTAGGCTGCAAAGCCACTGCCCTGAAAAATTTTCTAATAAAGAAAGTCTACTCACGAGTTGATAGAGCACCTGACCTTGGATGGCAACAGACGTCAGCACAAATGCAGGCTGAAGTCGAACACGCTGACTCACGTACGGTGCATGACTTGGTGCGACGCACTGGCCTCGACAGAGGAAGCAAAAGGAAGCGGAGGGTCTTAATGATGGAGGGGTGGGTGGATAGAAAGATAGAAAGGTAGGTAGGTTGGTAGGTAGGTAACTATCTAGATGGATAGAGAGAGACGGATGGGTGGGTGGGTGGGTGGATGGCGTGAGTGGGTAGGTATGTAGGTAGGTAGGCAGGTAGGCAGGTAGCTAGGTGGGTGGGTATGATGGTAGGGAGGGAGGGAGCGACGTAATCACGTAGGTAGGTAGGCAGGTAAATAGATAGACTGACATGTTTTATTTAAATGTTTTAAACTGACCTAGACCCCCAAGTCGATCCTGTCTGTAATGTGTAAAAGTGAAGGCAAGCGACGTGATATTGATCACACGATCCGCCGAACACCGGTTAGTATGCGCAAATATGAGTCTGGCACTTTATGCCCAGTGCATATTGAGACATAAGCAGCACATTTTATGTTACTTTATTGTAATATTTTATGTTAATTAAATATCTATGGCACGTTTCTGAAGTGATCAAAGTCGCTTGGTGATGAATTGTGACAGCCCTCCGAGATGGCTGAGCAAGAGTCAATAACCTGGGTGGATTGCGTTCCGAACCGCCATTGTTCATACTGGTGGTGAAGATATTTCATGTTTTCATCGAGGAAATTCGGTCAGCATTGCCGATTGGATAAGAACGCGCGTTCTTAAACATCCTATGTGCTGATGCCGAGGTAAGAGGTTCAACCCCCACACCGGACATTGGACTAAAATGTTGACTTCTCGTCCTTGACTTGGGCTCGTGAATTACAAGTACCTCTGAAGTCGGAGTGGGTTCGCCTGATGGTTAATTACACTGGTAACAGTAGATGCGGTTGTTGCACACAGTTAACAACTAGAGTTACAATTAAATTGTAAGAGGACACAGATTATGGTCGTCACTAGTGAGAAGGAAAAACCACAATGTAATATACAAATAGAATTAATATTGTTGTTCCCTTTGCTTTCTCTACTAATGAATAATCAGATTCGCTGGGCTGGTCATTTGACTCGCATGCCAGATCACAGGCTCCCTAAACGATTTTTTTTTTATGATGAGCTGCTCCGCGGTAAGCTCTCCCAAGGTGGCCACAGGAAACGCTCCAAGGACACTGAAGATCTCATTGAAAGCTTGTGGAATTCATCACGACACCTGGGAGACTGATGCTAAAGACCGAAATTCGTGGCGTACATCATTACTCAAGGGTGTAGTCACTTTTGAAGCAGACAGGACTGCAAGAGCTGAGGGGAAAAATGGCAGGGGGAAAAAAAAAACTGCATGAGACCCTTCTCCTGGAATATTAAGCATTCTTTGCCCACATTGTCAAAGAACATTTCGAGCCGAAATCGGCCTTCCCAAACACCTTAGAACTCACGGCTCCAAACTTTCAATCCCATTGGATGAAATGAATGGTCATCATCATTCTTGATTGACAGTCACCGCTGCTTTCTGAACGACCGATACCCATACTGTTAAAATCAACGCAAGACAGTCTGCTTCCAAATCTCCTGCATCCCTCGACTGCCAGTAATGCACAACGGCGGCACTTCCTGGGTACCTGACATGTACCCGAACATTAATACACCCCAGAATATCTGCTTTCCACACATCAATAGATCAGACCGCTTACCGTCTTCATAAAGTCGGTCGACAGCAGTGGATATCCAGCGCTCATTGTCTCTTGTCACGACGGCACAGCTGAATATTCTCTTTTTCATTCCATCTCGCCGTGTTATTCTTCCATTAAGGCCAACACATTCATAACATCCTCATGAATTTGTAAACTGCCCACCAGCATCTCTTGAGGGTCCAGATCTTGTTGGAATCCGGAAATTTGTTTCTTCATCGGACGACAGATAAATGGAACGCTTTATCAGGAACAAAACAACTGCTGATGGATAGATGCTTGCGTTATTGTGTAGAGATGCGCCGACGAGCTGGAGACGTGACGCCGTGGGAAGGGGGTTGTCTGTAATAATAAACAACTTGTATGCATATCTTTTAGGGGTGATGGATGGATGGATGGATGGATGGATGGATGGATGGATGGGTAGGTGGGAGGGTGGGTGGATGGATGGATGGATGGATGGATGGTTGGATGGATGGAGAGATTGAGAGATGGATGGATGGATAGGTAAAGCAGGGATGTGGAGAGTAGAATGGTAGATGGAGGTATGGATGGATGGATAGCTATAAAGCTTTAAATTCATACAAGAGACAACATTACAGATATAGACATATATCAAGCGAACGAAAGAAGAAGAAGCTATAAAGCTATATAGATAGATGGATATATAGATAAGTAGGTAGTTAGCACATCTTCATCCGACTTACCACATCTCGTTATTACCTCATCCGCCCTACAACATACCACGCCCTACCATATAGAAAACCTAATTACCTCAAACCAACTGAATAGTGAAAAATCACAGCTTATATCTTAACATAGCAAAAAGAAGGGTACTGCATACAAATAAAACTACTATGCCATGCCATGTGGCCAAGCCATCCAGGTATTTACTTCTCGGTCTTCCCCTTGGTCTGTTCCCTTCGATCTTGCCAGATGTCACCAAGTTCTCCAATCCATTTCTTCTCATAACATGTCCAAAAAATGTTGACTTTCTACGTCTAATTTCTCTAATCAATTTACGATTTTCATTTGTCCCCTATGTTACTTGATCATTGGTGTTTCTGTCTGTCCATGGTATTCTTTGCATTTTCCTCAGAAATCACATTTCTGCAGCCATCAGATGTTTTTCGGCTTGACTGCTCATTGTCCAAGTTTCACACCCATACAAAATAACAGGCTCTATGTGGCAACTCAACACTCTTTTTCTCGTTTCAAAATGTTTTTCATCTTGCTAAAGGCTACTTTTACCATGGCGATTCTTGTTCTAATCTCTACAAGGCATCTTCCATCAGATGTTATGACTGTTCCGAGATAATTGTACCGATTCACTTGTTGAAGAATATTCCCACTTACTTGTATATTACATTGCGATATTTCGTTCTTCCTAGTGACGACCATAATCTGTGTCTTTTTACAATTTAATTCTAACCCCAGTTGTTCACTGTGTGCAACAACCGCATCTACTAATTGTTGCAGATCCTGCTCATTGTCTGCAATCAATACTGTATCATCTGCATATCTAATGTTATTTATGTTTCGTCCTCCAATACTGATTCCATTTATATCTTCTACATTTCTGAAAATATTTTAACTGTATATGGAAAAAAGATCTGGAGACATTATACATCCCTGCCTAACACCTCTCTTAATAGGCTGATATTGTCCCACTTCATTATCAAAGCTTATGGCAGCTTGTTGTTTCCAATATATGTTTTTTATAAATCTAATGTCTTTCTCATCAATTTGTAGATCTGCAAGCATATCTACCATATTGACATGTCTTACTCTATCGAAAGCCTTTGTGTAGTCAATAAAGCAAAGATGTATATCTTTGGTTACTTCTATAGAACGTTCAGTAACTGAACGCAGCATATACACAGCATTTACTGTACCCTTTCCTTCTACAAACCCACATTGTTCTTCCCCTATTTCAGGTTGTATTTTATTCCTCACTCTTTGCATGATAATTCGTAGCAAAATCTTTGTGATGTGACTCATTATACTAATTGTTCTATATTGATCACATTCCAAGGCTCCTGATCTCTTTGGGATTGCAATAATTTCAAAGACTAAAACAACTGAATAAATTATGGAGTGGGACAGATAGAACTACAAAAATTAAATTTTCAAGAGCATGCATCTTTCCCATTGCAACATACGCCTGTGAGCCCTGGACATTAACTAAACAAGCTGAACAGCGCATAAATGCCTTTGAATATAGATGTTATAGACGAGTTCTAAAAATATCTTGGATAAAGCAAAGAACAAATGCATCCATACTTCAAGAGTTGAATATTGAAGACGGCTGGCTATTAAATACGATAAAACAAAGACAATTGAAATATTTTGGTCACCTAAAACGTCACGAAAATTTGGAGAGAATAATAATGGAGGGGTATAGGCCTGGGAAGAGAGGAAGAGGAAAGCCAAAGAGAAGATGGGTGCAGAATGTGGCGGATGATCTCCAAATGGGTGTATCGAAAGCGGGACATCTTGCTTATGATCGAGAGGTTATCTGGAAGGTTGTTATGGGAGCGAGGTTCTGCAAAGTACATGCTACTGCATGAATGAATGAATGAATGAATGAATGAATGAATGAATGAATGAGGTATTTAGCTGGATGGATGGTGGGTGGGTGGGTAAGGCAGGGACGGGTGAAAGTAGTCGGGTAGATGGAGGGATGGATGGGTGGGTGGATAGATAAATAACTATATAGATAGATGGATATATAGATAACTAGGCAGGTAGCTAGATGGATGTATGTATATGTGCATGGAGGGATAGATATGTCGGCGGGTGGGTGGATAAATAAATAGATAAATGTGTGGGTTTGTAGTAGGTAGGTAGATATGTAGATAGGTAGGTATAAACGTAGGTAGGCACTTGGGTAGGTAGGTAGGTAAGTAGGTAGGTAGGTAGGTTAGTAGGTAGGTAGGTAGCCGGATGGACGGGCGGGCGGGCGGTCGAGTAGTCGGGCAGACTGAAAAACGGTCAGAAAACGTAGTGGATAGCTCGGATTTCCCGCCCTATGGTCAAGTTTTGGAAACTGCCGATGTGGTCTGTGCTTGACCTGGTCTCTCAGGTTTATCAGTCCTGGAATGGCACCAGGAAACGTACTGCGAAGTCAAGGAGGCTAGTGCTACCTGGACCGGATCGCCCATCCAGTTGCAGTTGGTCTATAAAAATGTGTGGCTAGCACCATATACCTTTCAGCCCGAGGAGTGGACAAGTGTCATTTATTTTACTTTATATGTATATGTATATATAATGTGCGTGTGTAGTTTGTTTGTTTTTTGTTTGTTTATTTGTTTGTTTGTTTGTTTGTTTGTTTGTTTGTTTGTGTCCTTCCTTTTCTCTGGAGTATACTAAACAGGTCGGGAGAGGGATCATGCTATATAGCCAACACATGGTCTCTTCGATTCCGCCAAGGCTTTATGCTTTGGAGAGGTGACAACTGCATCTCAGGTCCTCGCCATGGGTTGTACTTTTATTATACTATGCCTTTCTTTGAAGCACAATGGCACAACCATCTCTGGCAAGATGCCAGTAATAGTAACATATCAATCAGGTGCCGTATCCGCAATGAAAGTTGGCTGCAATGGATCACCAATACTGTCTGTCTCTCGCCTTGATTGTACATTCTGTGAGGCTGATGTTCGTCCATCTCTTGATGTTATCCTCCCACTTGTATCGTTGTATACCTCTTGCTCGCTTGCCCTCAACCTTGCCTTCCAGTATGGTTATCATAAGAGTATCATGTCTTTTAACGTGGCCAAAATATTTCACTTGTCTCCTCTTTATTTCTTTCATCAACCCTCTCTTCATTCCCAGTTTTTCAAGGACCTCTGCATTTGATTAATAGTAACATAACATAAATGCAACTGAATGATTGACATCGGGTGGCTACATTATTTATTTGAAACTAAGTGCTGAAAAAATAGTACGGTTAGCTCCGTGACAGGTACTGCCGTTGGAACGTTTCTCTGACCTTGACATACCTAGATGAGGCCGCCAGTTACCTTCATTTCACCTTTTCCTTTCCCCACACAATTTCACAATATTTTGCCTGGCATATGTCGCTGAACCAACTGCCGTTGGAACGTTTCTCTGACCTTGACATACCTAGATGAGGCCGCCAGTTACCTTCATTTCACCTTTTCCTTTCCCCACACAATTTCACAATATTTTGCCTGGCATATGTCGCTGAACCAATTTTAACATACGGATGCGAATCCTGGACAAGTAGTAAACAGGCGGGAAAACAAATCCTTGGAAGCCTTGGAGATGTGGTTTTATAGAAGAATGCTAAAAATTAATTGGACAGCCAAAATGAGCAATCTCGACATTTTGAGGGAAGCTAAGTCGCAAAGACAACTTGTCACAACCACCAGAAAGAGGCAGTCATCATTTTTTTTTTGGCCACTTCATAAGAAGACTAACACTGGAACATTTCGTGACAGCCGGAAAGATTTGCGGAAAGAGAGACAGCCATGTGTCATGGCACGGAAGGGAGTCAACACACGAATTAATCCATACCGTCGGAGACAGCAATTTATGGAGATGCATGATCGCCCCGCGCCAGCGGCAAGGCACTGCATGATTTTGATGATATGTCGCTGAATCTCGGCAGGTGCATACTGCAGAATTATATATCATATAAAGTGAACAGATGAGTCATATTTTAGTGAAATACGTAACACACATAGTCTATGATACTGTTCGGATGTTGAGCAATGTTATCCTCATGGCAATCGCAGAGTCACTATGAAATCTTTTTGTCGGCACAACCCCTGTGTTATATGCCTAATTGCTGTGGTCTCGGTGTATTTGAGTATTTGACGAACAATAAACGATTGGAACCGCTGCCCTTGTTCTTATTGCTTCTGCTTCTGTTGTTGTGACATCTGGTCCTGTTATGGAGACCTCTTGTCTTGGTCTTGTGACCATTGGTCCTGTTATTGAGACCTCTTGTGACCTCTGGTCCTGTTATTGTGACCTCCTGTCTTGATCTTGTGACTTATTGTCCTGTTATTGAGACCTCTGGTCCTGTTATTGTGACCTCCTGTCTTGATCTTGTGACTTATTGTCCTGTTATTGAGACCACTTGTCTTGGTCTTGTGACCTCTGGTCCTGTTCTTATTACCCTAGCCCTATTCCTGCGGTCTCCGGTGCTGTTCTCATGACTTCAGGCCCTATCCTTGAGCTCTAATGTCCTGGCCTTGTAACCGCAGGTCCCTTACGTGAGACCTCTTATCCTGTCCTCGTGACCTCATGTCCTCTGCTTGAGATATCCTCTCCTGTCCTCGTGACCTCAGATCCTCTTCTTGTGACCTCTGGTCCTGATCTTGCACTTCAGTGGCCGATAAAATGACCATGACATATATACACGCACACGCAAATACAAACACAAACACAGAATCATATTGAACAAAAATAGCTAAATCACATAAAAGATCATCATAACCACGCTGGTAGTATAATCTGATCAGATGAAAAATTATCAAAATGACATCATCATCGTCATCGTCATCACCATCGTCATCATCATCAACGTCATCATCGTCATCATCATCATCATCATCATCATCCAGTGGTTCGACCTTTGCCTATTCCCTCATGGTAACCTTTCAAAATCTATCTCTACTACAAGTCGGCTGATCGGGCACGTAACAGTAACTGTAACAGATAGAAAAGTGTGCTGACAATCTTATAAGCGCGGTCGAATACAGGATCAGAGCCTGGGATCACGGTTCGTTATAGTAGGGGACAGACTGACCACCTATCCCTCCGAGCTCTAACGCCTGAAATGTATGAGGGTCCGAACAAGACACCCAGAGTAGGTTCTTGCTACAGGACTTCCTTTTGTGACAAGCCCGATGTCCTGTCTCTGTTACTGTCGTGTGAACATCGTTTGTCACATCCGGAATTCATCTGCTTTGCGGTGTACTCGTCTCCGCTTCCTCGGTACACCTCCCTGCGTAATTATCTTTCCAGGATTAAAAGTTGAACACCAGTCTTCCAATGGATTCACAACCAATTACGTTATTAACTGATTCCGTGCAAAACAAAAAATAGATGGGGACCAGAGATGGTACACAATCAAATGAACAAGTATTATAATGGGAATTTCCGTTGATTGAGCATTGAAATTGTGGAAGATGCCACGAAACAAACCAAAAAATACAATGACCCTAGTATGTCGATATAATGTCCTTCTGTCCAAATGGGAGGTCACATAAAGTTAGTTGCATATAATATACAGCATTATTTGGCTGATTGTGATGTGATTGCTGGGCTAATTTTACGCTCAGTAGTTTTGCCATTGCTTCCTGAACGACCGGCACATTGTACGGAAATACTAACGCAAGGCAGTTTGTACCAAATCGCCCGAGCCGTGTTTCAAACGCGGTATGCGGGATTACGAAATGGGATTCGTAACGCCTTCGCCACAGAGCCGTCTGAGGTCACATTATACGATATATACAGGGTGTTTGTAAAGTCTCACTACACTTTATATGTAGAAATATTTGAAAAATGAAGCACATAACATCATCAACAAACATATGCTCCACAGTCCGTCGTGAAGCAATGAATGGCTGCATCTGCTGGAGTACTTCTTTGCACTCCAAACAGAAAGGCGTTATCAACGGAAGATTGCATTTTTTTTTTTAAATTATTTTGCTAACAAGTGTTTCCAAATGGAGGTCGATACACACGGATGATTGTGTAAAGATTTATAGCAAGATGTCCCCATAAACAACCTCCTCATCGAATTACGTTTATAAATTTGTTGAATAAGTTATAATGAATACTTCATTGATACCTTCAGTTGCTCTAAATCAGCGTTAGACCATAGCAGTGACTGCTGTAACTAATTTAATAATTCTTTTAGCACATTTTTTTTATGACAGTTACTTAATTTTTCAAATTTGTTCTACTTACACAGTGTTGTGAGACTTTACAAACACCCAGTATTAGCCTTCGACACTTCAGTTTAAAGTCAAAAAGTCAATGTCATATTACACGACTAAAGACACATTGGACATATGGTGCGAGACTCATATTTTTCTAGACCAATCGAGACTCGTTGGGTGATGTGGTTACTATTACGCCTGCCGTCTTTACTTCCCAAGACATGCTCGGTACCAATTTTAGGCTGGATCGACCTGTGAACCCCGGTCAATTTTTAAATATCCCAATTCGAGCAGCTGCGGCTGGAGCACATAACCACCTGGTCGGCAGACAAGAAGAGTCTGGCTACTTCACCAGCGAGGTTCCCCATGTTAGTACAGTGCACACCGCTAAATTTAGATGTAGCGAATTTATTTTTGTGAATAACAATATTGTATTGTACACTGTAAATGCATTACCATGTGCTTGAACTCAAGGAATTTCTGATAAGAAGAAGTTGTTTCTTTGGTCACACGTGAGTTTGCCTTATCAATTATGCACTGTAGTATCATCCGTATATTGTTTTATTCCCTATCACATGATCTTCCCAGCCTTATCTCGTTCATATTATTGTCTGTCACGTCATATTATCTTCCCTGTCTTATCTGGTTCATATTATTATCTGTTTGTCATATTATCTTCCCTGTCTTATCTGGTTCATATTATTATCTGTTTGTCATATTATCTTCCCTACTTTACCTGGTTCCTATTATTATCTGCCTCCTCATATTATCTTCCCCGCCGTATCTGGTTCATATTATTATCTGCTCCGTCATATCTTCATCGCCATATCTGGTTCATATTATTGTCTGTCCCGCCATATTATCTTCCCTGCTTTATCTGGTCCATATTATTGTCGGTCCTGTCATATTATCTTTCCTGTCTTACATTCCCCTTCTTACTATATGTCTCTTTTAATCACGCACATCTTATTGCGTAACACTTCGGACTCTGTTAATGGTATTCGCTAATGCGTGTTGGGATCTGACCAAGGGACATAAACTCCCTTGAGAGCCGCACATTTTACAATTATTGATGAAGTCTGCGACGAGTTTATCATAACTTGATCGCATTTGTGTCCCTTTTTTTCTCCTGTGGATCTATCTGTCTGTCTGTCCGTCCGTCTGTCTGTCTGTGTGTGTGTCTGTATGTCTGTCTGTCTGTCTGTCTGTCTGTCTGTCTGTCTGTCTGTCTGTCTGTCTCCTGTCTGTCTAAGTGACACGTTACATCCACCTTGGGTATTTATGATGCCCATGTTAAACATTGCCTCAACGAGCCATGTATTATTGATTATTTTTCATGCGTTTTAATACTTATAGTTCTTTTGTTGTTGAAGAATTGCTTCATAAGAGATGTTGAATGAAAGAATGTATAAGAAGAAATAGACAAGAAGGGTAGAATGTCATACGGGCCTGCGTGCCCAATTCTTAACCCTTTGAAAATAAAGATTTTCGTTCATTCGTTCGTTCGTTCGATCGATCTGTCCGTCCGTCCGTCCGTCCGTCCGTCCGTCCGCCCGCCTGCCCGCCTGCCTGTCTGTCATCGCATCTATCATCTAATCTAAAAATATCGTATATGTCTGTTTGATGCATGTCTACCCTATCATCTTGCCTATCATCTTATCTATAATGTCATCTATCATCTTATCGTATCTATCATCTTATCTTATCTATATGTCTGCATGATTTTCTCTCTCTCTCTCTCTCTCTCTCTCTCTCTCTCTCTCTCTCTCTCTCTCTCTCTCTCTCTCTCTCTCTCTCTCTCTCTCTCTCTCTCTCTCTCTCTCTCTGCGTGCGTGCGTTCGTTCGTTCGTTCTCTCATCATATTTTATATATGAAACCTCCTTCACACTATTCCGTTCGGTTCACGCGTGCAACTTGCCTTCTTGGCAGACAATAATTTGTAGAATGGAGGTATACCTCTACACAGTTCACAGCTTGGGCTGGGTTTATACATCACGTGTTGCCCATGCAGCATGATCTCACTCTCGACCTGCCTAGTTCACTCCAGAGGAAATGTAACACCAATACATCTGGAACAAGACAAACTGCAGAAGCTTCCGGATCTGCAAGGCAATGCTCTAACTGTCTGCCTGTCGGAGCTTCCATCCTAGACCAGTTGCCGACCAAGGCTTAGGGCCTGGTCTGCCCTGCCATGACATTTAGTCTTTAGGTTGCGTTTCCTCGCACTAAGGTAAGGCTTGTACCCTCCCAATTGCACTCCTCTGCCCGAAGCCGTTGGCAAAATGTTGAGTGTCGGGCTTGGTAAGCACCTGTAACAGTACAGCGAAGTGACGATGAACTATCAACAAGTCCAAGACGGTTCTGGCTTCATATTACTTTATTCAGAATCAAGCCAGATGTTGCCCAGTTCAATCATACGTCCATCTCGAAGGATGGGTCGTTCACAACTGACCTTGTTTCTACGATGCTCGTCATAGGACGAGCCACCCTAACTACCCCATATTATGGTGCTTGACCGTGCCCTACTTCCCTATTGACTATGCACACCTCGTTGCCCCTTCTTCCTATTCCTAACTCTGTTACATTTCCTCCCTTTCTTCAACCAAGACTTTTCCCTGAAAAGTCTTGATCCCACAACTCATTTACCCCACATCTATGACCCAAGACACTTAACCCAATAATTCCACACAATCAAAGTTACTTCTTCTTCATTTTATAAAGTCATAAGCAATTCCGCTTACCACCTGAACTTACTCAACTCCCAACTACAGAAATCATATACCCCTTACTCATTACACTTCTCTCTATCCCCACTATTTATCGTAGTGCCAGCCGCCACGACCTACAACAAACCATACTTCTTCTTCGTAATAAAATCCACATATATCATATCACAAAAGCTCATTCTTGTATATGTATCTATCGTATATCATAATATTTCTGCATTACAAGATCTTAGTTTTATACAACACATGACAACATATTTTCGGAATACTTTTTCTACTCTTCGTAAGCAATCCGCTTAAACCTTCTTATCACGATCTCAAAAAATTCAAAACGCCGTACTCTTCTGATACTACCTCAAACAGTATTACCTCCACATTACTACTTCTCCACTTTCAACCAACCTGAAATCACTTGCACACGATAGGAAGACAAAGAATCGGTGCGCACCGGAGATTTAAAGAAGTAGAACTCTTCCACACAAAAAACCACACTCACCTAAATCACACACACCTTTACCCCCCTATGTCATTTGAGACTTTATGTAATAAAGTCTAAAACAATTATATCTTCTACAGTACCACTTATTATGGTAACAGTTTACGCTGCTATCTACAGCATCAAATACCAACCATCAAAAATATTATTCACTCCTAAATGTCTATATATTACAGACACTACTAATTTTATGGCTATGAACCTTACCTCAACCTCGCATTGTAATGTCAACCACAAAACACATCCCGAGGACACAATTAAAAAGGTCCATTATCCCTCAAGACCTGTTCGAATATTATACACATCACCTCACTCAAAATTCTCTCTTAATGTCCATTTATTATGGGCATATCTACTAAAACCTCTACTTGTCAATTTATGCCGTTATCAACAGCAACCTAGTAACTCCGAACCTCCCCTTAAATGTCTATTTATTACAGACATCAGTAACTTCGGAATGTTAACCATCAAACACAACATCATAAATATTCACGTAATCTGACCATTATATACACTACTCCAGCAACCCACTTATTACCAGCTTCTTCATCCTATCTCAGAAGCTTATAACACCCAAAGGGATAAACATTAACATCATGCCAAGGCCATGGAACACAATGCCTCTCTAAAATCTTCCACCTCTCAATTCATAATTCATGCCGTAACCCACAGCAGCAAAAACACCACCACTGAACTCATGTCTGTGACTGCTTGCAATCAACGTTATTCTATTACAGTCCATATATCACGGACCCTCAAAAACCCCATGTCATTTTGTCTCCACAGTGACAATGTTCATTTCTCATTAACACACTTACACCCCTTTACTATTGTACTGCTATCCACAGTCTATCTAATCATTCTTCGGAGTCAAACATGGATTCAATTCATGTTTTATTATTTGTCTTCACACTGTCTATTACAGCACGTTACTGACTTCTTCTTCTATAATCTCGTGGCTCCATGTTCACTTCTGACCCCATGTCATTTACCCCACTGCTTTATTCACTTTAATCTTTTCTTCCCAATATGGCGTCTAATCCATATATCTTCCATTAACGCTCACTTAAATTCCCCATAACCCTTTTACTTGTGTAGTAACCCCGTATGGCATATGTTTCCACAACTTTGCAGCCCTTATATCATTGATTTATCAACGCTGACTATCACAGCAATCCCACCAACAGGGTATGCTTATTATTCAGAAAGAGAATGTGTCTCTCTACTAGTTCTCAGTAGTTTAATAACTCTTTTCTGAACGAAGGGTACTATATAAAGTCCCGTGTACTGGACAAAACCATAACTGTTTATAATTTAAACTTAACTTAACCAACACATTTATAAACTTTAACACACAAGACAATTCACTTAAATTATGAGTTAAGCGAAATAAAATCACAACAGGATGTCATACCCCCCAAGTTTTGAACTGTTTATCCCCAACAATAAAACATGCTTCAATTTAAATTAGAAGAAAATATCTAGTGTTACCTAACACTACTGGTCTCTTTTACGGACCAGTAGTTTGTACGCAAAAGACTAAAAACACAATAATCCTATTCCAAAATTAAATAGTAACAATCATTTTACAAGACCAAATCAAAAAATAATATCACATATCATACATATTCAATCAACATTGGTCTCTTATACTAACCAATGAAATACATATCTATTCACCCAAGTCATGCCTATTCCGTTATTCTTATAACATATTAAACAAAACAACTCAATGCATATATATATATATCTGTTACCTACAGACCAATTCGTGACTTAGAACAATATCTGTTCTCTCAACAAAAGTCATTAACCAACAATGACCGTACTATCTACCAATAGAACCTGTGGCTCGGCACACCAATTGTTTCCCTTGTATTTGTACCTAGAATTGCTACAACTACTTAATCATTACCGTTAACTACGGTATCTCCACCCTACTACGACCAGCAAAAAAACTTGTCTATTTACTATAGACCTCACCCATGCCTCTATCTACTGTACCAACAACTAATTCTACTTTTAAGTTTCTCGTCTACCCGACGCAATTAACTAACGTATCACTACTTTCCAACATCTCACCACAACTACTCTAAGCTATCCTCAAGTCTCTCCTAGCGTTCTTGCACCGCGATGATAGTTAAACCAGTCACACTTATCGGAACACGTTCTCCAACATTCATTTAACTAATCTTGTTTACCTCACTATCTTTCACTCCTCTTCCTATTTATCGGGATTCTTTCAGAAACAGCAAACCACACCACTTATTACTGACAACAGACCTCACTTTTCTCATTTCTCAGTATTAAGCATTCATGTTTCGACATGTCCCTGTCAACACTACTAAACATGTTTTATGAAACGTCATTCAGAATGTTAACTCTCTTTCCGTCATCCTGTCATACCATTATCATTAATTCTGTCTAACTTCAGATATTCCACACAAAAGACATCACAATTCTCTAATCATGTTCTTTCTACCTCTCAATTTTCGCATACTCTATGTTCCACGTTTTATCAACGTCACTTATCAGCCACTCTTCGCATATTCACACGTTATTCGTATTTTGTTTGCTCAGACAGTGATACACAACCTCGCTCTCATCTCACTACTACTCTCGCATCGCGACAACCTGACGTGTCCACCCTTATACTCACGCACGGACAACGCATAATCTGACGAATTACTCAACAGGACTTTCACAATTCAACTACTTTCTTACTTCATTCTCAACCATCATAATGCTACTATTCTCCGTCCTACTTAATTCTCAACGTCAAACTACTCTGACGGTCAATTACTCATTTATCCTATCTTAACCTCCTCATCACTTCATAATACTTCTTCGAGCTATGACATCCGCATTACCCAATCGTCATCACTATTCTATGACCACTTTATATCTCAAAATAACCTATGTAATACAAGACAATACTACATCAGTTCTCGACGTCACACATCACTTGCAATGATTCTCCACCATTTTCCACAGCAACAGCACATTTGAGTCGAAATTTGAGCCTCATCAAACTTGAATTACCCCAAGCTCAGTTACAAAATGCTCAAATCTGCTCGTATGGGTTATTTACATACAACCATGGTCTTACCGATTTCATGAGACTTCTAGCTTTTTCCAGCGACGCTTCAGCTGTTTGCTGTTGTTGTGTTCCACTTTCTACTAGGCAAACATCTTTCTTTTTGGAAGTATCTTTCTCTCTCTCTCTTGGTATTCGTCTCTTAGCCTTCCCTACTTTCCTGTCATATAAACTGGTATCTAGTTCTAAAGAGTCACCAACCAAAACTCTGTCCGTCTGTCCACCAGCAAGCCCACCGTATGAGGAAACATCACGCTTCGAGTCAGGATCTGTTCGTAGTGCAATCCTCTCATTCTCTGAATCATCAGTATCTGTAGTTGTTTCAGCAGCGTAGTATTTACTATAAAATGCGGCGGTAGAGGTAGAAATATCCTCTCCATAACCTGAACTCTCACACCTAATATTTCTACACCATTTAGGGATTAATTTAATGTCTATACCTGAGGAACTTGACATAGCAGTACCTCTATTAACAATCATACTATTCCTTTCCTTAATACTTTTCTTCACCCGTCTTTTAACATCTTTGGCACTTGTCTGTTTATCTTTCTTAATTTCAACCGTGTCTCCCTTAGTCAAGTAAGTTGGTTTTGACTGAATTTCTATTAAGTCAGTTTGACTTCCCTTCGTTACTTTGCTACCTGGACTTTTTTCTCTACTGTATCAACTGGTGTCTGCGTGTTTTCTTCTACCACCTCAATCACCTGTGTCTGAGTCTCTCTTTCTTGTCTGACACAAAAGACTGAAGATACCTCCTGACTACCCAAAATCTTATCTATGTTTCTTTCTCTGTTATTCAACTTTGCTACCGAATATCGCAGGTGTCTGATCTGAAACCAGTTCTCTCGCAAGGCCTTTGCGTTATCACTCTTTGAAGGCCAAAACCACTGTTTCTTTTTCTGACCATTACTAATTCTTATATGTCTCTGTGTCTCATTCTTATCTGCTTTCATATGTATATGGTTGACAACTTTAAAATTGTAACCACGCTGGTTATCATTTCTATTGGACTTGTCTACCTCAAAACGTCTCATACCTGTCTTGTGCTCTGTTCGTTCAAGCGTCTGCCTCTTTATCAATTCTATCATAGACGAAATTCTATCTACGTCCATTTTTAAGTCACCCATCAACTCTGTCACACGTCCTAACTTCCTATAAAAGATTTCCATAGTAGCTCACCACGCTTTTATGATATAAAGCCTTGTTGTTTTCAATACGTAGGCAGCTTTCCTATCGCTAGCACATACTCTGAAAAAGGTTACTCAAAGCCAAATCTTAAAAAAAATGCATCAGGTTTTCAATTCTTCAATTCTATCTTAAAACAAATAATTATACACATATGCCTACTCCTTAACTAATTTAAATTAAACTTCGCTTACTCAGCCAACATTGTCCTTCGGTTCTACACAAACGGACAGGCAATGACTTCCAGGATCTCTCAGGATGCTCGAGCAAAAACGTTCCCAAATCAGTGTCATTCCATATCACACACTGGGCAGAGAGGCATGATGGAGAAAGAAAATCCAGCGATACGACGACCTCACAGCAACGGTTAAGTTAACAGCCCCGATAATACAGCAACCTCAAGGCAGGCAGGCATCTTGGTTTCCAGCATAGTGACGCCCAAGGACTGCGGTTTCTGACAAGGCCTGGAACAATTGACTGCGTTCAAAGAGCAGCACCTCCCAACTTCACACGATTAGACATCGATCAGAGAGCAGCTTTTCTCGACAGTAGGCCCTCACCACGATCAGACTGCGATCAGAGAGCAGCTTTGGTCAGTTCCCTGAAACAACATTGTATGGCAGCGGCCCTGGTAGGTAGCCCGTTGAAACAACCGACAATGCAGGTAAAAAATGTAAAGCGGCGGCTATAACAAGCCTCTTGAAGTGAACAGTGTAAAGCGACGGCTATACCAAGCCTCTTGAAAATGATAAAAGTTCAGGCAACGGCTATGGTAACGAGCAGGCTGTGTGGCAACGATTCAGTCTACTTACTATGTATGGCGGAATGCAGAAGTCTTTGAAGTCCCTGCAACAGTGGGAGGTACGATCAGAAGTAGGTATCTCCATGTCGTCCGCCAAAATCAATCCCGTTAGCAAACCGCTCGAACAACAATGCCACAGTGCCCGGCGAGGACTTGACAGCGATAGCGGCTCTCACACACCAGTAAGGCTCGAAAACGATTTGAGAGCGGACTGGACTTCACCACCAGTAAGGCTCGAAAACGATTTGAGAGCGGACTGGACTTCACCACCAGTAAGGCTCGAAAACGATTTGAGAGCGGACTGGACTTCACCACCAGTAAGGCTCGAAAACGACCGAGAGCTGACACAGCGAAGCGGGCTTCACAACCGCATACATATTCTTGTAGAAACTTCTTGAAATCTGTTCAGCAGAGGTTTGATAACGTGCCAGTGTCAAAGGCACCGCATTTTCCCAACAAGCGCAGTATGAAGTAGTGGCTGTATCAGATATAGTGGCCCAGTTCCTCCGCTATGTACCGCGACAATTGAAGTTGTTCATCCTGGTCATTGGGCAACATTTCTTTACTGTAACAGTACAGCGAAGTGACGATGAACTATCAACAAGTCCAAGACGGTTCTGGCTTCATATTACTTTATTCAGAATCAAGCCAGATGTTGCCCAGTTCAATCATACGTCCATCTCGAAGGATGGGTCGTTCACAACTGACCTTGTTTCTACGATGCTCGTCATAGGACGAGCCACCCTAACTACCCCATATTATGGTGCTAGACCGTGCCCTACTTCCCTATTGACTATGCACACCTCGTTGCCCCTTCTTCCTATTCCTAACTCTGTTACACGCCGTCTATAATTTGGCGCTAACAGAAAGCATGTAGTATCGTCTACCGTTATACCGTAGCTCTGTCATATCAGACAAAGACCACAGTTCGTTACAGTGGTTGGCATATCCTTTACAGGATGTCGCAGTCAACATCAGCATTTGTTTTGAGGTTGTAATCTCTTAGCAAGTTTACGTTCAGTAGTAGGCCATTGTTTTCTTAACTACCGGGATCCATACCATTTAATAAAAACCAACGCAAGGTGGTGTGCTGCCAAATCGCCCGCAGTTGTGTTTCGAACACAAGTATGCGGGATTACGAACTGCGTCCGTAACACCTTCGCAACGAGCCGATACAGTAAACGACATAATATTCTTATAAAAACTAATCGTATACTGGAGGGTCTTAGTCAGGTATATGACTGGCTTAGTCAGATATGTCAGGTCTTAGTCGGATATAACTGAGCTACCGTATGACAATAGACGGTACTACCTGCTTCTGTTAGCGCCGAATGTTGGGCGGCGCTCACCAAACCCGATACCCCCCACATTGTGCCAACGGCTTCGGGTAGAAGAGCGTAATTGGGAAGGTACACGCCTTATCCCGGTGCGAGGAAATGCAATCTAAAGACTAAATGTCATGGCAGGGCAGACCAGGCCTTAAGCCTTGGTTGGTAACTGGTCTAGGATCGAAGCTCCGACAGGCGGACAGTTAAAGCATTGCTTTGCTGATCTGGCAGCTTTTGTAGCTTGTCTTGTTCCGGACGTATTGGTGTCACCTTTCCTCTGGAGTAGACTAGACAGGTCGAGAGAGGGATCATGCTGCATGGGCAACGCATGGTCTCTAATTTCGGCCATGCTTTGTGTTATGCTTTGCTTTATTGACTACTAGCTGACCCGGCCCGGCTTCGCCCAGACCTTGGTGGGGAGCATTTCATTTAATTCATATAAGTAGTCATATAAGTTCCCGTTCCCGTTACCGACTATCTGTCTGTCTGTCTGTCTGTCTGTCTGTCTGTCTGTCTGTCTGTCTGACCCGGCCCGGCATCGCCCAGCTCCTGGTGTGGAGCATCTCATTTAATTCATATAAGTAGTCATATAAGCTCCCGTTCCCGTTCCCGACTATCTATCTGTCTGTCTATCTGTCTGTCTGTCTGTCTGTCTGTCTGTCTGTCTGTCTGTCTGATCCGGCCCGGCTTCGCCCAGCCCCTGATGGGGAGCATCTAATTTAATTCATATAAGTAGTCATATAAGTTCCCGTTCCCGACTGTCTGTCTGTCTGTCTGTCGGTCGGTCTGTCTGTCTGTCTGTCTGTCTGTCCCTCCCTCTCTGTCTGTCTGTCTGTCTGTCTGTCTGTCTAATCATTTATTGGTTGCAGTTAGAACAACCTTAGATAAACGAAGACCAACTTACAAAAAGCATTAGAAAGAGCACTTGAAAGATCTTTACACCTTCCCCAACAATTAACTTTGGTAAATGGAGCAGCGGCAGCAGCAGCAGCAGAAGAAGAAAAAGGAGGAGTAGGAGCTGGGAGGAGGAAGAGGGAGGTGGAGGAGGGAGGAGTAGGAGGGAGGAGGAGGGAGGAGTAGGAGGGAGGAAGAGATAGGCGGAGAGAGGAGGAGGAGGGAAGAGGAAGGAGGAGGAGTAGTAGGGAGGAATAGGAGGGAGGATGAGAGATTAGGAGGAGGAGGAGGGAGGAGGAAGAAGGAGGAGGAGGGAGGAGGAGGGAGGAGGAGGAGGGGGAGGAGGAGGGAGAAGGAGGGAGGAGAAGAACGCAGGAGGAGGAGAGGGAGGAGGAGGGAGATGGATGGAGGAGGAGGAGGGAGGAGGCGGAGGGAGAAGGAGGAGGGAGGAGGAGGGGGGAGGAAGAGGGAGAAGGAGGAGGGAGTAGGAGGAGGGAGAAGGAGGGGGAGGGGGAGGAGGAGGAAGAGGGAGGAGGACGAAGAGGGAATAGGAGGGATGAGGAGGGAGGAGGAGGAGAGAGGATGAGGAGGGAGGAGGAGAAGGGAGGAGGAGGGATGAGGAGGAGGGGGGAGGAGGGGGAGGACGTAGGAGGAGGAGGAGGGAGGAGGAGGAGGGAGTAGGAGGAGAAGGGAGGAGGAAGGAAGCGGAGTGATTAGGAGGAGGGAGGAGGGTGAGGAGGCAGGAGGAGGAAGAGGGAGGAGGAGGAGAAGGGAGGAGGAAGAGAAAGAAGGAAGAGGATGAGGGAGAGGGAGGAGGGGAAGAGGAAGAGGGTAGGAGGTGGAGGAGGGGAGAGGAGGAGGAGGAGGATTATAACGCATATGCCTGTAGATTTAATAATGGCTGAAGGTGTTCCATGTCTTCTTAGAGTTGGCGACAGTGTAAAGAAATATAAAATCTTCAAACTTGATAGAGATAAGGTAACTATTATTTATTTATTCTTTAAGCATAAAAAGATGAGTTACAATGTTATGCATTATGCATTATTTTTATGAAAACTTTGAAAATGCCTTAAAGATTGTATCACTATTTATTATAACTCATATGCCGGTATATAACTATAGACAAAGAGTTTATAAATCTTTGAAAACGATGCAACAATATGACTATAAGTTATACAGAAAAGTTATGTCCCTTGAAATAACTTTTACAGAGTTAAGTCCCCTCGCTGTATATAAATTACAATGTAAAATAAAAAATTAAATAATATTAAGTAAGCAGCCGATTTCACACTAAAAAAAATACCACAGTGGGCTGCGCTGGAATGAAAGGAAGACGTGTAGAAAATTTCATCTCAATCGGATCGGCCGTTCGCGAACGCATAAAGGACATACAGACATACCCACACACATCCTGTTTTATATATAAGATACAAAGGCTTTTGATAGTTAGACATGTCAACATGGTGGATATGCTTGCAGATCTACAAATTTATGGGAAAGACATTAGACTTATAAAAAACATATATTGGAAACAACAAGCTGCAATAAAGATTGATAATGAAGTGGGACAGTATCAGCCAATTAAGAGAGGTGTTAGGCAGGGATGTGTGATGTCTCCAGATCTTTTTTCCCTATACAGTGAAAATATTTTCAGAAATGTAGAGGATATAAATGGAATCAACATTGGAGGACGAAACATCAATAACATTAGATATGCAGATGATACAGTATTAATTGCAGACAATGCGCAGGACCTGCAACAATTAGTAGATGCGGTTGTTGTACACAGTGAGCAACTGGGGTTAGAATTAAATTGTAAAAAGACTCAGGTTATGGTCGTCACTAGGAAGGAAGAAGTGCCACAATGTAATATACAAGTACATGGAAATATTCTTCAACAAGTGAATCGGTACAATTATCTTGGAACAGTCATAACATCTGATGGGAGATGCCTTGAAGAGATTAGAACAAGAATCGCCATGGCAAAAGTAGCCTTTAGCAAGATGAAAAACATTCTGACCAATAAAAAGATGTCAATTGAAACGAGAAAAAGAGTGTTGAGGTGCTACATAGAGCCTGTTCTTTTGTATGGATGTGAAACTTGGACAATGAGCAGTCAAGCTGAAAAACATCTGATGGCTGCAGAAATGTGGTTTCTGAGGAAAATGCAAAGAATTACATGGACAGACAGAAAAACCAATGACGAAGTACTACAGTAGACAAATGAACATCGTAAACTGAATAGAGAAATTAGACGTAGACAGTCAAATTTTTTTGGACATGTTATGAGAAGAAATGGATTGGAGAACTTGGTGACAACTGGCAAGATCGAAGGGAACAGACCAAGAGGAAGACCGAGAGGAAAATACCTGGATGGCTTGGCCACATGGCATGGACGAGACAGGAACACTGAGCTGATCCACGACACTGGTGATCGAGTGAAATGGCGAGTCATGACCGCCCACGCTTTCCGGCATGGCACATGGTTGATTGATTGATTTGTGTTATGTAGAGATAACCCCACTTTGCAAACTATCGTCTGTCAAGACGACAAGGTGCCAGTCAGTCAGTCAGTCAGTCAGTCAGTCAGTCAGTCATACTGGAGGGTAAGGTGAGCGAGCAAGAGGTAGACAACGATACAAGTGGGAAGATAACTTCAAGAGTTGGACGAGCAGTCTATATTCAGGTGTTTCCCGTGTAAACATACATTAATTTAAAAAATACTTTGCTTGAAATGGTCGTTAATACAGACTACTAGGCAATGCTAGGTAATTTGTCTTATAACTCCTGTATGTGAAAGATCCTTTTTCTTGCATATTTGAATCCCCCGTTCAATTTTACATAAATATGAAGAGTTTCAACATTGCAGGTGTTTGCAGACGTTCAGGACAAAATATTTAGTTAATTTAGTGACATGGCCACGGCCGTCATACTCAAAATTGAAGATTGCGGCGCCCATACAATAAACTATAGCGGACCTGTATTTATTTACAATTAGAACTGGTAATTTAAGTACTAACATTAAACAGAATACAAGTGTCATGTGTAGCAGTAATGTATCTGTGTACTTGCATAATATTTCAGCATTTTACATGACTGAAAATACTTTTGAAAGCCAGTTTTCAGACCCGTCTGTAAACTTGTAAGGTGTTAATCTGTTAAGTAAGGAGTACTTTTTTTCTAAGCTGCGCTGCAGCACTTAATTATTTAAATTTAAATACAGTACTGAAAATAAGTTACATGTTTTAAATAAATTAGTATTTAATTTTAATTGCTGACTATTAATTAATCATTAGATACAGAACAGTGTGCTGTAATTGTAGAGCAGAAGTAGAAATCAATTTTTAGTGAACAGTTAATTATTTAATATTTTAATTTTTTATTATCTAATATCTTAATAATTAATTAACTGCTGCTTAATTTATGCAGCAGTTGCAAACTTACTTACTTACATTAATGCATGATATTTAATCAACAAAAGAAAGCTGTTGCAATGCAGTTAGTACATTAAGACAATATGAAAAATTTTCATGAATTATTCTTTCACTAACGACGAACATTTCCATCCATCCATCCATCACGTGCCATGTCGGTAAGCGTGGGCGGTCATGTTTTGCCATCTCACTCGATCACCAGAGTCGTGGATCAGCTCCGTGTTTCTGTCTCGACCATGCCATGAGGCCAAGCCATCCAGGTATTTGCTTCTAGGTCTTCCTCTTGGTCATTCCTCTTGGTCTGTTCTCTTCGATCTTAAAAGTCAAGTGCAATGAAGTTGATCCTCTCATTCCTCTCGAAATTCTATCGAAAGAGGAATGTGACCTTCACTTTCCTGTTACCAAAATCCAAATCATAAGTAGAAACCCCATTTTAAAATATTCTCTGTATATGCAAATACTAATAATAATCATCATCAAGTGCCGGCTGGCGTAGGCGTTCATGGCTTTCCACAGATCTCGGTCTTTGGTGTTCTGGATCCTAATACTAAATTATATTATACACCTGCGTTATACACCTGAGAGAAGTGAGGAGTCTCGTTCATGCCAACGAACCAGGCAAGCTAATACAGGAAAGTACTCTTACTAATAATTTACATATATTTAAAAAATTAGTTGTGAAACATAAAAAGCAATTAACCAAAGAATGGCCATCACTTGTGACACTCTTTCTTGAACCATTTCCTGTGACATTCAAGATTCTGCCTGTCACACCTACTTTGCCACAGCCTGTGTCAATTTGATAAAACAATTCAGGTGCACACCTTCCTGTGGTGAGTTTCTATATATTTGAATAACGAAGACACAAACAATAGATTGCACGATTTATTGCCTGGCATATTTCACTGCATCTCGTCAGGTAGATACTGCAGAAATCAAATACTTACGTGAATTAACTAGATAAATCCTTCAAACTGAAATATACACATGTTCGCACAGTAATGTCGATTGTCTACCACGGTAATTTTAAACTGACTAACATGTCTTTCTGCTTGCACAAGGACGGCTTACGAAGGTTGATTATTATAGCTTCAGCAAACTTTAACAATCGACTACTTTGTGTGTTGAACAACACACGGAAGGCACTGTCTCTTTCAACCACGTGACCGCTCTCGAGCACATGTCTCCCGACCGATGAAGCCGGACTGTTCCGGTGTGTCGGCCTGCCTAGGCTACCATCTTCTGTGTGTAGTATCTTGTCCACCCAATTCGGAATGTGTAGCTATTAAAATTATGTACCGCCGACATTCAATTCAACTGTCTAAACAAGTCATATCGCCAAATTGACCGAGTGGCCATGGGCAGCCCACTTGGACCTATTCATCTCCTCGGAAGGTTAGCTGAATGAAATATTTCACTTGCCTCTTTTTTTTTCCTTTTGTACTGCGACAAATCTGAAAATATAAAAAATATAAAATTACACAGAGTAATGAAGCTTACATAAAAGAATAACGAAAAACACAGGACGTTTTAACTAGCTTCATCAGCAAACACATACCTACACAAAATACAATAAATAATCACAGAGAAGACCCTCCAGTGACTATATTGTTAATTAGGTCACGGCACATCCTATCGAAAAATAAAAAATACGTCAAGTTAGGCCTCGCCGCCCCGGACGCAATGATATATGGCACAAAGTTGTCCGTTTAAAAATAAACAAGCCACGGTAATAGAAGGCAGAATTTCTCAGTTTCCAATTTTAGGGCCGCGAGAATATCTGACTTATCTTCCTGGTATTAAATTACGTCACCATATAATTCATAACACCGCTTAGAATCAACGTACAGTCTTCGTTGAGATACCGTTGGATTCGTCTTGTCAAGCTCTACCTAACTGGTATGATTTCATAAGTAAAAACCCAATTTTTAAATATTGACCAAAATTGCTCAGTTGTTTCGGGATTTGAGGTTTGAAGATTGAGCACAATCCACACTACTGGCAACGCTGATCGTATTCCGGTACGAGCCTTGGACTTGTCCACGTCGGGTTGGAAGCACTCGACTCGAGCTTCGCTCTCGTTTGAGCTAGTCAGTAGTTTTTTTTTTTTTTTTTGCATATCCTTTTACAGGACATCGCTGTCAACAGCAGCATCTTTCAGCTGTCTGTTGATTTCTTGGCAAGATTACGATCAGTAGTTTGCCATTGCTTTCTGAGCGGCCGGCTCAGTATCCCGCAAGTCACCAGCGGGGGTCGAACCGCTCCCAGTTCTCTCCCGCTTCGAGACTCTGTGTGATAAACGGGATTACGGAGAAAGTGTTGTAACCCCTCAGCCAGAGAGACCGGCTAGTCAGTAGTGCATATCCCATATATACAAGAACTTTCAATTGTTATGTATTCTTGTTTGTCCTGTCGTCTGTACTTCTTTACTCCACTGTTATGAGCGCCAAACAATACATGTCTTTATTTACGAACTGACCTAGTGGCCCCAAATATTTATAATTATGAGCGTAGTACTGTGCTCAATACGCTTAGACTTGTAAAAAGGACTTACTTACTAAATATTGCAGGGTATCGGTATTAGTTCTGAAAGAGTCACAAAACTGAGAGGGAATACCAGGAGAACTTTCAATAAGATAACGGTGAGAACGATTAGTAGTAAGACTCTTCGCTGGTTGTTGAAGGAGGCAACGGAGCGCGTATGGGAATTTCCTGGGTGTAGTGATGTCTGTTCTTAGCTCAACTCAACTCAACTCAACTCAACTCAACTTACTTACTAAGAAACATATATGAAAATAAACGGAAATTCCCGTGCTGATCTAACTCCCCGTTCTATAAACCGACAAAGCTTCTGGCCAAATGCAATCTAGAAATAAACAAACTACAAAGGAAGCGAGCTTTTAGAGGAAACAGCATGGATGCAAAGTCCTATTTTATTTCAGAAATGCCAACGGTGAATGCATTCAATTGCAAACAATAAGGAATGGAATTTATTTCTTGAGCAGAATGAAAATCAATTGGAAATGCTGTTTTGTGTGGTCGTGATGACGGGAACATGCTGTTTGGATAGAATGGATGATTTCTGCGAAGATGTCGTAATAACTCAGATATGGGTGGGGTAGTGTAATAATTATGCAAGTTGAGTTAACTTAAGAACCAACAGCACACAATTCTGGACAATCTCAATCGTATTCCGTCCTCATCTGCAACAGCCAGCGAAGAGTCCCAATATTAATTTACCAGTAGCAGTCTGATTATGCGTCCGTCTGGCCTTCCCTCTGAGTGCCGGCCAGATCCTCTAGTCACTCCCTGCACCATCATTCTCTCCAAGCCGTGATGATCTACCAGTTCGTATGCAGTATACACGCGATTCCAAAGGGCCCCGACCACATCTACTGCAATACCCCACCATTTCAACTAGTAGTTTCTGCCGTACTTAAACAAGCAGGTGTAACAAAAGGTAAATTAACAAAAGGTACATAGGAGGAGACAGCAAGAGCTACAAAAACAGATCTAAAAATATGCAAACAGATCGTCTGGATAATATGTAGAAAATAACACCAACAACAGTTAATTAGCTATAGAGGACAACATAGCCAACAGCACAGATACAAGCTTTAAAAAAAAAAACAACAACAAAACCTAGCACCGAGGACAATGAAACAAACGGCATAAACAATTAGGAACGCGTGTTCTTAAACATCCGGTGTGCTGATACCGATGTAAGGGGTTCAATCCCACACCGGACAGTTGGACTAAAAATTTGACCTATCGTCCTTGTGTTGCGTATCCCTTACGGGACGTTGCAGTCAACACCAGCATTTTCAGCTGCTGTTTATGTACTAGGCAAGTGTTAGGTTCAGTAGTATGCCATTGCTTTCTGAATGACCGCCCCCTATACCTTTTTCGAAAAAACCAGCACGCCTTGACCCCGGAACGTTAATAACAAGTACATCTGAAGTCGGGGTGGGTTCGCCTGATGGCAAGGGACAATATTAATAGGTAAAACTAATTCACACGCAAAATTCCGGCCAGTGCACTAGAAGTAGAAGCAAATTGATTGTCTACGCTTGAGTTCAAATGAAAGGAACGCAACAACAAAAACCCACATCCAGCTCTGAGATCTGTTCATCCCCGTAATCTGGCACCGGAGATAGTTCGGGGAAGGAACATTAAGGAACCAGGAAGCTAATCCTCTCATTGCACACGATTCAATAGACACCAGCCACTGAAACATTTCGGAAGCGAGGAAGCAAATCGATTTCGCAGAGCTGGACGAATCTCTACAACAAAATCATTTAACATAACTTATGAAACGGCAAGGACTTCAATAAAAGCGTCTTTCATAGAACAATGAACAAAAGGCCACCCAGCGACATGACACTGGATGCTTGTCATTACCTTTCAGAATAGGATCATGTTGTCATCTACTGATTGAGAACTGGAAGAAAACAAATTTATATATTTTCCACTTTATAATTTCACAATTGTTCGTTGGATCACAGAGAAAGATAAAACCAGCATGTGAGGTCAGCATGGCCGAATGGGTGAGATCGCTCGTTCTTAAACACCCGGTGTACTGATGTCGAGGTAGCGGGTTCAACCCATACATCGGTCAGTTGAACTAACATGTTGTCTTCCCGTCCTTGTCTTGGGGACGTCAATTACAAGTACCTCTGAAGTTGACGTGGGTTCGCCTGATGGCGAGGGACACTGGTAATAGGGAAAGCTAATCTCCAAGCTAATTAAAAGATATGACGTCAACCAATTTCTTTTTATTAAAAAAAAAGAAAGAGATGTAAAGGTGACAGGATCGACACAAAACCACAACCTTCGGAGCGCGAGACGTCTCTTCATTAAAAAAATAATAATAATAATAAATGTGCGGAAATGACATGAACCTGAAACTAAAGCTTTTATTTTGGTTATAGAGGTGGAGATGTGCATGCGAACTGTGAAGACAAAGGAGGACATCGCGGTGGAGTCATATTGCGTAGACCGTCTGGACATCTCCACTTCAACGGTCATCTCATACACGATTAGTCTGTTATCAACAAATATCATGGACATCTTTCCTGTATCTATCAGTTCGATCAAACTACGGTCACGTTTAGCATTCAAACTTCCGTCCGTCCAGCTAGAAAGTCAATGGTTGTTTTTTGCAAAATAGGAAAGATACTGACCAATGAAAAGATGTCGATTGCAACGAGAAAGTGTTGAAGTGCTACATAGAGCCTTTACTTTTGAATGGATATGAAACGTTGACAATGAGCAGACAAGCTGAAAAACATATGATGGCAGAAAGAAATGTGGTTTCTGGGGAAAATGCAAAAAAGACCATGGACAGATAGAGAAATCAATGTGCAAGTCCTACAAGAGGCAAATGGAAACATTAAACTTATTTACAGAAATTAAACGTAGACAGTAAAGATATTATAGGCACGTTGTGAGAAGAAATAAACTGGATAACTTGGTGACAACTGGCAAGATTGCTGGGGGACAGAACAAAGGGACGGCAGATAAGTAAATATATGAGTGGGTTGGCCACGTGGTATGTTCGAGACAAGAACACAGAGCTGATCCACGACTCTGGTGATCGTGCGAGATGGCGAAACATCACCGCCCACGCTTAGCGGCATGGCGCATCATGGTGATGATGATGACTCAGTTATTAAAAAAATACCGTGGTGAACCTGGTTTTTGCATAATGAACATTCCGTGTGTGTTATATACTTGTATCCCCACATCGTGTACCTAACCTAGGGCAAGCTGCCTACTCTGTAATGTCTACACCTGAACTCATATGAACTCCTTACAGCCTTGACTACTAAACGTAGGCTTCTCCTTTACTTCTATTCTGTAGTGTAGACTGTGACCACGAGTAAGAATTAGAAGAGGAGGGCGAGGACGACGAAGATGAGAATAAAGAGAAGGAAACTGGCGAGGAAGAAGCAGAAGAAAATAAAGAGGATAATGATCGGAAGGAAGGTGGAAGATATGACAAATTAAATGGTAGAAGGAAGGACGAATGGAATAAATGAAAGATGAAAAAAAAATGGTGGATGGAAGGTAGAATTGATGAAAGGAAGAAAGTGGGAAAGGTACGAATATGAAGGTTCGAAGGATTAATAGATGGATGGAAGGATGGATAGAAGAAAGGTGTAAGTAAGGAAGGAAAGAAAGATGAAAGGAAGGAAGGATGGAATTAATGAGTCATTGATGGATGGATTGAAGGAAAGAGTGAAGGAAGAATGGAAGAAAGGGTAACTTTAAGGAAGGGGGGATATGGAGTTAGGGATGTGTGGGTGAAAGGAAGGATAAAAATGATGAAAGTCGTAAAGAAAGAATGGATGGAAAAATGAAAGGAAGAAAGGATGGATGGCGGAATGAAAGAATGATTGATCTACTCTGTTGGTCTAACAAACAACATTGCTACCAATATCTTGCGGGTGTTTTCCATTTCAACACCGCTAACACAATTCACGACAATGGTTGGGTAATTGAAGCAAATTTTCCCCGAGTAAACTGCTCTCTGTGTAATTCACCTCACATCAACGTGCACTTTACTATCGTATTTTCACGTCATTACACTGGACAAACCCCAAGCGAAATAAATGCGTAAGTACTGCATAGCATTGACAAAACGGTTATGCGGACATCCAATGGGAAGTGAGTATTCATCTTTTATTTCTTGGCGTTAGTGATCACAGCCTTCTGTCTGTTGTGCTGAGAATCATTTCTGAAACCGACATTTATCCGCTCCATGTTGTCAAACTGTCCAGCATCTTCTCTCCCTGCCTCTCTTCCCCTCCAGCTGTACCGTTGTGACGACATACTCCAGCTTTTCCCTTCTCATGACATTTCCAAAGACTGTACACTGTCGTTTTCGGATGTCAGTAACCTGTTCTCTTTGTGAGTTAACTTCATTCAAGATATTTTCATTGTTCTGTCTAGTTAGTTAGTTAGTTAGGTTCCAACTTCACAGCAACGGGTCGTCCCCATATTGCTCCGTTCCTATGCCAGTGAATATCACACAAAATGCTCCTCACTGCCCCATGTGAACAATGGAATAGACAGGAGTGTCGGCAAGCTAACAGCCCGCACAGGTTCTCTGCATAATGCCGCCGCCAGAAAGCCAACACAAAATTCCTCCACGAAAAATACAGTTCATCGTCGATGGAAACGGCAGTCACCAGAAAGACTTCATTGACCCGGGTTTTATCTCATATGGCTCGGTCTCTTTCTGCAAGGCGACCCACCGAAAGCGCCACACAAAGCACGAACTCCGCAGCTACAGCGATGACTCCCAGGAGTCTCCTGAAAAATGCACTCGTGAACCGAAAAGGCAAACCAATCAATCCAGCAACAGCCGGTCGTCATCGTTCCGAACATGCAGTTCACGCTAAAAACAACTGCGGACAAATGCAAAAGCATTCCACGTGAAATTCACAGCTCACAGTGTCGCGCCACGCACTCACTCAATAACAGGGCGAAGGAACCATAGCCTCCTTAGTCGCCTCTTAATATTCTTTGATCCCCCGTATGGGCCCCGGCAACACACGGGCGTCATTGTTCTGTCTATCCGTCCAAAGTGTTCTAATCATTCTTCTATAGAACCACATCTCCGCAGCTTCCACATAACTCCTTACTTGTCTGATAATTGTCCATTATTCACTTCCGTGCATCAGGATTGATTCAATATAGCTCTTAAGAACGCTTGTTCTCACTACGTTCGCCGAAGTTAAATTGCAGAGAATATTCTTTCATCTTGTGGAATGCTGCCTTCACTTGGCATTTTCTGCATTTAACTTCCTTAATACGTATTCAGTTCGCTGCTATTTGTCCAGTATGTCGATTCGACCATTACCTCCTACCCCGTTCAACCTCAGAAGAGAAGTTATATCAGTGTCCATCATCTGGCTCAAACTCATAATCCTGTGACGGAGTCAGCCATATTGCGGATATTAATTTGAAGGTGATTGTTGTGCAAAGAGGGTAATGGCGATCTGCCATTATTAAAGTATCCAATCACTTAAATGCCGGTCTCCGTGGCAGAGGAATTGCGGACGTGGTTCGTAATCCCGTATACCCGCGTTCGAAACACAGCTGAGTGCGATTTGGCAGCAGACCGCATTGCGTTGGTTTTGCGTTCGTATCGGTGCCGGTCGTTCAGAAAGCAATGGCAAACAACTGAATGTAAAATTTGACAAGAAATCACAGTGGCAGAAATGCTAATGTTGACTGCGATGTCCTGTAGAAAGGACACGCAAAATAGAATTGTTAAAAAATTTAAATCACTTAAATAGTCGGTATTAAAGGGATGCTAATCAATAAAATTAAGATTATGTGCCACAGTGGTTAATGCCCTTGTTTATTAAGTCGGTCTTCTTATCCTGCCCTATATTATCTAATGGAGCATAAGCGGTCAACCAACTTAAGCCAAACAATAATTGTTATTGTTATCTCCTGTAGCTCCCTCAATGTTGTGCGTTCATCCGGAGTTTTTTTTCCCGGATGTGATTGCGTTGTGCCTGTTTACAGCAGAGCTGCGTTCTTGCGCCGCTAGGCCGACACATCCGACTTCTGCGGGCATTTGTTGACCGGGTTAACCTTCCCGGGTACGTATATTATTCATCTCTGTCTGGAATTCTTCTCTCCGTGTATTTCGGTCTCCCTCTTTTTCGCCTGCTGTATGGGTTTCAGAGACAAAACTTTCTCATTGTACTATTATGTCTATGTCCATAATTAGGACGCTGTTATTGTAGATTAAGTAATATCAGTGCCTTGTATTCATCATCATCCAGTGCCTTGCCGGTTGGCGTGGGCGACCATGCTTCTCCATAAACTGCGATCGTGCTCTGGTCAAGCTTACACGTCAAATAATCGTGTTGAGGCAAAGCTAACACGTCTTTATTGTTATTGGTGATCGTGTTCTGGTAAAGCTTACACGTCCTTATTGTTATTGGTGATCGTGTTCTGGTAAAGCTTACACGTCCTTATTGTTATTGGTGATCGTGTTCTGGTAAAGCTTACACGTCCTTATTGTTATTGGTGATCGTGTTCTGGTAAAGATTACACGCCCAATGATCGTGTTCTGGTCAAGCTTACACGTCCCTTATTGTTATTGGTAATCGTGTTCTGGTAAATATTACACGCCCAATGATCGTGTTCTGGTAAAGCTTACACGCTTAATGATCGTGTTCTGGTAAAGATTACACGCTCAATGATCGTGTTCTGGTAAAGCTTACACGCCCAATGATCGTGTTCTGGTAAAGATTACACGCCCAATGATCGTGTTCTGGTAAAGCTTACACGCTTAATGATCGAGTTCTGGTGAAGATTACACGCCCAATGATCGTGTTCTGGTAAGGCTGACCCTCTACTTCCCGTTGTTTGGTGATTTATTCATTTTAGTTATGCTATTATCACAATTTGTATGTGTGTGCCCAGTCCAGTGCGTCTTTTCTTCACATATTAATTTCACCTCTTGTTTTCACCTTTTGATTTCACAACTTGATTTCACCACTTGATTTCACCGCTTGATTTCACTTCTTAATTTCGCCTCTTAATGTCACCCCTTTTTTGCGCTCGCTAGCTCGCTTTGAACTCAGGCGTAGTCCATACACAATACTGCTGGTAGTGCTGGACTGAATTTTGCGTGTGAATTAGCTTTCCCTATTAACAGTGTCCCACGCCATCAGGCGAATCCGCTCTGACTTCAGGGGTACTTGTAATTTAAGTCCTCAAGTCAATGACCATAGGTCAACATTTTAGTCCAACTGTTCGGTGCAGGAGTTGAACCCCTTACCTCAGCATCAGCACACCGTATGTTTAAGAACACGCGTTCTTATCCATTCGGCCATGCTGACCTAATTTCGCCTCTTGATTTCACCTCTTGATTACACCTCTCAATTTCACCTCTTAATTTCCCCCCGAAATTTTACCTCTCAATTTCAGCTCTTAATTTCACCTCTTAGTTTCACCTCTTAATTTCGCCTCTTAGTTTCATCTCTTATTTTCCTTTCTTAATTTCCCCTCTTAATTTCACCTCTTAAGTACACTTCTTAATTCGCTAGAATCTGTCAAGTTCTCTTCCTATGCTCCACAATAACTAATTAATTGCCATGGGATGATAAATCGTCTTAAGCGACTCCCCGTATCACATGGGCTTATATACAGCTGTTTTTCCTGTGCATCCCCCTTTGATTTGATATATAATACATGTCTATTATCATTTTAACAAAAGTAATAACTGTGACACACCTCTACTTCCCACTTTCCGCCATATATGTTAGTTAGGTCCAAATCTACTCGTTGTTTGGCACAGAATCTGTTAATGACACGCCCACACTAATTTGTGTACTTCTCTTCTGCGCAGGCGCCAGTTAGTGCATGCTTGTAGTGTATTACTAATTGCCTTAGTCGCTCTCCACACTGCACTATTGATTCAACTTTAGAGTTAAATATTATAGTTTTGCTACTACGTTGTAATTTGTTTTGACCTTCACAAATTTGCTGGCGCTGTGAAAGCGCACCCTGCCTATCTTGTCCATATTTCTATCTGTTCCCCAGTTCTAGCCTACATTGATATCTAGGCAGGTGTGTGTGCTTACAACCTCTATAACAGATTAACCGCTAAGGGCTTACATGTCGCCGAAATGTTGCCATTTTGTTATAATACAACATGTCTGGTGCCATATTAACTTTTAACCCATAACTGTGACACACTATAGTTCCCATTTTCCGTCTTTCATTTGTGTTTGATCCAAACCTATTTTTTGCTTGGCACAGAATCTGTTGAGTTTTCATCAAGGAAGATCGGTTTATCAAAGCCCATTCGAGCTCCTCTAGAAGGGAGAACCTGAACATTATTCATACATTTATACATCATTCATATTCATACATAACACACAGAACAACGCAGCAGAAATTGCTGATCTTTTGACAAACGAGCCGATTGTGACAGATTTGCCATACTAAAAGACAAATATGGTGTAAACATAAATACACGACATGGCAACATGAAACAAATGGTGGAAAGTCTAAACAAAGCAATAATACAGGCGGCCACTGAGTCCATTCCAAGAGGAGCGAGGAGAAATTACAAACCATACTGGACTGAAGAACTACAAATTTTGGAGGTCAAAGTTGGAGATGCCAGGAATACAGCAGAGAGAGAATAGAATCGTGTGTATACTGCAGAAGAATAGATAGATCTTCAGGACTTGAAGACAACGGTGCTGCAGGGAGTGACCAGAGGATCTGGCCAAAACTCAAATCTCCGAGGAAAGGCCAGACGGACATATAATCAGACTGCTACTGGTACCATTAGTATTGGGACTATTCGCTCGCTATTGTAAATGAGGACTGAGCACGTCTGGAAATGTCCCGAGTGCCGCGATCTCGGTTCTTGACACAACTCAACTCAACTCCTCTCAATTCAAATCCTCTCAACTCAGCTCAACTACTCTCAACTCAACTACTCACAACTCAGCTCATCTCTTCTCAACTCAACTACTGTCAACTAAAACCAACTCCTCTCAACACAACTTAGCTAAACACCCCCATCTCAACTACTCTTAGCACAACTGCTCTCAACTTAACTAATCTCAACTCAACTCAAGTCCTCTCAACTCAACTCAACTCCTTTTAACTCATCTCAACTCCTTTCAACTCAATTCCTCTCAACTCAATTCAACGCAACTCAGCTCAACTCTTCTCATACATGATGATCATGGGGACGTGTAATATTACTTGGCGCCAATGGTTATAGGGAAATACACCCCCTTTCTTCTGCTTAACCGGCTCTGTGTGGATGGTGTTACGAATGTAATATGTAATCCCTCATACCGCGTTCGAAACATAGCTGCGGGTGATTTGGAAGCAGACCGCTTTGTGTTGATTTCCATACAACGGTATTAGCCCCGGTTGTTCAGAAAGCAATGGGAAACTACTGAACGTAAACTTGCCCAGAAATCACAAACAGCCAATTATTCTATAGTTGACTGCGACGTCCTGTAAAGGGTATGCAACCAACTTTAACTTCTTGATGAAATCGATCCCGGTACCATCTGAGCATACCACTGTAACCTTTCAGCCACGGCGTCCCCTATCAATCAAACAGGTAGAAGTACATATGCCACATGGCAGGATAATGATGATTGGTTACACGGCTGCCAGCCAACAAACATCTGTCGTTTTTTTTTTTTTAATTTCTTTTCCTCCGCAACGGTTCAGAATCACTCATGCATATCTTGTAAGTGTCAATAATGCCGCGTGTTTCACAGTCGCTTTGTGTGCATTGTGTGCGTGTGTATGTGTCATTTGCGGTCAGCTGAGAGTGAATAAAGAAAGAACCCCGGGGGAATTAATTACTGGGGAGGTAAATTATAGGTACAGCCAACCGGCGGAAAATGGGAGCGGGACAAAGAACAGGTCATCAGTAGAAGTAGCTCTTTCACAGCAGGCTTTTGGGGAATTTGTATCCGGCACGCAGGCAGACAAGCGTGCAGACAGACTCGGGAGACAGACTATGCAGACAAATTAGGCAGAGTGACATACCAGGCAGTCAGAGACTTGCGGATAGATTAGCAGAGTTACATACTAAGAAGAAATTCAGACTATGTGAAGAGATTGGGAAAATAGACAGATTAAACAGACAGGCTTAATAGTCAAACGGGCATACAGTCTAGGCAGATTAATAGACAGATAAGTGGCAGTTAGGTAGGTATCACGATAAGTGGGAAGGTAGCACCTGTATATGTTCACTATATAAGGAGAAATGGTGTGGGGTCTTTACACGACCATGTCCTACGCCCCATCAAAATGGGCCCCATACAATTTTCTGTGAGGGAAATGGGACGAGAAAGGCAACCGACCACCTCACCTTATATGTTGCGGGCTTACAATTCACATTCCAGTTGTTGTATTTGCTATGGAAAAACCTTTACGCTGACCTATTTCATGAGGCATGATTTTGTTTAGAGGCAAATAGAATGGCTTCAGACAAGGTTGTGTAAAGTCTCCGGATTTATTCTCATTGTACAGTGAACATATAATGGGGTCTACAGAAAATAAGTCAGGGATCCCGGTTGGTGGACATAATATACCTTATGTTAAGCTAATGACGCCGTCTTTTTAGCAGCAAGTCTGAAGGAACTACAGGAAATGATAGATACAGTAGTTGTAGAAAGAGAAAAAAAAATGGGCCTTAGTTTGAATAATAGAAAGACAGAAATCGTGGTGATATCAAACAAACAGATTGTGACTAAATGTGCAATTAGCGTAAATGACGTTATTTGGGGCAAGTTGATAGCATCAGATGGAAGGTGCAGAACTAAACTTTTAAAACCTTTACACAAAATGTTCTTCATTTAATAGAATGCAATGTTTGCTTGTCATATTTGACAGGCAAAAATTGCATTCTATTAAATGAAGAACATTTTGTTTAATAATTCCTTGCCCTTGAATGTTAGAAAAAGAGTTCTTGCATCTTACATAGAACCAGTGTTAATATACAGCTGCGAATCCTGGACAATTAGTAGGCGAGCGATAAAATCCCTGGAGGCCTTAGAGATGTTGTTTTATAGAAGATTGCTGGGAGGCAGAAGTGTTTCCAAGGCACCAGGGCCAGGTTTTATACTGGCCAAGACCTACTAACACGTCCTAGCCGTGCGTCCTGGGTAGCAAGTCCCTTCGGGGTCCTAGCTAACGTAGTAGGATCGCTGAATCTTCCGATGTCGGAGAGTATCTGCCTGCATGGCGAGAAACCACCAGTCTGCACACCAATAAGCCAGACATGGGACAACGAATACTCACGCAAACCTCAGTCCGGTTTAACATCACACTGATATTGGACAACAGGATGTCTTCATTCGACATAAGGGACTTCATGCTGGAGTTCACAGCCAGCGAACACAAGCAAGTAGAATGCTGAAAAGCCAAAATGAGCAGTCTGGATATTATGAGGGAAGCTAAGTCGTAAAGACAAACATCGGACAGAGGCAGTCATCATTTTTTTTTTGGCCCACATTATGAGAAGATAAAAATTGGATCATGTCGTGACAACCGGAAGGATTATTCTTCTTCTTCTTCTTCTTCTTCTTCTTCTTCTTCTTCTTCTTCTTCTTCTTCTTCTTCTTCTTCTTCTTCTTCTTCTTCTTCTTCTTCTTCTTCTGCGTTCATCTGGAGTGTTTTTTCAGACGTAATTGCATTGGGACATTCGACTCTTACTGCTGTGGTGCCGTCCACATCCCAGCTGGTCAAGTTAGAACGGTCGAAGACTTCACGGTCAGCCCTCAAGGGAAGGCAGGGACAGTCCATGGGCATTATCAGCCATCCAAGTAATCTTCCATGATTGCAGAGCCGACACATAGCGCTCTGGTAATGGGATCACCAAAGGTATCGCCACGTCCTACACACGGCTACTTTAATTCCTCACTTCCATGTATTGGGTATTTCGTTCGCCACGGGCCTCTCCCCCGCACAGACCAGGAACGGTCAGTCTGCAGACGACACCGAAAGGATTTGTGGAAAGAGACTTAAAGGAAGACAGCATGAGAAAATTCTTGACAGTCTTGTGTCATGGCACGGCGGGGACTCAACACAGGAATTTATCCATGCCGTAGGAGATTGCGTTTTGTGTAGAAGCGTGTCTGCCTGTTAGCCTACCTGTCTGCCTATTTGTCTGCATGTCTGCCTACATGTCTGTCGACTTGTCTGCCTACATGTCTGCCTACTTGTCTGCTTACTTGCCTAACTACTTGTCTGCCTACTTGTCTGTCTACTTGTCTGTCTGCCTGCTTCTTGTCGGCTTGCCTGTTTACTTGTCTGCCTATTTATCCGTCTGTTCATCCGTTCGTCGGTCAGTGGGTTGAACCCGACCACTAACCTGGCCATCAAGCGCAACAGCCACTTTTCCACGACCTCAACTTGGTGACAAAACATACCAGATGATTCGATGCCCGGAATTCACTTCTCAGACATTGATATTAAAATATGTGGCTTGACCTCTAAAACTTAAACACAACATCGTTATTTCCACAAAACTTAAGTAAATCACCATCGTTATTTCCACAAAACTGTAACAACACAACATCATTATTTCCACTAAACTGTAACAACACAACATCATTATTTCAGCTACCTTGCAACAACACAACTTCGTTATTTCCACTACACTGCGACAGCACAAACATCGTTATTTAGATAAACTGTAACAACACATCATCATTATTTCCACAAGACTGTGAAACAAACATCATTTCCACTAAACTGTAACATCACATCAATATTTCCACAAAACTGTGACCAAACATCATTATTTCCACTATATTGCAACAACACAACATCATTATTTCCATTAAACTGTAACAAAACAACATCGTTATTTCCACAAAACTGTAACAACACAACATAGTTATTTCCACAAAACTGTAACAACACAACATAGTTATTTCCACAAAACTGTAACAACACAATATCGTGTTTTCCATTAAACTGTAACAACAAAACATCATTATTTCCAAAAAACTTGTACATCATATTGTTATTTCCACTAAACTGTAACAACATAACATCTTTATTTCCATTACACTGTAACAACACCACATCATTATTTCCACAAAACTGTAACAACACAACATCGTTATTTCCACAAAGCTTAAACAACACAACATCGTTATTTCCACTAAACTGTAACACCACAAAATCGTTATTTCCACTAAACTGTAAACATACAACATCATTATTTCCACAAAACTATGACAACACATCATTATTTCCACTACATTGCAACAACACAACATCATTATTTCCATTAAACTGTAACAAAACAACGTCGTTATTTCCACAAAACTGTAACAACACAACATCGTTATTTCCACAAAACTGTAACAACACAACATCGTTATTTCCACAAAGCTTAAACAACACAAAACATCGTTATTTCCACTAAACTGTAACACCACAACATCGTTATTTCCACTAAACAGTAACAATATAATAACATTATAAGTGTTAACAAACTGTTAATAAATGTTAACAAACATTATTTCCACAACATTGCAACAACACAACATCGTTATTTCCACTAAACTGTAACAACACAACATCGTTATTCCCACTAAACTGTAACAGTACAACATCATTATTTCCTCAAAACTGTGACAACAAACATTATTTCCACAACATTGTAACAACACAACATCGTTATTTTCATTAAAATGTAACAACTCATCATTATTTCCAAAATAAATAAATAGATAAATAAAACTAACAACACATTATTGCTCACTGGATTTAGGAGGCCTGGTGTTCCTTGCCAGTGAGAAGTCCTGATCGTTCGGGTCCCATCGATTGACGGACGTCGGTCGCGGCGATTGGGCAATCTTGAGCATAGCCTACGATGGGTAGCCGTGTGATATTCTGTTGTGATAATTTGGTGTGTCCAGTGTGTGCCGCGTGGTTACACACCCGTTTAACACGCGGTGATCCGGGACTGTTTCCGGATCCGGTCAGGGATATGCACTACTGACGAGCTCAAATGAGGGCGAAACTCGAGAATAGTGCTTCCATATTGACGTGGATAGGCCTTAGGTTCATATCAGAATGCGATCGGCGTTGCCAGTAGTGGGTTGTGCTCAATATTTAAATTTCAAATCCCGAAACAACCACATAATTAACAACACATCGTTATTTCAACCCCCCCCCCCCCCCCTCCTCCTCCCCCCCCCCCACCCCCCCCCAAAAAAAATAAAATATTAAATTAAAATTATTAAAAATCTGTAACAACACGTCATTATTTCCACACAAATAACTTTAACAACACATCATTATTTCCAATACACTGTAACAACACAACATCGTTATTTCCAGTTCTAGCTCAGTTGCTCTGCAATGTTATGGATCATTTGTTAGCACACACTCTCACTCTCTCTCTCTTTCTCTCTCTCTCTATCTCTCTCTGTCTCATCTCTCTCTCTCTCTCTCTCTCTCTCTCTCTCTCTCTCTCTCTCTCTCTCTCGCTAGCTCGCTCGCTCGCTCGCTCTCTCCGTCTTTCCACTACAATCAATCTCATTAAATCATAGCCGTAGTTTTGTTTCTCTGGATCTAGAGCTGTAGCGGTGCCTTTGATGGATGGACGAGTGATGTGGGGTCTGTTATTGCCTGTCTTACGCAATGTGTTTATGTACGAATGTAGTCAGGTCTTAGTCTTCTCTCTCTCTCTCTCTCTCTCTCTCTCTCTCTCTCTCTCTCTCTCTCTATCTCTCTATCTATCTCTCTATCTATCTCTCTCTCTCTCTCCTGTTCGTATCTCTGTCTTTTTCTCTATCTCACTGCCTTTTTTTTTCTTTCTCTCTCTCTTACTCTCTCTCTCTCTCTCTCTCTCTTTCTTTGTCCGTATCTCTCTGTCTTTTTCTCTGTTTCTCCCTTATTCGCTTTGTCGTTTTCTTTTTCTCTCGGTCTCTCTCCTTTCTTTCTTTCTTTCTCTTTCTCTCTTTCTCTCTCGCAAACATGTCAGTGCATATCTCCCCTCCCCCACCCTTCTTCCCACCCCACCCCTCTCCCAATTATTACACATCTCTCCCAGCCCACGTAAAGAAAGAAAATAAAACGATACAATCTACCCCAGTCCGTAGATGCCATTCACTAAGCTTCTTAATTAATAGACCCAACCCCCACACACACACCACCCCTGGAATCAGCAAATTGTTTCCTTCTTGCAACTGCCCATGTTATTTTTCCACGATTTGTCCTCTGTGTTCTTCCATATCTGTATTGATCGGTGCCCGGCACATTTCTGCCGAAAGCGGAGGCAATTATCAGCACAACTTGGTTTCACTATGCAATTCATGAGGTTAATTATGTATTTTCGTTATTGTGTTTTATTCCGAATTAATTGCTTTTTTCTGTTTTTGTCAATATGTTTTATGTGTGTTTATAACGCGCGCGCGCGTGTGTGTATGTGTGTGTGTGTTTGTGTGTGTGTGTGCGTGCATGTGTGTATGTGTGTGTGTGTTGGGGGTGGGGGAGGAGGATCTCTAGAAGTATGTTAATTTTGTCATGGATAACTGTATTATTTGCAATTGTTACATTTTAGCATGTGTAATTTTATGCTCTGCAATTGTTACATTTTGACATGTATAGTTGTATTCTTTGCAATTTACTTTTGTTAATCAATTTGGGGAAAAGAGTTCTTAAGGACTACACTGAGGCAATGCTGATGCACGGAAGCGAATCGTGGACAATTAGCAGATAAATGAGGAATTCTGTAGAAGCTTCAGAGACGTGGTTTAGTAGAAGAATGATGACAATACTGTGGATGTGGATGGATCAAAAGAGCAATGAAGATATCTTGAAAGATGTTCACTTAAAAAGAGAAATTATTGCATGCATCAGAGGACGACAGGCCACATTGTTTAGGCATGTCATGAGAAGAGGAGAGCTGGAGTTTGTCGTCATAACGGAGAAGCTGGACAGGAGGAGAAGCAAAGAGAGACAAAGAGAGAAGATGCTGGACAGTTTGATATCATGGCAAGGAACATCAGTATCAGAAATTACTGGCAGCACAAGAGATAGAAGACTGTTGACATACATGATCACCGACGCTACAAGGCATGGACTATAAGATGATTGGCAGCACAAGAGACAGAAGGTTGTAGACAGACATGATCACCAACGCTACACGGCATAGACGATAAGGAGATTGGCAGCACACGAGACCGAAGGTTGTAGACAAACATGATCACCACCGCTACACGCATAGACCATAAGTAGATTGGCAGCACACGAGTTCTAGTTATACAATTATGTGATTTTCTCGTTGTGATTACTACACAACGCCAACTCTTCTCTCACCTCTTGATACATTGAGATCTTTCTAGCTCCTGAACTCAGTTCCGTATTGGTGATTATGTAACACCAGTATAGTCCTTCTATTCAACGCAGGACTAAGTTCCGTATTGGTGATTCTGTAACACCAGTATAGTCCTTCTATTCAACCTAGGGATAAGTTCCGTATTGGTGATTCTGTAACACCATTTTAACCCTTCTATTCGACGCAGGACTAAGTTCCGTATTGGTGATTTTCTAACACCACTTTAATCATTATATTCTACGCAGGACTAATTTCCGTATTGGTGCTGTGTAACACTATTTTGATCCTTATATTCTACGAGGGACTAATTTCTGTATTGGTAATTCTGTAATACCATGCTTGACTCTAGTCCGACTTTGTGAAGACACATGAAGGGTGTAGCATAGGTGGGAGCGCAAGCGCAATTGAAATACCACTACTTTTATCGTTTCTTTACTTATTCAGTCAGTCTCTCGGTAGAGATTTGTTCGCAGCAGACGAGCATAATCTCCGGCGGGCCTATTCTAGCTGGTCGCGAGATCCGCACAGTGGAAGTAAGTGAGATTTGCTTGCAAATAGACAGGCAATATCTCCTGCGGTAGCTATGGCGGGCCTATTCCCGCTGGTCGCGGGGACCGCTATAAGTCAGGCGGGGAGTCTGACGTTAGTGCACGCTTTACACAGGTCCGGACACTTGTGTTGACAGATGTGCGCGCCCTCATGGTCCGGGCTCGTACAGGGCCCTCACCTGTGGGACATGGCTGAACGCCTCTAAGCCGGGTCCCTTGGGTGTCAGGGTCTGGCCATAACTCGCCACCGGCTCGTGGTGGTGAGGTCTCGGTGGATTGACGCTGAGCCGCCAGCGTCTGCAGCCTACCTTGTGCCAGACGTATTGGTTACCCATTCCTCTGGAATACACAAGACTAGGCCGAGGGAGGGATCATGTCGTTTGGGCATCACATGATCTCTGAAGCTCTGCCCAGACATTGTGATGGAATATTGGCCACATTCCACTCACATACTTTGGTCTGTCAAGACTGCAAGGTGTCTACTACATTATAGTCATTCTATTCTGCGCAGGCACCAGATATGAATGTTTGTGGTTATTTGGCAGCTGTTGTGCACCAACGCCACACGACATTGACTGTAAGAAGAAGTTTTATAATTGGTTTTCAGGTTTTTTTGTTGTTGTTGTCGAGAACACGCGTTTCTGTCGCGAATTTACTATTATGCCAAAGTTTTCATCTTCTCGCAGTCTCTCTCTCTCTCTCTCTCTCTCTCTCTCTCTCTCTCTCTCTCTCTCTCTCTCTCTCTCTCTCTCTCTCTCTCTTCCTTCCTGTCTTGTCTCTTTCTCTTTATTTTTGTCCGTTTCTTTTTCTTTTCCTGTCTGTGTCTCTCTATCTCTTTGTCTCTTTCTCTGCCTCTGTCTTTTTATCTGTCTCTCTATCTCTGTCTTTGCTCTTTCCCTCTACATCTATCTGTCTTTATTTTTCCTGTTTCTTTCTCTCTCTTCTCCGTCTGTCTTTTTGTCCTTCTGTCTCTTATTATTTCTCTCTATTTATCCATCCAATAACCAATCCCTCCCTCCATCCATCCATCCACCCATCCATCCATCTGCTTGCCTGTCTGTCTGTTTATCTGCCTGTCTATCCCTTCCCGGTCCCTCCCACTTTTATTCCATCCATTCACTTATCTATCCATCCAACAATAAATCCTTCCATCCATCTGCTTGTCTGTCTGTCTGTCCGTCTGCCTGCCTGCCTGCCTGCCCGCCTGCCTGTCTGTCTGTCTGTCTGCATAACGTGCCCGATCAATCCGTCCACACATCCGTAGTTCTGTCTGTCCATCCGTCTGTCCGCCCACCCAAACGTGTCCGATTAATCCGTATGTCAGTCTGTCTGGGTATATCGAAACACCAAACATCTGTTATCTGTGTCACTTGCCCCGATGCAAGCAGTCTAGCCATTTATCACAGACTTTATATATCTCTTTGAATGAGTATTTGGTTCACATTCTCCAGTCAGTTTTACTTGCCAGACTACCACATCAATCAAGAGATCAATGCCGTTCCCTTGGGAGTCTGTGGAAGGATCCATTGGACGATCAGCTTTTGAATCTGAAAAAGCGTATCTCTCATTGGGATGTGAACTGTTCGGCTTTCATATAATCTGCGTCATATAATCTAGGTCAGTAGGGTGGTTGACTTCCCTTCTCATCCCTTATCCTTGCCTGTCTGTCTGTCTGTCTGTCTGTCTGTCTGTCCCTTCCCGGTCCTTCTCACCTTCATTCCCCAAATCCACACATCTATCCATCAATCAATCCCTCCATCCATTCACCCATCAGCTTGTATGTCTGTTTATCTGTCTGTCCCCTTCCCGGTCCCTCCCACCCTCATTCCCTCCACCCATCTATCATTCAATCTCTCCATCCATCCCTCCATCTGCTTGTCTGTCTGTCTATCTATTTCCCTGTCTGTCTCTGCGTGCCCAGTTCTAAACCCTTTAAAAATAAAGTTTGTTTCTTTGTTCGTTCGTTCGTTAGTTCCTTATCAGAAACTTGTAGAAATGATTCGGTACCCATTTTATGAGTCGCGGCAGACGCGCTAATGTAGTTGATAGATATCTACGTTGATAATGTCCTGAGCCCGCCCGGGTGGGTTTTCAACACTTTGTAGGTTATGACGACCTCGGAGCCCAAGTGAATTTTCACAATCCTCTGTCTGTCTGTCAATCCGTCTGTCTGTCTGTCTGTCTGGGTATATCGAAAAACCAAACATCTGTTATCTGTGTCACTTGTCCCGATGCAAGCAGTCAAGCCATTTATCAGAGACTGCATAGATCTTTTTAAATGAGTATTTGGTCCACATTCTCCAGTCAGTTGTACTTATCAGACTACGGCATCAATCACAGAGGGCAATACCGTTCCCTTGGGAGTCTGCGGAAGGCTCTATTGGACGATCAGCTTTTGAATCGGAAAAAGGGTAGCTACCATTGGGATGTGAACTGTTCGGCTTTCATATAACCTGCGTCATATAATCTAGGTCAGTAGGGTGGCTAACTTCCCTGCTCATCACTTATCCTTGTCTGTCTGTCTGTCTGTCTGTCTGTCTGTCTGTCTGTCTGTCTGTCTGTCCCTTCCCGGTCCTTCTCACCTTCATTCCCCAAATCCACACATCTATCCATCAATCAATCCCTCCATCCATTCACCCATCAGCTTGTATGTCTGTCTGTTTATCTGTCTGTCCCCTTCCCGGTCCCTCCCACCCTCATTCCCTCCACCCATCTATCATTCAATCTCTCCATCCATCCCTCCATCCGCTTGTCTGTCTGTCTATCTATTTCCCTGTCTGTCTCTGCGTGCCCAGTTCTAAACCCTTTAAAAATAAAGTTTGTTTCTTTTTTCGTTCGTTCGTTAGTTCCTTATCAGAAACTTGTAGAAATGATTCGGTACCCATTTTATGAGTCGCGGCAGACGCGCTAATGTAGTTGATAGATATCTACGTTGATAATGTCCTGAGCCCGCCCGGGTGGGTTTTCAACACTTTGTAGGTTATGACGACCTCGGAGCCCAAGTGAATTTTCACAATCCTCTGTCTGTCTGTCAATCCGTCTGTCTGTCTGTCTGTCTGGGTATATCGAAAAACCAAACATCTGTTATCTGTGTCACTTGTCCCGATGCAAGCAGTCAAGCCATTTATCAGAGACTGCATAGATTTTTTTAAATGAGTATTTGGTCCACATTCTCCAGTCAGTTTTACTTATCAGACTACGGCATCAATCACAGAGGGCAATACCGTTCCCTTGGGAGTCTGCGGAAGGCTCTATTGGACGATCAGCTTTTGAATCGGAAAAAGGGTAGCTACCATTGGGATGTGAACTGTTCGGCTTTCATATAACCTGCGTCATATAATCTAGGTCAGTAGGGTGGCTAACTTCCCTGCTCATCACTTATCCTTGTCTGTCTGTCTGTCTGTCTGTCTGTCTGTCTGTCTGTCTGTCTGTCTGTCTGTCTGTCTGTCTGTCTGTCTGTCTGTCCCTTCCCGGTCCTTCTCACCTTCATTCCCCAAATCCACACATCTATCCATCAATCAATCCCTCCATCCATTCACCCATCAGCTTGTATGTCTGTCTGTTTATCTGTCTGTCCCCTTCCCGGTCCCTCCCACCCTCATTCCCTCCACCCATCTATCATTCAATCTCTCCATCCATCCCTCCATCTGCTTGTCTGTCTGTCTATCTATTTCCCTGTCTGTCTCTGCGTGCCCAGTTCTAAACCCTTTAAAAATAAAGTTTGTTTCTTTGTTCGTTCGTTCGTTAGTTCCTTACCAGAAACTTGTAGAAATGATTCGGTACCCATTTTATGAGTCGCGGCAGACGCGCTAATGTAGTTGATAGATGTCTACGTTGATAATGTCCTGAGCCCGCCCGGGTGGGTTTTCAACACTTTGTAGGTTATGGCGACCTCGGAGCCCAAGTGAATTTTCAAAATCCTCATCCATGAAAAATGTTCCATGAACGTCAGGCCGTCAAACAAGCTGTTTGTTTTTATTTTTGAATTTTTTTTTAAATTTTATTTTATTTTTGGAATTTATTTGCGCTCTTTCGTTTTGAACTCAATGGTAGTTACACGCTTTGTATAGTAGGACTGGGCTTAATTTTGCATGTGTATTAGCTTTCCCTAATCCCAGTGTCCCTCGCCCACTGGCGAACCCGCTCCGACTCCAGCGGTAATTACTATTATTATTATTATTATTATTATTATTATTATTACTTTGGTTTGAAAACTAAATGAAGTTTATTTGTCATCAACATTCTCACCTCATCTTGTTCCTCTTGTATCTTGCGGTGTCCAGGTGAAGCATAAACGGCAGGGGAGTGCCCGTTTATGGGCTTCATATATCGAGATTCCCATGGACTCTGCTATTCCCTCTGTCCATCGTTTACGTGGTCGGCCTCTTCTTCTGCTTCCATTTGGTCTGTGCATCATTGATGGTTTGTTTTCCCTTGAACGTAGCTCATGGCACTTTGTATGTCCAATGTGTACAGTCTGTGTGGGAAATCTCGGTCTTCATCGCGTTTCCTGGCAAGGCGCACTCTCGGCCTGTGTGTCACACCTCGAGTGTCTTGGGAGCAAATGTGCTTGTTGAGATGACTGGCAATACGCACATTGGATTTTCTCATCTTCTCTGCAAATGTCCGGATCTCTTTGGTGGCAAAGTGAGTCCTCTTTTAGAATCCAGTGCCACGTAACCCTCTTGTGCATATGAATTGTATACTCCTTGGTGATAACCTCTTTGGTTACTGCCTTCTTTTTCTCACATGTCTACGAGGGGGATGGGGGAGGGGGCATTTTAAAGTACCCACCACAATCTCTTTAGCTAAGTATGAAGTGCAATGTAGCTACTAGGCTACCGCGGCTTTCTTTGTAATAAGACTTAGGATAGGGGGGCTGCGTGGTCTCGAGGTTAAGTGTCCGCCTCGAGTGCTGGAGGTCCCGGGTTCAAGCCCCGGTGAGGACCGGGATTTATTTCACGTGGACTTCTAGTAATAAAATTTCCCCTGGTCTCTGAGTAGTGAGATCGGAGGCCCGTGTGTATTGTTGAGCGCGTAAAAAATTCTTTGGCAGTTGGAAATCGAAAAAAGAGTAGCCTAACGGCGCTGCCCGGGCAAAATTTCGAGTTAAAAATCTATCCAAAGTATTTCAGGATCCTCGCCAGTGCTACGGAGTTCGTACACTGAGCTGAGTTTCTCCAGACTCAGGTTTGAGTTAGGAGGAGAACGGAGCACTTAAAGGTTACACCAGTGTGCCATGATGTTGATCCAACGACTAAACTAAACTAAGACATAGGAAAATAGGCTGTAGAATCAGATATAAGTACGCCTGGTATACTAGGATGTTTAAGAAGATATACAGTCTGTACTGAGATTGTGTTCTACCCCTGCTGGTGACTTCAGGGATAACTGAGCCGGCCGCTCAGAAATCAATGGCAAACTACTGAGCGTAATCTTGCCAAGAATAGTAACTCTGTTGCCTACCATGCATGTCGTAAGAGGCGAATAAGGAGGATATGGTTCCGTCGCCCTGCTACTGAGTGAGTGCGTGGCGCGACACTGTGAGCTGTGAGTTTCGCGTGGAATGCTTTTACATCTGTCCGCAGTTGTGTGTAGCGTGAACTGCATGTTCAGAACGATGGCGGCCGGCTGTTGCTTGATTGACTGGCTTGCCTTTTCAGCTCACGAGTGTTTTTTTAGCGGCGACTCCTTGGAGTCGCCGCTGGAGCTACGGAGTTCGTGCTTTGTGCGGAGCTTTCGGCGGGTTGTCCTGTAGAAAAAGACCGAGCCATATGGGATAAAACCCGGGTAAATGAAGTATTTCTGGTGATTGCCATTTCCATCGACGATGAACTGTATTTTTCATGGAGGACTTTTGTGTTGGCATTCTGGCGGTGGAATTATGCACAGTGTACCAGTACGGGCTGTTGGCTTGCCGTCACTCCTGTCTGTTCCATTGTTCACTTTTGGCAGTGAGGAGCATTTTGTGTGATATTCACTGGCACAGGAACGGAGCAATATGGGGACAACCCGTTGCCGTGAAGTTGGAACCACGACTAACTAACTAACTAACTTGCCAAGAAATCAACAGACAGCTGAAAGATGCTGCTGTTGACAGCGATGTCCTGTAAAGGATATGCGAATTAAAACAAAAACCAAAAAAAACTGAGATTGTAGTCGGCTCCGTGGCGAAGGGATTACGGACACAGTTCGTGATCCCGCATACCCGCGGTCGAAACACAGCTGATGGCGATTTGGCAGGAGACCGCCTTGCATAGGTTTTGTTATAAAGTGGTAGGGGTGCCGGTCGTTCGGAAAGCGATGTAGACTTGCCAAGAAATGACAAACAGCCAAAATTTGCTGGGGTTGACTGCGACGCCCTGTAAAGGATATGCAACTAACTTTTTTTAAACTTAGATTTTAAGTCAGCTGTAGGCGCATTGGGAGCTGTTGTTTTTGTTGTTGTTGTTGTTGTTGTTGCGCTCACTCGCTTTGACCTCGTGTATAGTCAACACACACTACTTCTAGTAGCACTGGGCTGAATTCAGCGTGTGGGTTAGCTTTCCCTATTTCCTGTGTCCCTCGCTATCAGGCGAACCCATTCTTACTTCTGAGGCACCTGTAATTTACCTTCCCCAAGTCAAAGACTGAACAAAATATTTCTGAAAATATCACAAACAGCCGAACATGTTGGAGTTGATTCAGACGTCCTGTAAAGGACGTCCAACTAAATTCACTGAGACTGTTGAAAAAGCTTGCGGGTCGAACGAAACCCGAACTCTGTGTACAACCAAAGCGAGAAACAGAATATGTAGAATATCTATTGCAGCCAACCTTTATTGTGGAGACGGCACATGATTAGTTGAATAAAGTCATACATCACGACGGGAACTCAGGGGGGGGGGGGGGGGGGGGGGGCAGAACCCCGTACAACTTGTGAATGAATCAATGAAGCTTCAAAGAGCGAATCTATTATTGCCAACCGTTTCTTTCTCAATTTCCCCATGTTATACGAGGGGCGTTCAGAAAGTAATGCACCGCATAGTTTTCCTCAGCTCCTGAGAAAAACATTGTGGTGCATTTCCTTCTGAATGCCCCTCGTACATTAACTTTGATTACTTCTGACAAGCCCACATTTTACCAGTGTAATTATTGAGCCGTTTAATTGTTCTGTTGCCAAGTGAAGGCACCGATTCAATTTGTATCACTCTGGGACTTTAGCGTCTCCGAAGCTTGTCATCGTTAGATGTGGAGAGCGTGTGTGTGGGTGTTTGTGTGTGTGTGTGTGTGTGTGTGTGTTTATGTGTGTTGATTATGTATGTGTGCGAGAGAGAGAGAGAGAGAGAGAGAGAGAGAGAGAGAGAGAGAGAGAGAGAGAGAGAGAGAGAGAGAGAGAGAGTTCGCAACATTTCCATCTTTGATGTTGAGACTGTGTTGTGTACTTTTTGTTATTTTAATTGTGTTTCGTCTATTAACTCCTGATTTTAAATGTCTTGGGGCATGGCCAAGTATGTTTTGTTTTGTCACTATTTTTTATTTGCTTATTTTTACAGATAATGACACCTCCGTTCAGAAAAAATAGTTTTCTTGTCTATCATTGCAATCTATTAGATACAATCCTAACACACTTTATTTTTGCTTTGTGTATGCAAACTTCGTGTATCCATTGACTCCAAAGAAAACCCGAAGCCCATGATTCCGTCGCCCTGCTTCTTATGTAAGTGCGTGGAGCGACACTGTGAGCTGTGAATTTCGTGTGGAGTGCTTGTACATCTGTCCGCGGTTATTGTTAGTGTGAAATGCATGTTCAGAAAAATGGCGGCAAGCCGGCCGCTGAACTAACTGGGTTACCTTTTGCAGTAATGCCTGCTGATTTTCTAGTGGCTGCCGCTTACATTGACGATGAACTTTATTTTTCGTGGCGGACTTTTGTGTTGGCAGTCTGGCAGAAGCATTATGCATAGTATACCTGTGCGGGCTGTTGGTTTGTCGAGACTCCTGTCTGTTCCACTTTTCACATGGGGCAGTGATGAGGATTTTGTGTTATATTCACTGGCACAGGAACGGGACATAATGGAGCGAATCTTTGCCGTGAAGTTGGAACCGCAACTAACTCATACCTGGAGCCTCTGAGATACATACCATGTACTTCATTTCGTTTAAATGCCTAAGTGTAATCACTGTTGTGTTATCTTTGTAATTTCTGTGATGTTTTCTTCTTATTACTTGTTGATGAAGATTTGTCGCTACAACGTCCCGTGTGTTCCGTAATTGTATTTTGTGAAGTTGCCCTAAACTTCGTGTATTTTAATTCTCCTTCTTCGTTCATCCGGAGTTGTTGTTTTTTTTGGACGTGATTGCGTTGTGCCTGTTTACAGCAGAGCTGCGTTCTTGCGCCGTTAGGCCGACACATCCGACTTCTGCGGGCATTTTTTGACCGGGTTAACCTTCCCGGGGGTGTATTTTAATTGTTAACATCCATAGAATCTCAGCCTATCATATTTGTTTCGTGTATGCCTTCTTCGCATATCCATACATTCTCAACATAATTATGATTTATTTGTGTATGTGTGTGCTGTCTTCATACATGCATAGAATCAACACATCCTTGGTTTATTTTATGTATGTCTTTCTCATATAAGGGGCGTTCATATGAAATCTGTTCGTGTCGCACTGCGCGTAATTGCGTACATTGAACATGATCATGTCATAGTCATGTGATAAGTACTGACCAATGAATAAAAGAATACGTGCTTATCGCCCCATGATGCATAGGTTCTGTTTCTGACCTTTGAGAAAATGGCCGGGTTGATCTAAAGTCCGTCCAAATTAGCTCAAAGAGCGGTGATTCAGTTTCTTTCACTTGAAGGGTGTCGACCAGTGGATATTCATCGAAGAATGCAGGCGGAGTACTGTAACAAATGTGTGTCGAAGACAACAGTGACAGACTGGGCACGAATGTTTCGGAAAGGACGTCAGTTCACGTCAGATCTTCGACTTCCGGGTCAAGCACATATTGTTGCAACAGAAAAAAACCATCGCCAAAATTGATGCAGCAGTACAGATGAACCCTTGTCGAAGCATACGTTCGCTAGCGAAAGAATTTGATGTGTCAATTGAGAAAATTCAAAAGGTCGTTCGTAAGAAACTGCAATATCGGAAGGTGTGTTCACAGTGGGTACCATGGATGTTGACCGACCACCAAAAATAGGAACGTATGGGACGGTGTTTGAACAACTTGCTGCGTTACAGAGTGGAGGGGGGTGAATTTCTCTTCCGCATAGTGGCAGGCAATGAATCATGGTGTTACCGCTTTGAGCCGAGCAGCAATAGAGAGAGAGCATACAATGGAAGCATGCTGGATCGCCCAAAAGCCAGAAATTTCAAGTTACAGGTTTCAGCTGGTAAGGTTATGCTGAACGCATTTTGTGACTACGAAGGGCTATTGTTGGCCGACTTTAAAGAACCTGATGTCAACATCAACTCTACCCACTACTTGGAAACACCAGACAAGCAGCAAAAAGCTATCAAGAATAAACGACCCAGCATGCTTTCTCGCGTTGTGATTTTGTTGCACGATAATGCTCGTCCGCATGTCGCAAAGATTGTGCTGTAAGCATTAGCAAGGAAGAAGTGGGAAATTCTGCAACATCCAGCCTATAGTCCTGATTTGTCACCATGTGATTTTCATTTGTTCGAACCTCTAAAATAAAAATAAAAAAGCTCTCGAGGGGCAACGATTTCACACAGATGTAGACGTATTGAACGCAGTAAACACTTGGTCCAGTGAGCAACCACAATCCTTTTTTTTTTTTTTGCGGTTGGCATTCGCAGCCTACCTAAGCAATGGAATGCTTGCCTGAATGCCTATGGTGACTTCTTCTGACCAACCCATGGTGCATAATTCATTCAAAATGAATGTTTAATTCTACCACACCTGTTAATGTTTCTTTCACTCTTTGATAGTAAAGCCATTGGAACGGGTTTCAAATGAACTCCCTAATATATCCATCTCTCTCTCTCTCCTTCTCACTCTCTCCTTCTGTCTCTCTCTCTCTCTCTATCTCTCTCTCTCTCTCTATTTGTATATCTCATTGCCTCTCTTTGTTTGCCTATCTCTCTCTCTTTCTGTTTGTCTCTCTCTATTTGTCTATCTATCTATGTCTCTCTCTCTCTCTGTGTTTGACACTCTCTCTCTCTGTTTGTCTTTCTCTCTCTCTCTCTGCTTGTCTCTCTCTCTCTGTGTGTTTGTCCCTCTCTCTGTTTGTCCCTCTCTCGATTTGTCTCTCTCTGTTTTATCTCTGTCTGTCTGTCTGTCTGTCTGTCTGTCTGTCTGTCTCTGTCTGTCTGTCTGTCCCCTTCTCTTCTGCCTTTCATCTCCCAATAGAACCCAGTCCCCCATCCTCCCACACCCAGCCCTCTCTAGACATGTTCAGATTTTCTTGCACTTTCCAGCAAAGTTTTACGAGTTGAGGTAGTCAGACTCTGCCAAACCTCATAGGCGTCCAGCCTCTTACAGCATGCATGGTATGTTACAGTTTTACTACTCTTTGCCTCCCTTGTCGGTCCCTGAAACGCACAGGCATCACATATCTATAGCATCACAAAATACTCTGTTTGAATCCTGTACTCCCAGCGGTAGAGCACCGGAGGTTTAAGCGCACACGCGTTAAACCTCTCTGCCAACGCAAGATGGTCTGCTGCCAAATCGCCAGCGGCTGTTTCGAACGCGGTATGCGGGATTACGAATTGTATTCGTAACATATTCGCCACAGCGCCGGTAATGGCAAACTATTGAATGTACAAATGTCTAGAGCAGTGGTTTTCAACCGGTGGGGAATTCCCCCTCCTCACCCATGGGGTAATTTTAGGGTTTCCAGGGGGAATTAAGATTATTTCAAGATCGCGTTAATACAAGAACCGATTACTTGATATTGTTTTTCCCACCATATTTTATGGTTCTGTACTTCTCGCCCTTCTGAAATTCGTTTTCTAACGTAAGTAGACCCGCGAATCACGTTTTATGTAGACGTCTAGACTTGTTCTAGTATGTGTTATTAAATTTAGCTTCCATTTCACGTATACTGTGTGGGGGCGGAAAAGAGGGGGTTTATAGGGAGGAAATACGGAAGGGGGTGGGAATGACATTCTGAACATATGGTGAAGGGGCGCATTGGCCAAACAAGGCTGAATATCACTGGTCTAGAAAATCTACCTGAAAATTTATCGTAATGTCCTGCAACACTTATAAACTAAACAATAGGGTTGAATGTTTCTGACCGAATACTGAAGTCAAAATAAGCACTAAATCTGACTAGAATTAATTGTTTGGGTCGTTGGAAGTTCATTCATTCATTCATTCATTCATTCATTCATTCATTCATTCATTCATTCATTCATTCATTCATTCAGTAGTATGTTCTTTGCAGAATCTAGCTCCCATATCAACTTTCCGAAAAACTTCTCGATCATAAGCATGATATCCCGTGTCTGAAGCATCCATCTGGAGATCATCTGCCACATCATGCACCATCTTCTCTTTGGCCTTCCTCTTCCTCTCTTCTCAAGCATATACTCCATTATTGTACTCTCCAAACTTTCATGACGTTTCAAGTGACCAAAATGTTTCAATTTTGTTTGTTTTATCGTCTTTAGTGACCAACCTTCTTCAATATTCAACTCTTGTCGTTTGGATGCATTTGTCATTTTCTTTATAAAAGATATTCTTATAACCTGTCTATAACGTGTATATTCAAAGGTATTTATGCGCTGTTCAGCTTGTTTAGTAAGTGTCCAGGTCTAATTGGCGTATGTTGCTATAGGAAAGATGAAATGGAAACAAATAGGTATTTTAAATTCCTGCGAGAAAAAACGAACTAACCATTAACAAACGTTGCACATACCTTACAAGGAGATCCACGTGTCGCGAAATACAGGTGAAAAATCCGAAATCAGAAGCACTCAATAAATATAAAAAAATGAATAATAAAATAAGATAAAATACACACGAACGTATACAATACGACACACAGACGTTTCGATTCTAAGAATCTTTGTCAATGACAACACAGATAGCTGACGACAAAAACACAAACACACGACCTATCACTTATAGTGCATAACCTGACAATTATCAGGTTGTGCACTATAAGTGATAGGTCGTGTGTTTGTGTTTTTGTCGTCAGCTATCTGTGTTGTCATTGACAAAGATTCTTAGAATCGAAACGTCTGTGTGTCGTATTGTAGACGTTCGTGTGTATTTTATCTTATTTTATTATTCATTTTTTTATATTTATTGAGTGCTTCTGATTTCGGATTTTTCACCTGTATTTCGCGACACGTGGATCTCCTTGTAAGGTATGTGCAACGTTTGTTAATGTTTAGTTCGTTTTTTCTCGCAGGAATTTAAAATACCTATTTGTTTCCATTTCATATTGTTATATCCTGCTGCAACCGCTGCTTTTTCTCTCTATAGGAAAGATGCATGCTCTTAAAAATCGAAATTGTGTAGTTCTATCTGTCCCATTCCACAATGTATTCACTTGTTTTAGTGGGAAGTTAGTAAACAGATCTCTGTAAACAGGTCTCTGTGGCTAAGGGCTTGCGAACGCGGTTTGTGAGCCCGTATTCCAGGGTTCGAAACACGGCGATGCTGGTTTTTTCGAAAAAGGCTTAGGGGCCGGTCGTTCAGAAAGCAATGGCAAACTACTGAACGTAACACTTGCCTAGTACATCAACAGCAGCTGAAAATGCTGGTGTTGACTACAACGTCCCGTAAGGTATACGCAACACAATTTTTTTCTTCTTTTAGTAAACAGAATTTGTGTATGTTATAAAGAACGGGTTTTAACATACAGCTGCGAAATCTGGATAATTAGTAAGGAAACACAAAATTCATACAAGCATTGGAGATGCGGTTTTATAGAAGAATAAATTAATGGAACGTGGTAAAGCAGTTTAAATGTTAACAATATGGAATAAGAAGTAATGCAGCTTTACAGAATACACTGTAAAACATAGGGCGTTATCGCGTCGAGTTGGTCATGCGTCTAAGCAGTAAACTTGTTCCTGCAGCGAGGCGCTGTAGTCATTTCGAGGTGACCGATTCGAAGCCCGGCGGGAACTATAGCTTTATAGTTTGATATTGTCTAGTGCAGTGTTTCCCAACCTTTTTTGTACCATGCCCCACTTAAGCCTTTCTAAACTTCATATTGCCCCCCTCCCCCGCCCCATGCCCCCCCCCCCTCAACATATACATTATTTTAAATATTCAAAAATTGAAATTTTCACTAAAGAAACTTGAATGATAGGTTTTAGGAAGAAATCACTGGGTAATTATTGAGCAAACACAGTAAGTACATTTTCAAAACATATAATGGATAACTGAAATTCAAGTACAAAATAATTTTAATGAAAGATTTTTCTATATTATTTTAATTATTAGTAATTATTTATTATTTAAATTTAGTGAGATCCTTGCACTTGATGCTTGCTGCAAAGAAATCTTATGTCAGGTTCCAATTTAGTTAACTTCAGTCTCAAGTCTCCCCGTTTTGTTATATTCAGCCGATTTCTTCCATTTTCGAATTGCCCCCCTTAACAGTCAAATTGCCCCCCTGTGGGGCGTGGGCCCCACGTTGGGAAACACTGGTCTAGTGCGTCCTCTAGTCTCTCCTTCCTTCATGTGTATCTATTACTCTATTCAAATTGTGTACTTATTTGGACTGCCTAATCACTAAAATGCCGGCTTCCCGGCTAGAGGTTTGCGACTTTTCTCCGTAATCCTGTATACTCTCGTAAGTAACGTGACGACGGTGATAATCAGCAGTGGTTCGAATCGCGTCGGTAACTTATGGGGTATGTGAACCGGCCTCTCAGAAAGCAATGGCAAACTACTGAGCGTAATCTTGCCAAGAAATCAACAATCAGCTGAAAGATGCCAATGTTGACAGCGATGTCCTGTAAAGGATATGCAAACATATTTTTTTTACCACTAAAACGATGGACTAAAATAACTAGGTCACAGCTACCAACCAGTCAAGTTTATGACGTAAACGGAGCACTTCCCTCTCGATCAACTTAAACTCTTTGAATGGTGTATTTCTTTGTGCTGCATTTTTCAAATATCCTTGTCGTGTCACAGGGGCGCGCTACTCTTGTGACCTATAATACCAGGAAGCAGATGGCACTCGCTGAGTCGCGTGCTTTACTTCACGCATGCGCAAGCAATGAAAGACCCACGTGCTGGAGCCTTCCAGAGATTAACTCACGTGGGAAAAGGCAGTTATTGATTTTCAGCGAACCTCGAATTTAACTTGCTGCCATACCTCGGGAGCTTAAGCTCGGAACAGCCAGGGGGAGTAAAATAGATAGGTGGTATCTGTACAGTTCTTCTCCACGTTTAAAAGCATTCTTCCTCTTCTTCCTTCATTCCTTCCTTCCGCCCTTCCTTCTTCTTCTTCTTCCTTTCTTCTTCTTTCTTCCATCTTCCGTCCTTCCTTCCTTCTTCCTTCTTCCTTCCTTCTTCAATCCTTCGTGTCTTCTTCTTCTTCTTCTTCTTCTTCTTCTCTTCTTCTTCTTCTTCTTCTTCTTCTTCTTCTTCTTCTTCTTCTTCTTCTGCTGCTGCTTCTTCTTTTTCTGCTGCTTCTTCTTCTTCCTTCTTTTCCCTTTTTCCCTTCTTCTTCTTCCTCCTCCTTCTTCTTCTTCCTCCTCCTCGTTCTTTCGACACTGGTAGTGTGGTAAACTAGATAGGTGGTTTCTTTACAGTTCTTCTTCATATTTTTAAAAAAAAAAAAAAAATTTTGTTGCGTACCCCTTACGGGACGTTGCAGTCAACACCAGCATTTTCAGCTGCTGTTGATGTACTAGGCAAGTGTTACGTTCAGTAGTTTGCCATTGCTTTCTGAACGACTGGCCCCTATACCTTTTTCGAAAAAACCAGCACCGCCGTGTTTCGAACCCGGGTATACGGGCTCACAAACCGCGTTCGCAAGCCCTTAGCCACAGAGACCGGTACATGTTTACAAGCATTCTTATTCTCTTCTTCTCCTCCCCCTCCTCCTCTTCCTCCTCCCCTTCTTCTTCTTCCGTCCTTCCTTCATTTCTTCCTTGTGTATCTCAGAGGTCAGTGTGCCTGACTTCAGCGTGTATTTGAGTCAGGTTTACTTCCTCTAGCCAGATTCCACCCGGGGTAACAGACTCTATCTATTCGTAGATGCATTTATTTCTCTCCCCCCCCCCCCCCCCCCCCCATAATTCTGCCAGGCCAGTGGCTTTACGGCCTAACCATTGCGATTTCCAGCTTTTGTTTTTATCGCTTAGACGAGACCTCCTGTTTTTCGTCCTCATTCGAGAAAGCTGCTATCCGATCCCCTACCCAAAAGATAAGTGGATTCGTGTGATTACAATGGATAAGCCCTATGCAGGCATCGAACTTGGTACTTCCTGAGTCTGAGGCGAATACCGTTAACTCTCAGCCACGGATGCCCCCTAAACACATTCTACTCCTCGTAACTTACTGGGTGTTCATGGATCTGTTTCCCTTGAAATCACCGCATGCTCTATTTGGTTTAGGCTTGTCTTCGAATTAAAACCGATAGGTTCATCATGTGTTTTACTTCTTTCGGGTGTAATTTCATCACAACTTCATATAATCGCTGCATCTTGTTGTTGTTTCCGGTGTTAAAGTCAGTTGCATATCATTTCAGGACGTAACAGTCAACTCCAGCACTTTTAGCTTGTTCGTGATTCGTGCGCAAGTTTACGTTCAGTAATTCGTCACTGCTTTCTGAAGACCGGCACCCCATACCAACCACACAAAAACAACCAAAGTACAGCGGTCTCTGCCAAATCGCCCACAACTGTGTTTCGAACGGGGTATGCGGGATTACAAACTGTTTCCGTAACATCTTCGCCACGGAGCGGGTCTGTTTCGGGTGTAACATCGTCGAAATTGCTTGGAATCGCCATATCTTGTACTCATGTGAGGGTATTTAGAATCTTATAACTAGTCTATTAATACAGCGATCTTACTGGTCTATTATGACAACGATGTTACTGGTCTATTATTATGACAACGATGTTACTAGTCTATTATGACAACGATGTTACTAGTCTATTATGACAACGATGTTACTGGTCTATTATTATGACAACGATGTTACTAATCTATTATGACAACGATGTTACTAGTCTATTATGACAACTATGTTACTAGTCTATTATGGCAACGATGTTACTAGTCTATTATGACAACGATATTACTAGTGAGTAAAATTGCCAGCTACATGATTTATCCCCTATTCTGCTCCCACCCCTCATACCCCTTCCCTTATTTCTTTGTTTCCCTTTACTCTTTTTTTTTTCTTCTATTCAACCACCACGTGCCTTCCCATGCGCGTGCGGCATGCCCGCTCCAATCAGGTGGTACTCACGCCAGAGCTGGTATTCCCAGCCCTGTCCAGGGTGTATATCGTCCTCGTCACACCTGAGTTAGCCAGGTCCAGAGGTCTTTGTGCCACTAGATCAGACCGTGACCTTTGAACTGTTGTGAATAATTAATTGGATTTTGCCAATCTCTGGTCGGTGAGGCGGGAGAATTACGCGATACTCACTGGGCGGGGTTTAACACTAGGGATTTGGCATGTTGGTGTGTGTGAATCACGTGGGAGGCTGAGCTTTAACTCCTGATGTATTAGTGTTTAGGTCGCCTGAGCGGTGGAAAGGGTTTGCATCTATCGGAGTTAAGTTGTTGAGGAGAATTGAGTGGGAGTGGTGAAGAGATCACAGTGAGATTATTGAGGAGATAGGGGTTGAGTTCTTGAGGAGAACGAACGGACGAACAATCTTTATTTTCAAAGGGTTAAGAATTGGGCACGCAGTCCCGTCTAACAATCTGCCCTTCTATTACTGTCTACCATACATTATTTCATCAACACATCAATCGAGGCTAACGTAGAACAGCAACAATATAAAAGATATGCATTATAAAAGGGAAAATGCAAACATCACTACTACGTGACACTAACATTAATGAATGATGTGGCAGTTAGTTAGTTAGTTAGTTAGTCGCAGTTCCAACTTCACAGCAACGGGTCGTCCCCATTATGCTCCGTTCCTGTGCCAGTGAATATCACACAAAACGCTCCCCACTGCCCAATGTGAAAAGTGGAAAAGACAGGAGTCTCGACAAACAACAGCCCACACAAATACACTGTGCATAATGCCGCCACCAGAATGTCAACACACCAGTCCCCCACGAAACACCCAGTTCATCTCTGATGGAATCGGCTGTCATTTTCCTATCTGAATGTTTCCTAGATGTTCACCCACACAGTCCACGAAAATACAGTTCATCGCTGATGGCAGTGGCAGTCAACCAGAAGCCCAGCAGCCACGCATTTCTGCATAAGGCAAAAACCGGTCAACTCTGGGACATAGCCACCTGCCATCACTCCGAACATGCAGTCACGTTCCAAAACACCTCAGGCAGATTCAAAAGCATTTCACACGAAACTCACAGCTCACAGTGTCGCGCCACGCACTCACTCAGTAGCAGGGCGACGGAACCATCAAGCCTCCTTAGTCGCCTCTTACGACATGCTTGGTAGGCTACAGTGTTGCTATTCTTTGCTTCCCTTATGGGCCCCGGCAACACACGGGAGGATGTGGCAATTGTTATTAGCTATGGGGAACATACTGGTCTACTAAAGAGAACTGGCTGTTATAATAGGGTTTTATTATTATTATTATTATTATTATTATTATTATTATTATTATTATTATTATTATTATTATTATTATTATTGGGGGGAGGGGATAATCAGTTCTGAGATAGTGTTCGAATAATTTGCGATTGTGTGTATAGGAATTGGTGATGTCTTTGATTTCTTGTGGAAGATTGTTCCACGGCTGAGCTGCTGAGTACGCTAAGCTTGTTTTGTATAAGTATATCTTAGGCTTCGGGATGTGCAATATATTTAGTCGTTTACTGTGTATAGCATTATATTGAAACAATGGCCAAAGGTAATTTGAGCTATTCCGATGTAGGATTTTGTGAATTAGTTTGGCCTTGTTGAAAAATAGACGTTTGCGGAATGGTAGTAACTGAAGGAGTTTATGCAGGTTAGGATTATCACTTACGTGTTTATTATAAAATAAACTCATAACCTGTTTCTGGAGTGAGTAAAGTCGCTTGGCGATTCAAGTGGAACAACCGTCCTAGACTGTAGAGCAGTAGTCAAAACGGGATCGGAGTTAAGGTTTGGAAGAGATCGGAGTGAGGGTGCTGAAGTATATATATATATATATATATATATATATATATATATATATATATATATATATATATATATATATATATATATATATATATATATCATTCATTCATTCATTCATTTTCATTCAGTAGCATGTCCTTTACAGAACCTCGCTCCCATAACAACCTTCCGAAATACATCTCGTTCATAAGCAAGGTGTCTCGCGTCCGATATACCTATCTGGAGATCATCAGCCGCATCCTGCACCCATCTTCTCTTTGCTCTTCCTCTTCCTCTCATCCCAGGCATATAACCCTCCAATATTGTTCTCTCAAACATTCGTGACGTTTCAAGTGACCAAAATATTTCAATTTTCTTTGTTTTATCGTCTTTAATAGCCAACCTTCTTCAATATTCAGCTCTTGAAGTATGGATGCATTTGTTCTTTTCTTTACCCAAGATATTCTTAGAACTCGTCTATAACATTTATATTTAAAGGCATTTACGCGTTGTTCAGCTTGTTTAGAATCTGTAGGGCCGCGACCTTGACTTACGGGGAATGTGGGCAGGTCGCTCAGAAAGCAATAGCAAACTACTGAGCGTAATCTTGCCAAGAAATCAGCAATCAGCTGAAAGATACTGTTGTTGACAGCGATGTCCTGTAAATACACACACACACACGCACGCACGCACGCGCGCGCGCACACACACATACACACACACACACACACACACACACAGAGGAGATGGCTGAGGTCGATGAGGAGATCGGAGTTAAATTTTTGGTAGATCTTGGGTAGCTTGTTGAGAGGATCGGTGTTACGTTGTTGGGGAGATCGCAGGATAAAACCCCGATCAATGAAGTCTTTCTGGTGACTGCCGTTTTCATCGACGATGAAATGTATTTTTCGTGGAGGACTTCTGTGTTGGCATTCTGGCGACGGCATTATGCACAGTGTACCTGTGCGGGCTGTTGGATTACCGAGACTCCTGTCTATTCCATTGTTCACATGGGGCAGTGAGGAGCATTTTGTGATATTCACTGGCACAGGAACGGAGCAATATGGGGACGACCCGTTACCGTGAAGTTGGAACCGCGACTAACTAACTAACTAATCGGAGCTAATTTGTTGAGGAGATCGGGGTTAATTGTTAAGGTGATTTCTCCCTACCCAGTACTCATGCACCATCGCCGCGATAACTGTATTGTAGAGCTCACCTTAGTTAGTTAGTTAGTTAGTTAGTCGACAGATCATCCTCATTGCACATCGAACCATTCAGTCCATAAGTGCTCGGATCCCCTCCTCAGCAAATCCCGCAACGTATAGCGGCTAACGACGCCAGTTCTGTGTTGGTTTATAAATCTTCTTTGGCTTCCTGCGTAGTGACCTTCCCTACTCCAAACTCAGTAGCTAGGCAACACTTGCAAGAGCGGATCCATAACCGCACATGCGCAGAAAGACGTCAGAGTAAAGGAACCATTGTACACGGTTAACGGCACATTGTTCACATGGTCAATTTAAAACAAAACAAAAGATATTAAAGAACTTTTTGACACACCACGAGCACACAGTGGAAACAGACAGTATATTATGGTGTTAACCACTGCGTGACCTCGTCTCTCAGAATATACGTGCATTTATTATCATCATGTGCCTTGCCGATAAGTGTGAGCGGTCATATTTCATTTCACACGACCACCAGAGTCGTGGATCAGATCTGTGTTCTTTGTCTCGACCAAACTATTCGCCAATCCGTCCAGGTATGCACTTTTCTGTCTTTCCCTTGTTCTTTCCCTCTCAATCTTGCCAGTTGTCACTAAGTTCTCCAATCTAATTCTTTTCATAACCTGTCCAAAAAATTGTGACTGTCTACGTCTGATTCTCTAATCAGTCTACAGTTTTCATTTGTTTCTTATAGGACTTGGTCATTGGATTTTCTGTCTGTCCATGGTATTCTTTGTATTTTCTTCAGAAACCACATTTCCACAGCCATCAGATGTTTTTCAGCATGTCTGCTCATTGTCCACGCTTCACATCCATACAAAAGTACAGGTTCTGTGTAGCACTTCAACACATTTTATACATGATTTAAGGGTGCTAA